>CM076575.1:674595219-675042170 GCA_034641835.2 Pinus albicaulis
AAAATGCCAAACTCCATTGATCCTCCATATACCAGGTTAAAATACATTTAATATCCAATGGTCAACTATTCATGTATGATGGCTTTCATTTAAAATTGACATTCATTTTCCTAATCGATACTCTTCAATTTTTTTTTACTTTACATAAATCCACATTTATAAAATTCAAGAACTTAACCAGAATCAAACCCAGTTAATTCAAACCAAACTCATACCAATCTCTTAATGCAGAAATAGTTCATCTTGTTCAAGACTAAAAACGCAATTGAATTATGGAGTCTCTCTCATAAAAATATGCAGCAATTTATTACTGCATTGGAAGTGAGTCCATCTCAATCCTTTTCTTTATAAACCAACAATTATATACCATCTAAATCGATATTAAATCCCATTACACTTACACAAGAAATAACTTATGAAGGAAACATAGGTTTTAGAAAATCAAATTTTGTATTAATACACATAATACTTACATAACAATCTCCTTCCTTGGCCTGATTTCCAAATCATTGGCCCTTTTACGATCTGCCCGAAGGCTTCTAAGTAGAAAACCATGCTCTCTACACCATATTCTAAGGCTTCTAAGGCTTCTAAGTAGAAAACCAGTTCTCCCTAAACCATATTGTAGGTATATTTCTCGAGCACTATTTTTACACCTGCATGATCCATCTTACTTACAGAAATCAAATTTCTGGCCAATGCAGGAATATGCAGAATGACACGAAGTCTTTTAATCCTTCCATCTTGTAGCTTCAGCTTGAATTTTACACATCTAACAATATTTTCCTTCCTATCATCCCCTACGAAGACATCACTACCATCATATTTCTCATACTTGTTGAACTACTCCCTATGGGGAGTGAAGTGAAAGTATGCACCTGAGTCAATCAACCATGCCTCATGATCTACATGTGTAATTGAAGAAGAAGCCAAATACACATCCCCACCTTCATCCGAGGTGGTTTTTACCTTTGCAGAAGGAGCATCATCAAATCCCTTTCCTTTCTCAAGAGCTTTAGATCTGTAGTCTTTTTTGTAGTGCCCTTCCTTTCAGCATATCCAACACACCTTTACAAACTTTCCTGGATATTTAGATCTCCCTATAGATTTAGATATCCCACTCAAAACCTTATTCTTTTTTCTGTTCAGGGACCTTCCTCGTATAGATAAGGCATCTCCATTCTGGCCCTCCACATTTCTCCATCTCGTTTCCTTTGCAATAACCAGACTATCCCATGAATCTAGTACATAACACAACAAAGTGATGCACTTATATTCATATGATATTTTAATATCAATACATAACATTTGAATTACCACAGTATTGAAGGAATTCATATGCTCTGTCACTGAGTCTGCATCCTTCATCCTCATGTTATACAACTTATTCTCCATGAAAAATTTATTCACTAGAGACTTAGATTGGTACAAAGTCCCTAGCTTGTCTCACAAATTCTTCATCTTAGCTTCCCAGACAAATTCAGCAATATTGAATTTGAGACACACAACTGTATTGTGCTCTTTGGCTTCTGATCCAACTTATTCCAATCTTCATCTAACATTTTCGTTAATTTAGTACCTAGATCTAGCGTGCTCCACTGATCTTTATCCACGAGCAGATCCTCCATCTTGAGCTTCCACAACTCAAAAAATTTACCATTAAATTTCTCAATCTATATATTTCCACTGCTCACCATCTTCTTTCACCACAAGAATCGATACTGCATATCTCCCACTAAACAGGATCTACCACATGCCCGAGACAAAAACCCCTCAGCAGCAAATGCATCTCCTTGAAGCTAAAACAACTCAGATACCAAATGTAAGTTTTAACCCTGTACATAAATTATATGCAGACGAGTCTAAAAAAACATAAAATAAACAATAGCGATAGCATAAAACATAAAATAGATATACACAGAGATTTACCCCTAGATCCCAAATCAGAACTACCAGCTTGATTTTTCATTATATTCCTTTTAGTGTTACAACACATATATATACATGTCGAAGCATAAATAAAACTCAATCCATTAACCTTGGATTAGAACATAATTGTATTTCCCTTGACGAGATCTACAAAATACTAGGGCCGAAAAACATTATGCCCCAAAACCATGTGTAAACCCATGCACAAAACCATGGGTGGGTCCGTCCATCAAAAATTAGGGTCCAAAACATTTTTTTCAGGCGTGTAGGACTAATGGTGGAAATAATATAACAAATACCAAACATTGGATGCATAATTTTACTCCTCATCCAATGAGCACACATGTTGCATACTTTCGAATGACCATGCTATACGAAAAATGAGAAATACATGAAAAACATGACTGTAGTAACGTTTTTTAATTTATTTCTCATTTTTAGTGTAACAGTGTCCATCGAAAGTATGCAACGTTGGTACTCCTTGGATGAGGAATTTAATTTTTCATCCAACAAGTACTCCCGCTCCAAATTTGAGTAAAACAATAGGGAGATTGGTTGAAAATACAAGTTAAAAAATTAGTTTTATTATTTTAATATTTTTTAAAATTTTCACCTTTTTACCCCAAAAATGATGAATCATCTCCATGTTTGATATCATCATCTTGAATCCTATTGGTTCTTATAAATTTAATTTTTGTTGTACATTTTTCTTACGAGACCCATTTTAGACCTCAAAATTTCTCTAATGAAATAAAACACTTTTTCGTTTTGGCTCAAATCTGTCAAAATCCATCCCCATAACTCTCTAAGCATGTTGATCCAAATTCCTGGTTAGATTTTATGTTTATTTGTATGCATATTATTTATCTCAACTTGAATCCTAGTAAAAATTGTTGTCTTTAACTTACAGTGTTATATTCTTTCGCTATTTAAAATTCTGGAAGCCTTCACAACCCTCTTCATCTTTTCATTCATTTACTTGGGCGTGTGAATTAATATATGGATAATCTGAATGATACTATAGTTAGATTGTGAAGGCATTCCCTCGTAATTGATGGCAGAAGTCAAAAGGTGAAGAATAATAACTTCATTTCTATGTTCAATTGAGAGTACTTTTCTAAAATTACTTTCCAAACATGTGATTGTGATATGCAATGAAATGAGAGGAAAACAAGTCATTGTTTATTTTTGGCTCAAATTTGTCAATATCCATCCCCTGTAATTATCCAATTGTGTTAAGCCCAATTCCTTGTTGTATTTTATGTTGATATATCTACATCCAAGCAACAATTTATGCCTCCAACATAGGGTGGTATATTCTTTCACTATCTCAAATTCAACGATCTTTAACGAATTTCTTCAACTTTTCATTCATTTACCTAGGTACATTCGTTAATTAATGTCTAAATAATATAGATTAATTTCTAATGAATGTCTAGCTTATCAACTTAGGTATTAGGGCTAACTAATGTCTAGCTTATCAACTTAGGTACTAAGATTCACATAGCTTTACAATTGGCTTTACTTATTGATTAACATGTAATAGCCTTTTTGAAATTATAGCATTGTAAGACGCAACCTACTTTGACAGAGGGGTTCCCTTTTTCCTAGTTGCCAGATATAGTGTGTGTGGATGTTGATCCCGCGCATGGGTCTGAGAAGGACACACTGCGGCGAGTGCCTCAATGGATATTCAATCAACTCGCCATTCTCTACCACCCCACCGGAACTCTCTATCTCTACACCCATAAAATTTAGATTTGAAGTTGGGAGCCCAGAAATTTCTGTAGTCTCGGCCCGATTACTGCACTTGTGGAGAGGTTTATCTATGAATGAGAAACTGTAAAATCTACCATTTCCTGCACTTGACGTATCACAACTTGGTTGGCGACGCATCATGAACGAGAATCTAGGTGAAAGACTACCATTGGTTGCCGCTGACGTATTAGTGCTCTGCTTATTAATTAATAATAGATTAATTTTAATGTAAAACGTAATTCTTTAAAATGTAATGTAAAAGGTTACGAAACTATTAAGTAAATATAGAAGCACAGGGTATCATTTTACAAATAAGGCTTTTGTGATTAAAACATTTCTATTATTCTTTCCATTAATATTCAAGCGTGTTGAAAATATAAAGAATTAGGTTTAAAACATAATGTAACATTAAAAATATAAAAAAATTAACTTTAAAACGTAATGTAACACGTTACGAAACTATTAAGTAAATATACAAGCGGTGGGTAGCATTTTACAAATAAGGTTTCTGTGATTACAAATTTATGTTATTCTTTACATTAATATTCAACCGTGTTAAAAAAAATAAAAATTCAACATTAATGTCCCGGTTTTACATAAGAAACTATTAAAGAAATAAATAGGGTTTCGTAAATTATTCTCTGTATTAATATAGATGTGTGTTACGAAGATAAAGAATTAGGTATATCATTAATATAAAGGTCTTACATTCTAGATGTGTCTTTTACATTAATTAAATTAAAATTATATAATGTAACATTCAGTATGCAAAGTGGTTGAAATCACATCCCTGGGTTTACACATTAGACGAAGAATATTCGCAAATCCACTTGCGCTTGTTTGTTTAAAATATATATGCCTATTTGATGAAATTGAAAAGATGCAAAGTCAACTTCTTGAAGATAAATGACGTGATTCACTTTGCACTGGGCATATTGATTTTGGAAATTAAATTAGCAAAGACTCATTGAAGGCTGGATTTTTGAAAGACTCATTGCTTACCTTGCAGCTTAGGAAACAGAAGCTGTATGGTGGCTACTGATGCATCTTTCTAACTGGAACCCATGTATGGACAATGTAATGTTGCCTCTGGTGGCTACTGTTTGAATTTGGATTGGTTAACGAGGGAGGGATTTGTGAGCATCTGTAGACAGTGGTCCTATTTCTATTGCAGAGCTGGAACCCGAAGTGAACAATTGGTTGTTGCTGCTGGTGGTTATTGTCGATTTTGTTTAAAGCTGGAACCCACTGCTGACAGTTACATGTTTGCCATTGGTGGCTATGATGAAAGCCAATAGCTGGTACCCTGGTAGAACAATGAGTTGCTGCCTTTGGTGGTTTCTGTAGGACTTGTGGGCTGCTGTTTTTATGGATGTTTAGTGAAGTTAGGACAGGGCATGCTGCTGTGGTTTGCAGCTTTCTTAGTGGGATGGTCTCGGGGTTCCTCATCTGGACCGGAAGGGGATTGCCTCTGATTTCTTAGATCCTTCTGAGAGATCCTGGTTGCTGGCTGTTCTGGGCAGCGCGGACCACTGAGCCATTGTTTCTGGGGTTCAGAGATTGGACCATGGCTGCCGTGTCATCATTGGCGCCTCGTATTTTAATGAAGTTTCTGATGGTCGTTTCTATTTGGTAATTGTTTCTATTTGATGCCCAAAGTTGTAGGTGCTAAGAGTGTGGGGTGATCTACATATTTCGCCTTTCTTTGTGGGCGTTGGTGGATTTTCGATGAAGGCCATGGCTGATGCCACTGACAGTGCGGTGGGATATCTGGTTTTTCAGGTTAGCCGTTGATATTTCCGGCTAATTTGAAAGTTTTTTTCGGGGTTCTGTCTTTTCGAGACTCCAGTCCCTTTTTTCGTCTGACATCAGCGGCGAGATAGAATTACTGCCCCTAGGTTGGTCGGTCCATATTGATTGTACCTTTGTTAATTTCTGCCACCATTCATGACCCCCGGGAGTGACCGTTCACCAACTCTCCCATCTCATTTGATTTTGATCCCGGGGCCTCCATTTATGAGCTGTGGCACATTTCTGCCTCCCCGCTCGATGTACAGACGGGTCGGTGTCTAGTCGAGTGACAGTGCACAGTGGATCGGTGATGTCATGATCGTTTCAATTCCCCACACGATTGTAGAGTCGGGTGTCATGTTGTAAGACAGAGATCTATGGATCGTTTTTGTGAGATAATCCGATCATCCATAGCGTTGCAGAGTCCTAATTGCTGCTGCTTGGTTCTGATAAGATCCCCAGATAGACGATCTGCGGCACGGTTTTTCTGTCATGCTGCATTTTTTATCTTTGGATATACGTCCGGTCTGCCTCTACAACCCTCGTCGATGTACCTCGTCTCCACGATGGTTCCCGGAGCTTCTCCGCTTTATGATTCGTCGATTTCTGCCGCAACGGATATTTGTTTGGACCCGGTGGCCGAAGTGCTCATTAGTCCTCTGGTCTGCTCTTTTCCTTTCGATCCCGGATCTGAACGGCAGGCCGGTGTTGCTTTGGTCTGCTCTTTTCCTTTCGATCCCGGATCTGAATGGCAGGCCGGTCTTGGTTGGATGAAGTAAGGTTTGGATCTTCGGATCTCCGGATCGTGTTGGGGAGCCGGATCTCCCCCAATCTTGGGGATCGATCTCTTTGTTATTTGGGTGCTATTTTGTTTTCTGATCAGATTATCCTTCATCAAGCGAGCCTGTCTTAGTATGCAGGGTTTTTGGTTTTATCCTGGGCTGGTTCTCTTCTGCATCCGATCTTGGGTTTTCAACAAGCGAGTCGGATTTTCTGTTGTCATGCGTGCATGATCCATTACAAGTGAGCCAGTTTTTCTCAAGGGTTTTGGTGCTACAATAGGATTCAATCTCGTTTTAAGTCTTCAACGTTGGTGTTTGCACAGGTGAGACTGCCTCTTTTCAGCCAGGGAAGACGCTATGCATTTCTCCTTTTTGTTAGCCCTCTTTCTTTTCAGTTATCTTTTAGTCCATATAGTCATGAAGTGAATGATGCTGTATTCTCTATGGAAGTTCTTTTCTTTGTATGCAGGGATGATTTCGTGGGTATGTTTTATACTACCCGTTATTGGTGGCCATGAACATCGAATCACTTCTGTACAGAAGTGTATTCTGGATGTATTTGGTGTATGGGGTTTTTCTCGCTGTTTTTATTAACTGTTTGAGAATGTATGGTTGATCATGTACTGTCATATATTTCTTCTAATATATACAGCGTTTTTTTCTTCTGCAAAAAAAAAGGAAACAGAAGCTGTAAGTGTCCAGAAGAGCGTTGTGGCATCTCTGGCATGCGTTTTTTACGCCTTTTCCAGAGCTGGCACGAGACCTACCCTTGAGGAAACCGACCTTCGTGATGTTTGTAATGCACATCTCGATAAATGGACATGGTACAAGGATTAGTTAATAAATAAAATCTACATTCTAAGAAAGAGGGATTAGTTAATAAATAAAATCTACATTTTACGAAGGAGTGAAGATTTGGTTTTTGATTATATGTAATGCATAATTGATCAAGAAAGAGTGAAGATCTAGTTTCTCACCTTGGCAGGTTGTGAAATCCAAATTTCTTGGCAATTTAATGTAAATAGCAACCCAGGAATATTTGAGATGAGAAGTGCATTGAGGGAGTAGAGGGCTAGGGGGTTAGAAACCCTAGCTGTCGATGCCCTATGGTTTGTGTTTCCGCTTTCTTTTGCCCCTGTCCACGATGCCGAAGCCTTCTCCTGTACCGTCCGCTGGTGCTGCCGTTGCCGCCTCGCTCGCTCGTTGGGGTTTCGTCGTGTCGCTTCCCTTTCCTCTGCGCCTTAGGCCCTAGACCGGCCGCCGTTTTCTCTGGTACATCGGCTGCCGCTGACGTATTTATACTTGGTTTTCCAATCTTCTCATTAAAAATATTGAAATTCTCTTGTGGATCACTATGTGTTTCGGCTGGGAATTGGTGTGCAATAGTATCGATGGTTCTAGCGTTGCTTTACATGCAATGGTACTACACATAGATCGGGCATACCTACAAAGATCAAATTACTGGACATGATTCAATGTTTAATGTATGTTTCTCCGAGTTATCAATTTGAAGAGGGTTTTCTATAGATCTATAGCTGTGTTGTCTACCTCGGTCTTTTACAACGAAAACCAGATTCCAGGTAGAAGAATATCGTTTTGGTCATCAAAATATAAATATGTTAACCAAGGCTCAAAAGATCATATCAAATGTAGTCACAACTAACAAAAGTGATAATCTAGGATGTAAAATTAGTAACTGTAATTATAAGTGAAAACAGCCAAGCAGTGAGGCAGAGGTGGATATGAACATGGGCTAAATATTCCCTATACCTGGGATTTGTTCTCTGGCCTATTGACAATGCACGGAAATAGTACCTGCAATTCCTCTCATTTCATTTATGTGGCCATTCACATAAATTTTCCCAGCAGTCTTCTTAAAAGCCAATAAAAAAATAATATTTTTGAGTTAATGGTCTTGTCTCCTTTTCTTTGTCTTATCGGCAGTTCATAGGAAACAAAAGCTAAAACCTAGGAATCATAATGTTGTTTTTAAATAGAGATTTCCATCTCAAGTGTATTGATTTCTACAGTTGTAAAAGTACTATAATCACATTGAATATTGGGTTCTGGTGCATTTTCTAATGCTAGTAAATTCTCTTATTCCACCAATGTTTAATTAGAGAAAATCCAGAGTCTAGGTATGTGGAGACATGTTCCATTCATGAATTAGGAGTGGGAGGGGAGAAAGGCTGCATTGGTGGATCAAAAGTGGGAGGGAAAGCTTAGGAATAAAATTGGGAGCAGAAGGGAAATCCACCAACACAAGGACGCTAATTAAAATAAAACATCTAAAAAACATAACAATGATACCTCCACTCAAGACGAAGGAGAGAAGGGGTTCACCAGAAAATCAAGGAAAAGCACCCAGGAGGAGAAAGAGACACTAACCTTGAATGTTGTACTCAACACAAAGCATTAAAACATTATATCCAACAACTAGCAAAAAAAAATACAATACCATACCAGGTGGTAGCAACTTATGGAAACCTTACTTGACACACTTACAAAGACACTAGAGACAAATAATCACATATAAAAGAAACAACTCTTGTGAACCACCAGTGCCAATTTCTGCCAAATAGTCAGATGTTAAAGCAACTCTTCAGAAGCACGTGTACGGTGCGTCAAGAGTTTAGGAGAATCCCATCCTCATAAAGTGATGTGTGAGAGATGCGTCAAGAGTTTAGGAGAATCCCATCCACACCTTCAGAATCCTCCTTTAATTCAAAGAATCAATTTTTTTGGCAGCCAAACCATGTCACGGCAATTAACAATTGCAATTAACTTTTGAAGTTTAAAATGGAAGAAAACTATATTGATTTTTAACCATTAGCTTTATAATTGACAAGCATTTGGTTATTTTGAATTTAGTTATGAATAAAATAATTCGATTCATACATACCTTGTAATTTGCTGCAAGAGGTGGCAGCTGACATTGGCACTACAACTTGTTATCCCTGATCTTTCTGGTCATGACTAGCGACGATAGTGGGGTCTTGTGATCTCCGCAGCTCTAATCTCTGGACTAATGAGAGAGTCTAATGCTTCTGCAGCCTTCCACGCTACATACTTAATGTTATCTGCAGCTTTTGAAGGGAGCAACTTTGCAGTAACCTTTGCATGACGAAAGCATATTGAGGAAAGTTCGTACGAATAGCAGAAGACTCCGTCCTCACATGCAACTCTTCTGTAGCCTTCCACCCTACATACTTAATGTTCTCCACAGTTTCTGAAGGAGAGAAGCTTTCTAGTATGCTTTTGATGTGAGTAGAACACTGTGGAAAGTTCAAACGATTTGTAGGTGACTCCCTTCAGGAGCAAGACGGCTGCGTCAAACGCAATTGCAGCCATTTCTGCTGTTGGTAACGTCTCAAGATGAACACTGCTTTTACTTCCATCAATATTCCTTTTATTTCAAACTCGGGAAATCCACTTGCCATTGCTCTTCAATATTTCTTTAATCCTCCTCCCCTCGGTTTCTCTTTCTGATCTTTAAGGAGGAGGATTAAGGAAATATGGGTATTAGCAGCAAGTGGATAAGGCGGGTCTGTAATAAAAGCAATCCTGACGGAAAGCCAAGACGCTTCCATCTTGGAACGTTTTCCACAGCAGAGATGGCTGCAATTGCGTTTGACGCAGCCGTCTTGCTCCTGAAGGGAGCCTCACCTACGAATCTTTTGAACTTTCCAGTGTTCTGCTCACATCAAAAGCATACTAGAAAGCTTCTCTCCTTCAGAAAGTGTGAAGAACATTAAGTATGTAGGGTGGAAGGCTACAGAAGAGTTTCCCCTCTGATTACCGTGGAGAAAAAAGGTTGGGAATTACAACTCCCCGCCCCCTCACCGCCGCGGTGGCCAACAGCCGAAGGAGCAGCCATTGGAAGTTTCTCCTGCAATGCGAACTGCCACCATGGTACTTATTCAGCTTCATTGATGTGGTACTTATAGGTATGCATGTTCAAATTTGGGGATGGTAGATTTGTCTTACGGTGAAAGATCCATATGAAACTGTTGGAATTAATTTCCAACTGCCCAAGAGAACAACGGCAAGTTAAGTCTGCGGGGGTTAGGGAAGCTAGACCGGCGAAGGTGTGAACCCCATCGGAACAGCTGACGTCATCAACTGGGGTCCCACTCAAATGCGTTCATTAAAGACTTGCGGTTAATGTTTTAATGTTGCAATGTTATTTATGTTATTACTATACAGCAGTGTATATAAAAAAAAAGGAAAAGACAGCAGAACAGTTTCATTTCACAGCAGTGCGTGAAGGAAGAAATATCACACTGCCGACAAGAAAATTCCACATCAATGCGAATTTTAAGCGGTGCTCACAGAAGTTATGATGCCATAAATGAATTTTCAAGTGGTGAATTTTCTGGTTGTTTGTCAACAAATGGCATTAAATTCAATCTGGGATATTTTGTTATATACAGAAAACAGAGTGTTGCAATTTTTTTTAAGTTACAGAGAATAGTTTTTTATGCACAACAGAGTGCGTTTGTAAAAGCAGAGTGTTTTTGAAAACATAGGATATACAGCAGTATATATTTTTAGTGAAACAGAGTTTTTTTTTATGCACTGTGACAGCAGCAGTCACAATTGTAAATCCCTCTCTTGAGGAAGAATCTGTAGCAGTTTTTTTTTTATGAAATAGAAATTTTTCTGAGTTGAAACTTTGTCTGTGAATGAGATTTTAAAATTCTTTTCTCTGTGTTAAGAAGGGGAGTTTTATTCTCCAATTCTGTTCTGGAATTTGCAAAGTTCCAACATGGTATTAGAGCCAATCCATGCTATTTGAAGGTCAAATAAGCTGAAGGAAAGGAGTTCTTTCTTGCAGCAGCTTCTCCAGTCGTGTGAAGACTCAAACAAGAAGAATTCAAAGGTATTTCTCTATACAGTTTTGTGTTACTGTTGCAGAACAGTTAGCAATTTTAAACACACAGTTAAGTGTTTTTTGAAGCATAGTTAAGAGTGCAGAATGGTTGGCTCTAGCACTGGTATGGGTATGGGAAATATCCATCTCCCAATGTTTAATGGGAAAAATTATGACTATTGGTCAATAACTATGAGGGCTTTTTGTCTCCCAAGACTTATGGGAATTTGTTGAGGATGGCTTTGAAGAGCCAGCAAATGAAGCAGAGTTTTATGTTTTAACTCAAGCAGAAAGAGAACAGCTGAAGAGCAATAAGAAGAAAGATGCCAAGGCTCTTTTCTTCTTATATCAAGCAGTGCATGAGAGTGTGTTTCTGAGGATAGCAGCAGCTAATAGATCGAAAGAAGCATGGCAGACTCTTATGACAGCATATCAGGGTATGGAGAAGGTGAAGACAACAAAACTTCAGTTACTGAGGAGAGATTTTGAGACTCTCTACATGAAAGATTCAGACACTATTGACTCATTCTTCACTCATGTGATTGGAATGGTCACACAAATAAGATCTCATGGAGAGACTCTTGAAGATAAGAGGATTGTTGAAAAAGTCTTGAGAAGTTTACCCTCAATATTCGATGTGATTGTCACCACCATAGAGGAGACTAAGGATCTCACAAAGTTTTTAGTAGATGAACTACATGCATCACTGATGACTCATGAACAGAGATTGGGTAGGAGTGAAAACTCATCTCTTGAGCATGCCTTTAAGACCCAGATGTCTTTTGAAAGAGGAAGAGGGCAAGGCAGAGGAAGAGGAAGAGGCAGAAGCCAAAACAGAGGTGGAAGGAACAGCCCTTCACATTCACATGGAAGGTGCAACAATCAAAATCACAGCCACGGCGAAGGCAGCAGCCAACAAAGTGGACAGCAGAATGCACAAGGACAAAGGTATGATAAGTCCAATGTCCAATGTTAAAATTGTAAAAAATATGGTCATTATGCTAATGAATGTAGAAAGAAGCAACAAGATATGGCAAGTAGAACTAGTGCAAATTTCACTAGAGAAAATAGCAGCCAAAGTAATTTGTTTTTAGCTTGTAATATGGCTGAAGAAAAGAATGAGGATTTATGGTTTCTAGACTCCGGTTGCAGTAACCATATGACAGGAAAAATAGCCATGTTTTCTATGTTAGATGAGAGTGTGCAGTCAGAAGTCACACTAGGAACTGATAGAAAAGTTTCTATTATGGGAAAAGGAAATGTAAATGTTTTAACAAGGTTAGGTGCAAAGAAATCCATAGCAGATGTTTATTATGTTCCAGGAATGAAATGTAATCTCTTAAGTATTGGATAGCTTGTCCATAAAGGGTATAATTTTTTCTTTGATAATGATGTTTGTACCATCATGGATAAACCACCCAGCAAACTATGTATTGCTGAAGTGAAGATGACAAGGAACAAAATGTTCCCTCTCAGAATGAGAGCAGACTTGAAGAATGGTGAAGAGAAAGCAACAGTTGCATAGGAAACTTTCCAAAACGAACCAAAAGATGATAATTGGTTATGGCACTTGAGATTTGGACATCTCAACTTTGGAGGTCTTAATTTGTTGAACAGAAAAGGAATGGTAAGTGGTTTACCATTGATAGAGAAACCGGACAGCGTTTGTGAAGGTTGTATCTTGGGGAAACAAAACAGAGAAAGTTTTCCTTCCGGGAAAAGCATAAGGGAAAAATCACCCTTAGAGATTGTCCCCTCAGATGTATGTGGACCGATGCAAACTCCATCGCTTCCAAGCAACCACTATGTGATAACATTTATAGATGATTTTACAAGAAAAAAATGGGTTTACTTTTTGAAAAACAAAAGTGAAGTGTTTGAAAATTTTTTCAATTTCAAAGCACTTGTTGAGAACCAGAGTGGGCTGCGTATCAAAGTCTTAAGGACTGATAGAGGAGGTGAGTATATCTCTAAATATTTTCTATGTTTTTGTATAGAAAATGGTATTCAAAAGCAGTTTACAACTAGATATACTCCGCAGCAAAATGGAGTAGCCGAAAGGAAGACCGAACCATAATGGACATGGCGAGGAGTATGTTAAAGGCAAAGTATTTTCCTAATGATTATTGGGCTGAAGCTGTACATTGTGCAGCGTATATCTTGAAAATGTGCCCTACAAAAGCAGTTATGAACAAAGTGCCGGAAGAGGCATGGAGTGGCGCAAAGCAAAGTGTCACACATATGAAAGTTTTCAGATGTGTAGCTTATGCACACATTCTAAATCAGCTAAGAAAGAAGTTGGACAGCAAGGGGGAGAAATGTATTTTCATTGGATACAGTGAGGAATCCAAGGCATACATGTTATATAACCCATCCAGCAAGAAGTTTATTGTGAGAAGAGATGTTCAGTTCATTGAAGAGGAAGCTTGGGATGGAAGCTTAGAGAAGACAGTAAATGTAAAACACTGCTTATCTCATGATGAGAATGATGATGAGTTGGCTGAAATACATCCCCAAACAGCGACACCAACAAAAGAGCTGCAGAGCACACCCTTGAGGAGAAATAACAGTGCTTCTCCAAGCACACCACAAGGAGGAAATTCAAGTGCTTCTTCAAGAACTTGTACACCTACAGAAAGAGGTAAGAAATTCAGAAGTTTGAAAGAAATTTATGAACAAGATATAGCTAATGAAGGTATCAATTCTTTGTTTGCTTTATATTGTCATGTTGATGATCCTGTTCATTTCGAAGAAGTTATCAAGGATATGAAATGGATAGAAGCTATGGATGAGGAAATAAATGCCATAGAGAGGAACAAAACTTGGGATTTGGTTGAACTCCCAAAAGGTAAATATGTCATTGGTGTTAAATGGGTCTACAAGACCAAGAGTAATGATGAAGGAAAAATAGAGAGACACAAGGCCAGACTTGTTGTCAAAGGTTATAAGGAGAAGCATGGGATAGATTATGAGGAAACTTTCGCACCGGTTGTCAGAATGGAAACCGTGAGAGCAGTGTTGTCCATAGCAGCACAAAACAAGTGGAAAATTTACCAAATGGACGTGAAGTCAACATTCCTGAATGGAGTGTTAATGGAAGAGGTTTACATTGAACAACCTCTCGGTTATGGAAAGAAAGGTCAAGAGCACAAAGTATGCAAGTTGAAGAAAGCTCTTTATGGGCTGAAGCAAGCGCCAAGAGCGTGGTACAGTAGAATAGACTCTTATCTACTGGAAAATGGATTTGAAAATTGTGAGGGAGAACCCACCCTCTACATCAAAGAAAAAGATGGTAAAATCTTGATTGTAGTCTTGTATGTTGATGATGTTATTTTTACAGATAATGATGATTGCCTTATTGAAAATTTTAAAATAGTCATGAAAGAAGAATTTGAAATGATTGACATGGGTTTATTGAGATATTTCTTGGGAATAGAAGTAGAACAAGATGAAAATGGGATTTTTATCTCATAGGCAAAGTATGTTAATGAGGTACTTGAAAGATTTAACATGCAGGAGAGCAAAGCAGCTATCACTCCCATAGTGATGGGATTAAAACTCAGCAGAAAGGACAGCAGCAAGGATTTTGATCCTAGTTTGTACAATAGCATAGTTGGCAGCCTTATGTATTTGACTGCAACTAGGCCGGACATAACGCACACTGTTAGTTTGATTTCCAGATTCATGGAAAAGCCAAAAGATACACATTGGCAAGTAGCAAAAAGAATTTTGAGGTATGTCAAAGGTACTAACAAGTTTGATATTTTTTATACTACTTCAGAATGTTCAGATTTAGTTGGATACATAGACAGTGATTGGGCTGGAAGTGTTGATGATCAAAAGAGCACTTCCGGTTATGTTTTTCACATGGGTTCAAGAGCCATTTCATGGGGTTCTAAGAAACAGGCCATTGTAGTGTTGTCTACAGCAGAGGCAGAATATGTGGCAGCTACAACAGCAGCATGTCAAGTAGTTTGGATGAGAAAAATGTTGAGAAGTTTATGTCAATAACAGGTAAAAGGGACAGTGATTTTTTGTGACAATAGCTCAGCTATTGCATTGTCTAAAAATTCTGTTTTTCATAAAAGGACAAAACACATTGACACCAAGTATCACTTCATACGGGAATTGGTTAGCAATGGTGAGATTGTTTTGCAGCATTGCAGAACAGAGGATCAATCTGCAGATATCCTCACAAAGCCACTTTAGCAGAAAAGCTTTGAATATTTCAGGAAATGCATGGGTATGCAGGAAAACCCAGTAGTTGAAATTAAGGGGGAGTGTTGGAATTAATTTCCAACTGCCCAAGAGAACAGCGGCAAGTTAAGTCCGCGAGGGTCAGGCAGGCCAGACCGGTGGAGGTGTGAACCCCATCGGAACAGCTGACGTCATCAGCTGGGGGCCCACTCAAATGCGTTCGTTAAAGACTTGCGGTTAATGTTTTAATGTTGCAATGTTATTTGTGTTAAAATTTGGGTTATATATATTTAATGTTATATATATATATATATATATATATATATATATATATATAAGCCCAGCACATTGTAAAAATCCGTGAAGTGTATGTTTTATTTTTTATTACACAGCAGTGTATATAAAAAAAATGGAAAAGACAACAGAACAGTTTCATTGCACAGCAGTGCGTGAAGGAAGAAATATCACAGTGCCGGCAAGAAAATTCCACATCAATGCGAATTTTAAGCGGTGCTGACAGAAGTTATGATGCCATAAATGAATTTTCAAGCGGTGAATTTTCTGGTTGTTTGTCAACGAATGGCATTAAATTCAATCTGGGATATTTTGTTATATACAAAAAACAGAGTGTTGTAATTTTTTTTAAGTTACAGAGAATAGTTTTTTATGGACATCAGAGTGCGTTTGTAAAAGACAGTACAGTGTTTTTGAAAACAGAGGATATACAGCAGTATATGTTGTTAGTGAAACAGAGTTTTTTTTTGTGCACTGTGATAGCAGCAGTCACAATTGTAAATCCCTCTCTTGAGGAAGAATCTGTAGCAGTTTTTTTTTATGAAATAGAAATTTTTCTGAGTTGAAACTGTGTCTGTGAATGAGATTTTAAAATTCTTTTCTCTTTGTTAAGAAGGGGAGTTTTATTCTCCAATTCTGTTCTAGAATTTGCAAAATTCCAATAGAAACGGAATATAAAACGGCATATAAAATGAAGGGTTTTGAGGAAGACGATTTGAAGTGCCGATGTGGAAAGCTAAGGTGTCGAGTGTTAGACCGTTAAGAAGACGTGAGAAGCAAGATTTTGAGTTCAAGGATGTAAGGTAAAATTCTCAATGTTAAAAGTTGAATCCACATGTTGGGGTTACACGTGTCCGTGTTCTCAAATTATTAAATATTTTAGTTTTCTTTATGGGGATATGAACAAAGTTTTTTTTTTTACTTATGTATGTATGATTTTAAATGAGCGTTTTTATATAGTAAATACAATTAAAAAAAATTGACATTTGGATTATTGAGAATTTATAGCTCGAAAGTAAATATTTACTATATTTTGATCCGAAAATATTTAAAAAAACCTTAAAACCATATAAAAAAATAAATTACTATGTGAAAATCTTTCTAATTCCTTAAAAAAAAATAACTTTATTTTAATATTATTAATATATATTAATAAAAATATGCCCAGCTTATAAATTAATAATATATATTAATAAAAATAGGTGCAGCTTAAAGATAGTTACGATTAATAAAGAATTAGTTTGTACTCGAAATATGAAAATTTTTAGTTATATAACTTTTTTGTTTTAATATATTGATATTCATATTCAAATAAAATATCAATGAATAAGTTTAGTTAATATGGAATATTTTGAAATAATTTTTAATGTGTTAGTTAATTTTTTTTAAATTAGTTTATTTGAAAATCTGATTTTTTATTTATTTTAAATTCAACTCAAACTTATTAAAATATTACATTTAAATTAATAGTAATAATATTAATTTAATTTTAAAATTATAATCAAATCTGTGATATTTTTTGAAAATATCTAATCTTTTGTACATTTAAGTATCCCTCTAGATGCGGGTCATTGTGCCCACCACAATGTGCTGGATTGAATGAAGGTGATTAAGTTGTGGCGTGGCGTTTGATGTGTTTTTTATTTGCATAGTCTCTTTAGTAATGCTATAAATGATTTTAGTGTTATAATTTTTTACTTATTTTTCAGTTTATATATGGTCAAAGTACCAGTTTTAAAGAAATAAATTTTCACTATGATTATGGAAGGGTAAAGTCTCGATATTAAGATTATAGTGTGTGCTCATGTGGAAGGATAAGGTCAGGATGTTATGGTTATAGAGTGTTAATTTTTTTTTAAAGGGATGTTATAAAAAATTAAGAAGACGTTGAGAAGCACTATTTTTAGTTCCGAGAAAGAGGGTTAAATTCTGAATGAAGACTTTGAGAAGCACGATTTTTAGTTTCGAGATGGAGGATTAAATTTTGGATGTTAATGGAGGATAGTTAAATTGTTAAGTTTTTATGTTAATGGAGTTCCGTCGTCAAGACATGGAGGAGAGTTAAATGGCTAAGTTTACATGTTTTGATTTTGTTTACTTATTATATGTTTTGTAGTTTTTATTAGAATATGGATATTTTTTAGTCCAACATTAAATTTTATTTTTTTAAATAATTTTGTTTTTCGAAATGGTGTTTTGACGATATATATGAATTAAACACTTTGAAAAAACCAGAGCATTTGTATTAGACATATTTCACAACTGAAACTTTTATTTCGAACAAATCTCTAGTTTATTATTTATATTTTATATAGATAAAAATGCTTTCAGATTAATCATATTGTTAGGATTAGGTCGAGGTTTCGAACCAGTGAATGTGGCTCAATCTCAGGACAAGGTGGAGAGACTAATCAATCTCAAAGAATAAATAGACAAGATGTATCATTACTTGGAAATAGTTATTGAGAACTAGCCAGGGACTGGTTGTACCCTCAACTAGGGGAGGTGACATGCTAAAAAATCTAGCCATCTAAGGGAGGGTGTGGCTCAGGCTAGGTATGATTCCCAGATGACATTAACATCTTAAATTTCCCTAGATTGAGGCTTCTCAAGCCATAAGTCTAGCTATAATAATCAAACACAACTTGACAAGCAAACAAAAATTGTAAAAACTTTTAAAAATGTTTAATTTATTACATATTTTAAAATAAATTTTAACTATCCCTCATGTCATGTGATTCAAGAGAAGTGGGAGATTGAATGGAGTTCATTCAATTTTTGTGGTGATTTCAATGCATTTAGGAGATTATGGTTTGATGTTTCTATAGAATTTTTAGTGTTTAATGTAAATAATGTTATTGTTATAGTTTTGGAGATGTTATTATGTTAAAATATGTAGTGTTAAATTTTTTTAAAAGGTTGTTATATTTAGTTAAAAAGACATCAAGAAACATAATTGTGAGTTTGGAGATGGAGTGTTAAATTATTGTTGTGAAAGGTTGACTTAGCATATTTAGCTAAATTGTTAGGTTTAGAGGTAAATTATTGGTGTTAAAGGTTGACTTTATAGCATAATTAGCTAAATTGTTGGGCTTAGAGGTGTTAGTATTATTTAATTTCTAACCAATATTCATCTTAACTGAGCATCTATCAAACATCGAGAAGAAGGATATCACTTTTCACTCTCTGCACTTCGTAAATTTGATCTCTCTATACTTGATCTCTCTGTACTTGGTATATCCAGAGTTAAGATGGATCTAGATTGGTCCTCATTTAAATAGGCTATATTCAACGTGAATACAATGGGCTCTCATAAACATGGATCTTTAAAACCACTGGTAACTTGACAAAGTCAATTTTTTCTTATTATTTTAGTGTAAGGTTATTTTTACTTTAAAGTAGGGGTATTTCTATTTTTATTTTATTTTGATAGAACAAAAAATTTTAATCTTCGGTTATTTTTATTACTATTTTATTTTGACTAAGTACAAATAATTATAGAAAGTTACATTACAACGTCTCTAACATATTCGGTTGAAGAGAATGAAATTATATGTTTTGGAGTTTTTATCAAAATATAGAGAATTTTTTGTTGGTAAAATTTTAGTCTTTGTTATTTAAATTGAGTTTTTTAATATATATATATATATATGAATTAAACATTAACACCCTAAAAAAATATGGAGCACTTGTAGATAGTCTATAACTAAAAATTTTAATTCCAAAAATCCATCCTATTCTAGGAAACTGAGAGAAGAAAATATGTGAAAATACCTTCCCAAACATATAATAAATAAACTATTATGGAAAGATGGTTTAATTTCCTATTTAAAAATTTTAACATTCTTTAATATTATTCATATTATTAACCATAATAATATAAATAAATCATAAATATCTCTTATTAATAATGTTTAGTTATATTTAAATGTTTAGTGATATGAATGCATAAGATTATAAAAGATAATTTTATAATATAGATATTTAATGTTTTAATTTAAATGTTCTAAGATTTGAATATTTCAAATTTTGATTTTCTTTTAATTTAATTAAAAAATATTAGAACTTTTAATTTGAGTTGTTTGTTGATTTTAGTTTTTTTTTTTTTTTTTAAAGACTAATTTCTATTATATAGTACAAAAAAGTATAGTCATGTTGTTTTTTTGGGGAAACTAACTTATAGAGATAGTTAAAAAACAAAAAATGAGGCTGCTCCAGGGGGAAACTAGCTTGTAGAGAGTACCATAAAACATAGGAGGATCTGTCTCATATGTAGAAACCAGTTGTTAACAGAGTAGTCATAAAACTAAGATTACTGTGGATAAGAAAATTAAGCAAAGAAACTGTAGCAATAGCTAAAAATCCTGGAGAAAAAGGAGCGATCGCACTACTGAAGCTTGTCCTTTACATCTTGATTTTGCATATGCAGAGGTTATTCCACAATGTAGTAGGCATAGTCAGAGTGGGCTTCCTCCTTCTTGGAGAGCTTAGGAGCCAACTCCAGTGTGGAGGTGCAGTGAGCACCTATGTCTTCCACATTGTCAGGTTGCCTGATGCCTTCAGCAGCGCTGCTACCCCCCTTTTTGGGGTTTCCTCCATGGTTTTGATAGGTAGGGCCACAATTTTTTTGGGAATTAGGGAAGATGAGTGAGAAAGTGTGGATTTTCTCGACCTCTTTCTAGAACCGAAGCCATAATTGTCTTGTTGAATTTCAAGAATTTTAATTGAGAGGTGGGCTGAAAGAAGTTGGGGGTCAGAAAACCTTTGGTGCCTTCAAGGCCATCGAGAAGGCCATAGTGCACTCCACTGGGAGCAAGATTAAAGGGCGAGGGGGAGAACCATGACCACTACCCTTGCGGTAGCGCATACGATGGCAGGAAGGCATAATTTCTGTGGAGTGTTGGGGATGAAAGGGAGGGATAGAGTGAGCAAAATGACCCTAATGAGTAGGGAACATATACACAGTAACGTGAAATAGATGAACAGAGGGCTGATGGATGGTGGCGTGAGGAGAAGATGCATAGCTGGGACAAGCATAACAAAGAAAGGGAACTTGAAGATAAATGTTGAGAGAGAACTAGATGGAGGTGCAAGAAGAATGTAAGGGGGAGATGGCACCATTGCCCATAAAATGCCAGTGAACGTAGCAAAGCAGTTAAGGTAGAATTGAATGCTCAGTACACCAGAGTGAATACCTAGAAATGAATTAGGTCATCAATGAGCCAAGGTTATTTAAGGCTTTCATGTCTAAAGCAGGTGGCGCCTCATGGTGAGGCCGGTTGCATGACAATAGAGAGACCATGCGGCCTTCTACCAAAGCCTGTGTCTCCACCAACATCTGGGGATTGAATGTATTTGAGCACCAGCTGATTGCATGTTGTGTATAGGGACTCACCATCAATATCCTGAAATTTGCAAGAGAGAAGGGGGGAGTCACGGTCCACCCCTTTTTTGGCTAGAAAGTCCACAACAACATTAGTTGATCTTTGAACATGCATAAAAGGGATATATTTGTGGGAATGCAAGCATTTATCTAGTTGTTCCATCCGAGCCATTAATCTCTAGCTCTTGGAGAGTTTGGAGGAAGAGGAACCTTGGATAAGTTTTTGAGCGATGTTGATAATGATATGGGAGTCCCCTTCTACTTCTAGAGGGAAGAAGTTGTTCTCGTGACCAAGTTGAAGGCCTTTTATAAGACCTTCCATCTCTATTGAGTTATTGTTGTCCCACGCAATAGCTCCAAGGAAGATTAGAAAAGGATCCCCTGTTGTGTTTTTGATTATACGTCCAAAGCATGCTTCTCCCGAACTGCCTTTGGAAACTCCATCAAAGTTTAGTTTGTAAATATCTAGAGGGGGAGGGCTCCAAGAGGAAGGAGATTTTAGCAAGATGGTTGCAGGAGGAAGATACCGCGAGATGGAGGGGAATTTAAATATTCCATTTTTCCCATGTAATTCTCTCTGAGGGTTGAGTTGGCAGATCCTCATCTTTCTAGTGTCGCAAGTTGAAGGTTTTTTTTTCTTTGTTGTAGAGATTGTTCCGTATGATCTCTAGTGAAGTGATTTTGTCTTTCAAGATGTGGTTGTTTCTCTCCTTCCAGATCATCCATAGGAGGAACCCTGGGACGAGTGTCCAAAAATAGTTGAATAGTTCGTTGTTGAAGGGGGCCTTCTTCGAGAGGTGGATAGACTTGATGACATCCCCTCTTTTTCTATCAGTTCTGCAGCAAAGAATGGATATTATGTCTCAAAGATAGCTTGCTAAGGGGAAAGTTTCTAGCAGATGATTTATGGTTTCTTCCTCTCTTTGACAATTCGGGCATCGTGAGGGACCTGTTGATCAAGATATCAGGAATTTTGCTCAAAATTTAAAGTGCTCAAACTTGTACCGAACCTATGTTACCAAGTAGATCTCATTGTTCTGATTCTGGTGCCACAAAAGGTTCAAAAAACTGATGTTGTATGAGGGAGATATCACATTTTGATCGATTTCCCAATCAACTAATTTTTTATGATAGGGGTGAATCGGATACCCAGTTAGCATGAAGGTAAAATCAACAAAAGGTGGAATATTCCTAAGAATATTCCATTTTCCCAATCTAACTAGGTTTCGCAAAGTGTCATATTTTGGGATGTTGATATGGTTGTACGAGTGTTTTTGTGGCTCATGGGATGGGTGACACGTGGCTAGCCCAGAGGCTGCCATGTGTCCCCTGGAATGTAGTGTAAAGTTATATTGGAGTCCAAGGGGTTTGACCCCGTTACTTCAACGAAGCCTGTTGTCATGTGATACTTAACCTTATAGTGCAACGATTCCATTTAAACATTGCAAAGATTTCACATGGCGGGGGGGGGGGACTGTTGGTGATCCCAACCTGTCGAGAGCCTCGTTGTAATGGTCACATGGTAAATTTTTAACAACTGTGGCATATAATACTCCGATGGTTCCAAAACTATGACTTTGGTGGCTAAAAACGTATGGTCACATTTCACATGTTAATTACCGCAACATCAAATGTTGAACCAACAACTATGTAACCATATCTTCGGCAGACTATGCTCAAAGTTTATCACATGCAGGTGGTTTCCATTAAATGTGCCGATGGTTTAGGGAACTTTTCCTCCTGCGTAGTTCCACTCTAAGCTTTTAAATGCGGATTTATCTAACCACAAAGTTTGGGGAGGGTGGGAATGTGGCCACCCCCACCCTTAACTGTAAACGTTGAACTTAAATCGTTTCGGCTGGCAGGATCTTAGCGCGCTATTTAAATTAGGCAGATTTTGCTATTTTAACTGTGGTTAAACTGCAGTTCTCCACATTTATTGGAGCATTTATAGCTGTAATTGGGAAAATGGCTAGAGAGGTCAATTTTCGACCAATTTGGGTGAAACAAGAGTCTACCTATACTAATTTGAGAATTCTAGAGACACTGGTGTAGAGAAAAAAACCATTGGAGGCTTGTAAACATATTTATTTGCAAATTTTGAGTATAATGACAAAGAGGGACATGCCATTGGGAACTAGATCAACAGATGTAGCCCAGGAGGGGTGAACTTCTTCATCATTCCTGTTGTGTAAATATTATCTGTGATGCTATTTCTTTGTTATACATTGTTGTTCAGTGTTATTTAGGCTTATTTACATGTTTAAAACTCACAAATTCATCAATGTTTCATGGTTAAATTAATCATTCCTTAAGAAAAAAAATAGAGATAAATTGTGCATGTTTTATACCTGAAAAGAAACTTAGCACAAAAGACTAATAAAATCCTTTTCAGATCAGGTTGGTATTAGAGCTATAGTTTATTCTCTAGTGTTGTTGTGTGAAAATATTTGATTAAATGTTTGCATGTTTTCACATCCTTAATAGGCTCAAGCTTAAGAGAGGAGAAGGAAAATTGGTGGAAGCAAGAGGGTCTCAAAGTGAGCCACAACAAAGGAGGGAAATATTTCCACATTATCCACCACCTAGTTCACCTCCAAAAGAAGCAGAAGAAACATTAAGCATGCCTCAAGGAGAAGGAGAAATCCATGAATAGATGGATCCCAAAGAAGAAGAAAAGGTGGTAAGGAAATCATTCCTTGACATGACTAAGATGGTTAGAATCCTTTATTAGGAAATAAATGACAGACAAGAAGGAGAAGGATCCAAACTTCGCAAAGAAGGATGAGGATCATCAGGAGGTAAAAATGATGAAGATAAATCAAAGAAGGGAAATGCAGGAAATGGAGGCAGTTTAAAGTCACCATCCCCACCCTCATCATCCTCATCCTCTACTTCATCTTCAATACATCACCCGTATAATTTAAAGAACATTGGTAAAACGCCTTTTCTAAAACTAGATGTTATGTTTGAATTGACAATTTTTATAATGCATAAAAGATTATAATTGGATTAGGAAATTAGAGGTCTATTTGAGAATTCAAAACCTTCAAGATGATGTTACCAAAATCCAACAAGCTTCATTGAGAATGGAAGATGCAACACTTGTTTGGTGGGAAGCCAAGATAAAGGAGGAGATCAAGAAGCATGGAAAGATTATTATATCATGGACTAATTTCATTACTGCAATAAAATGACAGTTTTATCCATTATCCCATATGCAGAAAGCCATAATGAACTGGAAAAATTTTAGACAGTTGAAAGGAGAGAATGTGCAAGAATACACCCAAGAATTTAGGATAAGAGCTCTCTTATTCAGGGTAGATTTTCAAAGCCAAGATACTTTGCTAGAGTACATAGGAGGCTTAAATCTCTACCTAAGACATACTATTATCATGTTTAACCCTACAAGTATAGATGAATTTTGTGTTCAGGCCACACACCTAGAAACTAGAGGGAAAAACGTTACTGATGAGGGTAGGAATAAACCTTTTAAGTGGAAAAAAAAAAGAGAATACCTGAAAATGTAAGTGAAAAAATAATGCATCTATCAGTAAAGAGAGAGAAAAATTGGTTTGTAAACATTGTTCAAGAGAAGGCCATGAAGAGAATAATTGTTGGAAATTACATCCTAAAAAGAGGCCCAAACATCACAACAAGGGGAAAAAAAACTGCATCTACAACTCAACATGATTTGGGAGAAGATTTAGGTAATGAATCTAAAATTACAGTCATGGGATTGAAGAACATGAAGAGGAAGGAAAAGGAAACAAAACCAAGTACTAGTACATCAAAGTGTCACATACAAGCTCCAAATGAAGAAGAGACAATTGAATTGTTTCATGTCAGGGTCATATCCAAACATACAAAGATCGACACACTATTTGAAAATCGGTCACAACCAAAATTAATCTATGAAGAATTGGTTAGGAAACTTAATCTTGAGACCATTCCACATCCAAAACCATATCCACTTTGGTCGATTTGTAAGGATGAAAATTTACAGGTTTCAAAGAAGTGCATATTGTGGTTTGCAATGATTGCACATTTTGTTGACACGGTGGAATTAGATGTGGTTCCACTTGATATTACACATATTACGTTGGGAATTCCTTACTTGTATGACAGGAAAGTGATCTTCCATCGCCATGAGAATAAATACCATTTATTCAAAGATGGAAAGAAGTACGTTGTTAAAGCACATCGCAAGAAGACAAATATTGGAATGGTAAATGCTGGATAGGTAAAGAGGTTGGTGAATTCAAGTAAGAATTTTGTTCTTCTAATGATTAAGCCTAAAGCTTATGTTAATCATGAATCATTTAAGGATTGTGATCCTAAGTTGAAATCAGATTTATATGATGTAGTTGATGTACATCATGAGATGTTTCAGGAGCCAACAGGATTTCATCCAAAAAGGGAGATTCAACACGAAATTCAGTTGCAACAAGATTTTCCTCTTCCAAACATTGGCATGTATCACATGTCGATAATGGAGAATGTTGAAATTAAGACGAAAATCAAGGACATGTTGGACAAGGGATGCATAAGGCCAGCACTTCGTGGTGCGGTTCACCCATAGTCTTGATTCGAAATAAAGATGCAACTTGGAGCATGTGTGTAGAACTCAAAGCTTTGAACAAGGAAATGATAAAGAATCGATACCCACTCCCAGGGATAGATGATTTGCTTGATCAGCTAAAAGAAGAAAAGTTTTTCACTAAGTTAGATTTATGAAGTGGATATCATCAAGTAAAAAATGTAGAAAGTGATATATGGAAGATTGCACTCAAAACCAAACAAGGACTCTTTGAGTGGTTGGTTATTCAATTTGGTTTGTGTAATGCACCGAATATTTTCATGCGTGTTATGGATAATGTTTTGCATCCATTTCATGATGAATTTTTTATTGTGTATTTGGATGATATACTAATTTTCAGCAAAACAAGAGAAGAACATTTCTTGCATGTGAAAAGGGTGCTTGATGTTTTGAAGAAAGAGAAAGACTTTTTTGGTTTATTTGGGACACATTGTAGGAGGGGGCGAGTTGGGAATTTATCCTTCTAATTTGGAATTCATTTTGAATTGGACCACTCCCAAAACAGTAACCAAGGTAAGAATTTTCTTAGGCACAACTCAGTATTGGAGAAATTTTATCACTAAATTTTCTACCATAGCAGCTCCTATGCATGTACTGAAAAGTGTGAAGAAAGGCTTCCAATGGGGAGGAAAAAATCAACAAGATTTTAAAGCTTTAAAATAAAATATTAGTTTAGCTCCGGTCCTTGCATTACCAAATTTTATATAGCCATTCGAGATACAAATCGATGTTAGTGACAATGCAATGGGTGTAGTACTTTTGCAACATGGTAAGCCTATCACTTTTCATCTTGAAACATTCAATGGTGTTGTAACTAATTATCCTACATATGAAAAAGAGTTTTATTCATTGGTACAAAGAGTCAAGAAGTGGAAACACTACTTTATGGGTAAATAGATGATTATACATACCGATCACCAACCATTACAGTACTTGTAGTTTTAAACAAAATTGCAGCAATCACGACATTTCAGGTGGATGGGATTTCTTCAACTGTTTCACTTGGTTATAGGGTACAAGAAGGGTATTTTCAATAAATTTGTTGATATTCTTTCAAGGCTAATTATAAGTGCTTCTACTTTACTTAAAAATGATTCTATTTTACATGAGAGTTACATAGAACAATATGCACATGATGCTAATTTTCAAGATGTGTATGCTAGTTTGAGTGAAAGGAATCAAGTTGAGGAAAATGATTATCACATGCATAAAAAAAATTTGTTTCATTTCGGCAACCCATGTATAGCACAAGGAGAGAGGCTTAGTGTCATGAGACAGGCTCATTCATCTCTTATTGGTGGATACATTGGGGTAAGAAAAACAATGGCGCATCTACATACGTGTTGCTATTGGCCTCACATGATAGATAGTGTGTCGGATTTTATAAGAGGTTGTTCTATGTGTGAAAAAAACAAGCCTAGAAATAGGAAGCTTGAGTTTTACATGCCACTACCAGTACCATTAAGGCCATGGGAGACTGTCTCCATGGACTTTGTTGGAGGTCTACCTATGTCAAGAAAACAACATGATTATATTTATGTAGTTGTGGATAGATTCAGTAAAATGTGTATACTTATGCCATGTAAGAAAAACATAAATACTGCTAAAACTGTTGAACTTTATTTTCAACATGTATGGGTTCACTAATGATTGCCAACTTCTATTTTTAGTGACAGGGATTCCAGGTTCAATGGGAATTCTTGGTCCAATATTTGGAAGATGATGGACACAAAGTTGAAAAAGAATATTTATTTTCATCTGCAAACTGATGGCCAAACCGAGGTGGTGAACTAAACCACTGTGCATATATTTAGATGATATTCTAGCAAAAATCCCAAGTTGTGGGATGATAAATTGCATTACATTCAGCACGCTTACAACTCGGCAAAGCAATCTTCTACAAATACTTCACCTTTTGAATAATGCTTTTAGTATTTTCCCAAATCGACATTAGACTTCATCTTTGCGAAGGATGTTGAAATTGATGGGCATAGTGATATTGAAAAGGCTAGAAATTTCATTGAGAAAATTCATATTGTTCATCAACAAGTTCAAGAACAACTTGAGAAGAGTCAAAGAAAATACAAGGAGAGGCATGATAAACATAGATTTGATCACAAGTTTCAAGAAGTAGATGAGGTATGGTTACACATAAGAAAATAAAGGATGCATGGAGAAGGTAAAAAGCTCAATCCCATTCGCTATGGTCCATTCAAGTTCATCAAGAAAGTTGGTAACAATGCATTTCAACTCGGCTTGCCTTTATATATGAAAATGTATTCAGTTTTCAATGTTCAAAATTTATGTTTGTATGATCCCTCCTTGATTGATGATCAAGGAAGTGATGTTGAAGTGCCTTCTATTGAGTATTTCTCACTAGAATTTTTGGATGAGATCTAGGAGGATATCATCCTTGACAAGAGGAAAATAAAATCTAAGAGGGGAAGTGTTGACTGTCTTCGAGTTGGGCTCAAAGGCAGTAAGTGAAGCAAGGCAAAGTGGATGGAAGTTGGAAGTTTAGGGAGATGTACCCTCATCTACTGAACAGGTAATCAAAGTATTTCAGAGTTCAAAAGCTTCTCAATGGGGAGGTGTGATCAGGAGATCGAGAATTTTTTTCAAAATTGAAAGTGCTAGAAACTATACTGATCCTGAGGGGCCGGGTAGATCTCATCGTTCTGATTTTGACAGCATGAACAGTTCAAAAAACTGATGTTGTATGAGGGATATATCACTTTCTGATCGACTTCCCAAATAACTAAATTTTTGTGACAGGGGTGATTGGGATGCATAGTCAGCATGCAGGTATAGTCAACAAACGGTGGAATATTCCTAAGAATATTATGTTTTCCCAGTCCAACCAGTTTTCACCAAGTGCCATATTTTGGGATGTTGATATAGTTGTATGAGTGTTTTTGTGGCTCATTGGATGGGTGACACGCGGCCAACCCAGAGGCTGCCACGTATCCCCTTGAATGTAGTGTAAAATTATATTGGACTCTAGGGGGTTCAACCCCATGACCTCCATATGCACCTGCGACTTTGACTGACTCTACTGTCGCATGATACTTAACCTTATAGTGTGACGGTTCCATTTAAACATTACAAAGGTTGCATATGGGTGGGGATCGCTGGCGGTCCCAACCTACCGTCAGCCCCACTGTAATGGTCACATGGTAAATGG
This sequence comes from Pinus albicaulis, assembly GCA_034641835.2. NCBI lineage: Eukaryota > Viridiplantae > Streptophyta > Pinopsida > Pinales > Pinaceae > Pinus > Pinus albicaulis. The sequence goes on from CM076575.1 coordinate 674,624,011, forward strand.
TTAACAACCATGGCATATAATACTCCGACAGTTCCAAAAATGTGACTCCAACGGCTATAAACGTATCATCACATTTCACATGTTAAATACCGCGACATTAAATGTTGAACCGACGACTAAGTAACCATATCTCCGGCGGACTATGCTTAAAGGTTATCACATGCACACAGTTTCCATTAAATGTGCCAGTAGTTTAGGCAAATTTTCCTCCAGTGTGGTTGCACTCAAAGCTTTTAAATGTGGAGTTCTCTAACTGCAAAGTTTGCGGTGGGTGGGGGGGTCGGTATGTGGCCACCACCACCCTTAACCATAAACGTTGAACTCAAATGGTTTCCACTGGCAGGATTTTAGTGTGCCATTTAAATTAGTTGGATTTTGCAATTTTAACTGCAGTTAAACTGTATTTCTCCACATTTAGTGGAGCATTTGTAGCTCTCATTTGGAAAATGGCTAAAGAGGTCAATTTTCGACCAATTTGGGTGAAACAAGAGTCTACCTAGACTAATTTGAGCATTCTAGAGCTACTGGCGCATAGAAAACAACCATTGGAGGCTTGTAAAAATATGTATTTAAAAATTTTGAGCATAATAATAAAGAAGGGCATGCCATTGGGAGCTGGACCAGCAAATGTAGCCAAGGAGGGGTGAACTACTTCATCATTCTTGATGTGTAAATATTATGTGTGATGTTATTTCTCTATTATACATTGTTGTTCAGTGTTATTTAGGCTTATTTACATGCTTAAAACTCAAAAAATCATCTATGTTTCATGGTTAAATTACTCATTCCTTAAGCAAACAAATGGACACAAATTGTGAATGTTTTATAAGTAAGAAGACACTTAGCACAAAAAAATAATATAGTACTTTTCAGATCACCTGTTAATCCTTTTTTCAGAAGATTATCCTAGGTTAAGATGTGACATTTGTTGAGAAGCCATAGGAAGGTGGAAACTTTGGGCCATAAGCTCAGGTTCCATATCTGCGTCAAAATTAAGTCAGGTTGATTAGGATCGATTGGCTGAAGCAAGTGATATGCCTCTTTGGTCGAGAGGCCTATCAGTTAGGAACACCTAAAGGTTTGTTATAATTAGTTAAGAAGACCTCAAGAAACATTATTATGTGTTTCGAGATGGAGTGTTAAAGTATTTGTGTTAAATATTGAATTCAGAGCGTAATTAGCTAAATGGTTCAGCTTAGAGGTGCTAGTATTATTTAACTTGAAACCAATATTCATATTAACTCAACATCTATCAAACACTGAGAGGAAGAAAATCTCTTTCCATTCTGGGCACTTCGTAGTGCTTGTTATATCCAGGGTTAAGATGGATTATTATTTTAGTGTAAAGTTATTTTTACATTAAAATAGGGTTATTTCTATTTTTATTTTATTTTGGTCAAACAAAAAGGTTGAATTTTGGTTTATTTTTATTACTATTTTATTTTGACTTAGTACAAATATTTATATAAAATTAGATTACAACATCTCTATCATATTTGTTTGGAGAGAATCCAATTATATGTTTTGGAGTTTTTGATCAAACTATAGAGAATTTTTTTTTTAGTAAAACCTTAAATTTTGTTTTTTTAAATGATATTTTTACTATATATATGAATTAAACACTAGAAACCTAAAAAAATATGAAGCACTTGAACTATGGATAGTCCATTATTAAAAAATTTAATTCCAAAAAATCCCTACCTTATTCTAGGAAACTTAGAAAACATAATGTTTGAAAAAACATTCGAAAACATATAATAAATAAACAATTATTGAATTTAACTTTGTGGAATTTAAATTCCAGGAGTAGGTGAAGGAGGCAGTGCAAAAAGATCCTGAATGCCAATTTTTATGGAAGCAAACACAAGAAGCAAAAAATCAGGGAAGACAATCAAAGTATAAGATCAACAATGAACAACTATTTACTTTTCGAGGAAAGATATACATTCCTTATCAAATAAGCTTGAAAGAGGTGATTTTGGATGAGTATCACTGAAGTTCTTATTCTGGATACCCTGGTTACCAAAAAATGCCGACAACAATAAAAAAATATTACTTTTGGCCCAGAATGCATAAAAATATTGCTGAATACTTGACCAAATGTCTGGAATGTCAACAGCTGAAGGTGGAGCATCAACACTGTTATTAATATAATTCATAATAAATAGAATAAATATAATTATTAATAGTCAAATAAGGATTATGTAAGTAGTCATTAAGTTGGTGAAAGGCCATCTACGTAGGTATATAAGCAGGGCCTCACTGTAACATTTTATCATCACTTATAAATTTTATATATAATATATTATTATTACGAATACCTCTTGTGTATTTTACAATTAAGTTAACAAGCCTACGGTTTTTTTGCTGCATTTGGTATTAGAGCGAGTTCGTGTTGTGACTGCCTTCTGCTACTGCTGGCTGCTTTCATTTGTTACATGCGGTGCCTCGAAATCCCTGCTGCTCAATGTCTTCATCAATGTCGATGCCCGATTTCAACAAAAAACTGATCGATCTTGAGAGTAAGATCAATAATTCCGATGAGTTCACTAAGAGATTAATCGATCTTGAGGATAATTTTACAAAACATTTTGATGACATCAAAAAAATTCAAGATAGGACAAATCGGATAAAAAGACAAAATTTGGCAAAACCATAGCGAGTCGACATAAAATCATAACAAAGAAATGCAGAAGATAAATTCCATTTTGGACAAGATAAATCTGATGCAAGAACCAATATTCCCGTATATTAGACATAATCAAGAGAACAATTCAGACGATTCAGAGAATTTAGAAGATAATGTGGAAGAAGACTATCTTGAAAAACAAGGAAATGAACAATATCATAATAATGAAGAATGTTATAACCAGGAAAAGAATGTTGAACATCCTGAATTAGGAACTACTAAGTGTGACATAAATGATACTGAAAACCAAAGTGTGTATATGACAGTTGAAGATGAAAACAAGGAAGATAAAGATTCTACAAAAATTACTAATGAAAGATCACTACATTTCATAGAAGATCAGGAAGAGCATATAATCTATGGATATTATGTTTTTGAAATATCTAATCTGAAATTGGAAAAAAATATTCCAAGCGTCTTCAATCCACATAATGTGAGAGTTGATATATTGACAAAATATTTTGATTGCCAGTCTTCAGGTGTCCATCTTGAACCATGGTTTGGTGTAACATATCATATTGGACATATCTTGTCTATTCTTATAGAAGCTTCAGTAAATTTACCTATCATATATCAATCGATACATTTACCAGATAAAAATGATTTCCTTCCATGTGATTCTTCAATTAAAAGTTTAACTGACTTGAATATCAATGACACAATGGGAAATCAGATAGAGTGCTTCGAGGTCATGAAGGAAGACATGGAAAGAAACTGTGTGAATACCAACTTGAAACCTTTAACACATCCAACATATTTAAGACAACATATTTGGCAAAAGGACTTTCGGCACATGACTGAAAAACCTTATGGTCTTCTTTCACTTATTCTAGCAAACATGATAAATTTTATCCCATAAATTTTCAACTAGATTTATATTGAAGGTCATCGCTCTAGCTTATTCCAAAATGCAAAGGTGAATATCATCTTGGATCCCATTAGAATCCATAACCTTAACATCAATTAAGATAAAAAAATATGAAACAACATGCTTCTCGTCCCTCCGCGGTTGACTACAGCATTTGAGATTGTGTTCAATATCCAAAGAGTTTTCTTCATAATGACGTAGTCCTCCACCGCCAACCCTAATGGCAATGGGGAACTCCACTAAGATGAAGGTGAATCATCAAACGTTCATGTCATTAGTGAGCCACACATGCCCATGGCTTTGAATGAAAATAATGAGGACAACACAAGCAACGTTTTACCTACCATTTCAGGAGAAAATCGAAATAAGAAAACACTAGTATTAGACTTGGACAGAACACTGGTTCATACCAAATTTACACCAGCATCAGTCGGCTATAATTTTACCATAACGATGCACAGTTACTAGAAACAATTTTATGTGTTGAAAGAGCTAAGAGTTGACGAACTGTTACTACGACTGGGCACCACTGGATTGTACGAAATCGAAATAGTTACTATTGCTTTGGGGGACCATGTGTAGTGACCTCGTCAAAATTATGTGGTGGTAACAATATTATGTGCCTCGGACCACATACACTTCGCTGATTATTATACCGAAGTTCTCCCCGCCGCTGATAACCCGTCCGCCCACTCCACCACTATCCACCCAATGTTCCTGCCCTAGCCACTGCCATATGCCACCACAGTCGGCTAAAACAACGACAGCCTGCTTCCATTCCCCATCACCACTCAAAAATAGTTATTTCTCCACCACTGCCTGGTGATTTCAGACATAGGATATCCCGAAAATCGCTTCCACTAGTGCACGTAGCCACAACCACTATAGTCGAGGGTTACGACGACATGCACACGTTGTCTCTATTCCTTCCCTATTTTCCAATCGCGTTTGTCATGCACAATTTGATCCTTGTTGCTGTGTCATCCATCTCGTTGCCTCTTGTAACAAGCCACTACCAACAACAATCCCTGCTACCACGGACTTTCGCCTTGCTAACCAGCTACCGCCTTGCCATTGATCAATGCCGCAAGTCACCACCACCAACCGCTTGCAGCCACTCAACAATCGTCACAGTTCCACAATGGTCGTCTCCCTTGTGCCTGTTGTTAATCGAACCACTCTACCCCATCAAAACACAAACACCGCCACTGTGTCACAATTCAGTCTTTTGTCGTCGAACCTGATGCCCACGTTCCACGCTATCTCTCTCAACTAATAGTCGTGAAAATCTAATTGGTGACCTTACAATTGATATGTTATTCATGCGCTTTCAGTAAAATAAAGTAGACACCTAATTAATTAGTTAATTATATATATATATATATATATTGAAATTATAAAATTAAATTAACAACTAGTTATTTAAAAAAACAAAAGAAGAAGAAAGGAGGAGGAAGGTATAAAAGTGTTACTCTAAAAAATTAAAAAGTGAATTATACCTGAAAAAGGTTGAAAAAAATTAAAAATAAATAAATAAGTAAAAAGGCACATAAAGAACTCTAGTTTCAAGACAGTATTTAAGAAATAAAATTAAAACTAGTTCAAAAAAAAAAAATACATGTTGAGGTACCTGTGACCACTCAATATTTATTAAAAATGACCTAAGGAAAGTGAAGGCAATTGTTTGAGATCAACCTGAAGTTAATTTCTTGTAATTAAACTTTGTGGACAAAGATTTTCGGAGAAGAAGGAAATGCTATGAATATAATTAATAATAAATAGTATAAATATAATAAATATAATTATTAATAGTCAAATAAGGATTATGTAAGTAGTCATTAAGTTAGTGAAAGGGCATGTCTAAAAGACATGCCCAGCCATGAAAGGCCACCTACCTAGGTATATAAGCAGGGCCTTGTTGTAACATTTTATCATCACTTATACATTTTATATATAATATATTATTATTACGAATACCTCTTGTGTATTTTACAATTAAGTCAACAAGCCTACGGTTTTGTTGCTTCAAACACCTAGCAAAATTTCTGCCACAACCTATTCATGTACCATAGTGGAAATGAGAATTCATTTCGCTTCATTTTATTACAATCTTACCAAGATCGAACAGACACAATGACTATATAATGGTGGTATTTGATCGGATGAGCCATGCGGCTCACCTTATTCTAGTACAATCTAATTACAAAATAGTGCAAATTTCTGACATCTTTATGAGGGAAGTGTTTAGATTACATGGCATTCCAAAAACATTCATTTCACATTGAGATGTGAAGTTCACCTCAACCATTTGGAAGGCACTTTTCATCAGCCTCGGCTCAAAAATCCAACTTAGCATAGCTTACCATTCACATAAGGACGGGAATACCGTGGGGAACTCTCTTATTCCATAGGCCTACTAGAGAGATGCCCGTATTAGTGTTGGAGACCCTAACACAAACACAATGGGAGTAGAATTAAAGAAATACATAAGCGTTACATATATTAGTAGGATGTGATTATTTTTCAATTTTTTTGTAGAAGAAAAGTGTATATGTTCTATTGGAAGATAAAACATATAGATCTAACAAGGTATCAGGAAGGTATAGAATGAAAAACAACTAACAATGTATCCGCAGAGAGAGTGGAAGATCTAAGCTTTGCTAGATTCTATAAGCTAACTCCTTTCCCTTCAAAACCAAATGGTTCATAAGAAATACTTGAAAATAAGTAAGGTATGGCGAGAGGTCGCTACCTATAACTAAAGAAGTAAGGTATGGCGAGAGGTCGCTACCCCTAAGGAGTGACCAAATTAGGGGGCGATAGAATAATTTTTTTGGGATGGTAGGGTTGTTTTTCGGTCAAAGATCCATATAAAACGGAGGGTTTTAAGGAAGAGGATTTGAAGTAATTAAGTGGAACGTTAAGGTCTCGAGTGTTAGCTATTATAGGTGGTTAAAAAGACATGAGAAGTAATATTTTGAGTTGAGGGATGATTAAGAAGACATGAGAACCAAGGTTTTGACTTCAGGGATGGAAGGTAAAATTCTCAATGTTAAAAGTTGACTCTAATGTTGGGATTACAGGTGTTTGTGTTGTCAAATTATTATATATTTCAAAGTTTTTTATCGGGATCTGGAGAATGTTATTTTTTTGGTCAGTATTAATTTGTATTGTTTAAAATGCGTATTTAACTAGATACATTAATTAAACACCATAAAAAAATTTCACACTTAAATTGTTGGGAGTTCACAACTCAAAAACAAGTATATTGCTATATTTTGGTTAGAAAATATTTTTAAAAAACCATTAAAGCATATAAAAAAATAAACTACTGTGTGAAAATCTTTCTAATTTCCCAGAAAAACCAAATCAACTTTATTTTAATATTACTTATATTATTAATAAAAATATGTGCACCTAATAAATAGTTACTATTAATATTTATTGTGAATTAATTTGTAGTGGAATTTCATAATTTTTTAGTTATATTAAAGTTTTTTTTTAAGATATTTTTTAATATATTGATATTGATATTCAAATAAAATATGAATAAATAAATTTAGTTAATATGAAATATTTTGAACTGATGTTTAATGTGTTAGTTTAAATTTTTTAAGATTGGTTTGTTTGAAAATTTGATATTTTGTAGGTATATATTTTATTATTTTATTTTATCTTAAATTTAACTTAAAATCATTAAAATATTACATTTGAGTTAATAGTAATAACATTAATCTAATTTTAAAGTTACAATTAAATTTGTGAAAATGTGTGAAAATATCTAATCCCATTTATGATGACCACTAACTATGCATGTGTCACACATGCTATAATCCACTCAATATTTTGAATTCTCATACCAACATTCTGAAGGATAATATTGAGAAACGCCTAATCCACATAGTCATAATACGACTATTAATCAACCTTCATCACTAGTGCCTCCAATTATTTTTTATAAATGGTATGGACACATTCCTCTACAATACCAATTGCATCGTGGATAGATATGTTATGAAGGAACCGAAATTATTCCTTGGAAATGTGAAGTGAAACTAGTTCTTTGATATATTCTGTAATAACCTTTGACATGAGCTTATGAATAATATTGCATAGTGAGATCTCCCAAAAATGAGAGGAGGAAGGAGCAGTGACCTTTGGGATAAGTGCAATGAAATTTGATTTGATAGACCCCAAGATGAAACCCCTGACCTGGGAATATTCTACCATCTAGAAAAATTTTGTTTTCATGTGGTAAAATAAATATAAGAATATCTCAACCATCCATGCATCAGGTCCAGGGAATTTGTCCCTAGAAAAATATTCTAAAATTAGGTGGATCTCTTTGATAGTGGTGGGTCTATATAGTGCTACATTTTCATCATTGTGAAACATAGAAGGGTATTCCCCCATACCCAAAAGAATGTCTTCTATGTGAGTCTCCTCTATCACCCTGAATAGATTCTCAAAGTGTTGTACTTCCTACTGACGAATCTCAACATATGTATAGACATGGCTTATGTCTACCTCCCTAACATAGTAGATGGAATTTCTATTTTTCATTTATTTTGCAAAGCGATGGAAAATTTTGGTGGTGTGATCCCCTTCTGAGATAAAAATAGAGCTATTCTTTAATCTCAATGTGTACTCCTTAGTTTCTAGTATGTGTATCTTCCTCTCCTCCAAATATTTCAGTATATCATGTTGTTATGGAGTGAAAATCCTTCTTGTAAGGTGTTCCCCAATCTATTGAATCTTTGTCACTGGCACTTTTAAGTCTTGAATCTATGGAATATTTCAATACATAGACTAGTCTCTTTAGGTGTTTTAACTTCAATATGATTCTTTTCATGGCCGACGGATCTCGGAATGTATCATATGAACCCCAAATCCTAACGACCAATGTGTTGGACAATTCTTCCTCAAGAACCATGCAATTGAATTTGAAAGGTATACCCCTTCTGACTGAATTTTTCTCCATTTCAGAAAAATGGGAAAGTGGCTAGAGATGAAATTATTTCAACATATGATCGTAAATTCCCAAAAATTTCAAACAAATTCCTGTGTACCATGAATCTATCAAGTCTCTTTCCAATATGTTTAACTCCACCTCTTCCATTGTGCGATTTCAGCTCGATGGGATCTGGAAATACATTATTTAAATGATTCTCATAAAAGAGTGTTTCCAATCTATCATCTAGGGGATTACCATGACATTTCATACCCCAAACCTCTATTCTGGTTAATATGGCATTAAAATACCCAACAATTATCAATGAGCCAATATTTAGAAAGTTCGAGACCTCCACACTGTCCTAGAATATGTGTCTACCCTCATATCGTGAATTTATATTACAAATGTGTATCCTTTCCTCCATTCGTGGAATATGTCCAAAGAGTAGTATCCCAAAAAAAAAATTATGGGGCTTTAATTTTTCCCAGTATGGATCCCATAATACCACCAAAACCCTCGAAAAACCACATGAATCAACCAAAACAATAGGTAAATATGGGTAAATGGATTGAAAATATGTAATGGATCTCTCAACATCTACCATGGTTTCTTATATAAGGATGATGAATGGATGAACACAGTTCATCAAGTGTGACAAGGACAACTTTTTTGTGGTGTCCCCCAAGCCATGGATATTAAAAAATAGGATTTTCATCATGTCCCAGCCTTGGAGGCTGAATTTGTTCCAAGGGCCATAGAATATGAAGATTGAAAGGTAGGCACATCGAACAAATCAGCTGAATCATGAAAAAAGTTATTTCCCGAGGCTATTCATCAATAATTTATCTTACCCTTCCCCTTGGTGATGGTTACTGAAGTTTTTGGAAAATTTTGAGATAATAACAAGTAGCATAGCACATCCTTTTTCTTTGTGAACCGTGAGAGGAGATAGGCCCATTTCAAGGTTTGAGAGAAGAAATTCGATGTCACTATCAATGGAATTATGACGGGATGGTGAGGGTAATTTGAATATTAATGTTTTTTTTTCTATGCTAATTTTATCTTCATATTTAAAATCTATTTGTCGATGATATTATGCTTTATGTGCATAGGTTTCCTTGTTGTTTATGTGTGTCAAACAGGTAAATTAGTTAAGTTTTATGGGTTAATTCAAGAGCATAAAGAATGAAATAAATATGTTGAACAACAAAAAAGAAAAGAAGAACAAACCATCAGAATTGATCCATCAACACAAATTTTTGATCAAGGAGTTCACCTCGACTAGGCTACATCCCCTTGGTTCACCTTCCATGGATTGGGCCTTTTTATTAGCTCAAAAGTGAAAAAATTTATTATTTACATTCACTTTCATCTCTTAAAACATGCTCCAATGAGTTCACAATGTAAAAATATGTGAGAAATGATTCTTCTTGTTCCAAATTTGGTCTTTAGTTGATCTAGGCATTGCCTTCCCTCCTCGTGGCCTTGGTCCTATTTTTTATTCAACGTGACAAAAACACTTTTATAATTGCTTAGCTACCTCTGCAACCTATACCAATGGATTCAAAACATGCCAATCTTCTAGGAATGACACCTAGTGAGCCAAGATTGGTCAAAAATTGCTCTAGATATGCTCAAAACCATTTTCCCTAGTAACTGCCCCCTAAAATTGGAGAGGACTTGAGTTAGCCCCGCGAAAGTTGGAGCAACTCAAAATTTAGGCATACTGAAAAAAATCCAACCATATTAATCTGTGATTTACTTAATATTAAATGTCATATTACCTGGGATAAATGTGTTTTAAATGTGCATAAACATGGATTAAATTAATCCAGATTTGCTAATGCATTCGTGCTTAACAATGGTGATTGGGGTTTTAACCCTGCATTTAGCACATTAATCCCTACACATTATAATCTCTGCCCCACTCTGGTCTTGTGGCTCGGTCTCATGGGGAGGGGATTGGCCCCCTCAAAACCCCCACTATAGAAATCGTGTAGCAATAAACAGATGCTGGGAACTATAAGTGTTAATAACTTGGAAATCTACATGATATGTTCTTTCCCATTACATTTCCACATTCAGTTTTAGTGTAAAGAAAAATTCTTAACATGTGCATGTCTATATATATACTTCTGTCTAATAAGTGCTATATCATGATTTCTCTTTCTTTGTTTATAATATATAATAGTATTTCTTTTACCATACAGTGCAGAACTTATGTAACTATATAGTGGATGCAGTTGTCATCTATGGATATTCAATTACGCTTAGAAGTTGTTTCATACTAAAATGTACCATTTAACAACATAATACTAGAACAATTACTTTACTCAAATGTCAGTTTCCTATGAGGTACCTAACCTCAAATCTAAACCTTATACAGGTTTAGACATTTTGAGAGTTGGTTCTCTGCAGGATTATGTCTGTACAAAGTTACTAAAAAGACTATTTTATTATAGTCAAATCTGTTAAATGCACAAACTTCCAAATTTTATCTTTAACTCATTGAACTTCCACAGTATAATCTCATAACCAGATACAGAATTTCATTTACATCTAACTACTTTACTTCTTCAATTCATTTATAACATAACTAGAATAAAATTTAAAAACAATTAAATTTATCTATGCATAGCACTTAAGGTAGACTACGTTCCTCCCAAATGTAGAGCTCTATCTCCTTAGCTCACCCCCAAGAAGAGATCTTCTTCTGCAGCAATAGACAACCCTTTGTCTATTTTGAATCAACATATTTAGGCTTTCCTTCCCCCAGCCTATTTCCCTTAACTACGTCGAGTTAATTCATGATGCTACTTTCCTATGTGCCTAGGCTTTCCCATTGTTTCTCCCACAAAGGTACTTTTAAAGCTAGATTTTTGGCTTTCTAGATTTATTCCATCTCTTCCCAGTAGATTCCTCGTTACTACGGAAACTTTTTGGATTATTAACTCCAATCTAAATTTAGTATTTAATTTATTTCTTCCAGGTATTTTTGGAAGTTTGGGAAAGTATTACAACCTTATCCATCATCATGGATTTGGTTTTCCAGATCTCTAATCATAATCTAGTCTTTGCACATAAATTTCCATTTTATTTTATTAACTTGAAATAATAAAATAAATCCACACAATTATTTTTCCATTTGGGTCCACTGTACCCTTTTGGATTTGTTCAAATGTCTAATAAATGCATAAAACTAGGGATATTACATATTCCCCCACTAAAACAAAATACCGTCCTCAGTGTTTTAAAGACAAAAATAAAAATCATTGTTCAAACAGTGATGGGTACTTTTCCATAATATCTTCCTCTCGCTCCCAAGTAGCCTCTTAAGGTGCAAAGTGCCTCCACTGCACTTTCACCCTAGCGACGGTTTTGTTCTGGAGCTCAATTTATTCCTGTGTCAATATTTGAAGTGCCTCTCGAAGGAATTTCCCTTCTAGTTCCACCTGTATCACATTCCAATCAATAATATGAGTAAGATCATGGACATATTTAACCTTAATGTGACTACATAAAGAAACCTTATATGCAACCAATCCAACTCTTTCCTGTACTTAAAAAGCTCCATAGTAGCGGGGTGCAAGTGTTGCACAACTACTAGTGTGCAAAGTACTCTTTTTTGGCTTAATCCTAAGGTAGAAATGATCACCCAAACTGAATTCTCTGTGAATTATTTTTTTGTCTGCATAAGTTTTTTGTCTTTCTTGTGTTGTTTGGATATTTTGCTGAATTTTTCTCACATTTGTTTCCATTTCTTGCAAAGAATCTGGTCTAAGTATTAACATATCCTCTGGTTGACTCTAATGTTGTGAAACTAGCTCCAAAAAGAGAAGAAAAGAGATATCAACGCCTTAGAAATAAGCCACTTCAAGGGGGAAACCTCCAATACATTACATGAATGAACAATTCTTGGATGATAGAAATGACAAAACATCCTTTCTATATATAGGAGTCCATGGGGCCAAAATGTAATCCTAGTGGGGCCATAATGCAATCCTAGCCAACCTAACAATAATAATTTAAGGGCACAATAATAACAATATGGTGGTTACAGGGGGACAACAATAACAATAAGGGGGTTACACTAACTACAATAAGGGACTATACTAGTAATATAGGGACATAACATGCTCCTCTCCTTCAAAAAAGTGTTTTCATCCTCCCATGTAGAATATTCAGTGGGTAAGTTCTTCCATTTGATGAGATACTCTGAAATTGATTGATTTTTTAGTTGTCAAGTTCTTGTTTCTATGACTGCTTTAGGTTCCAATATGGTTTTTCCTTCCTCATCAAGTTCTGGAAATATTGTTTTAAAAGGAATTTTGTCCCCTATAACCTTTTTTAAGTATGAAACATGGAAAACTGGAAGCACTTGTGAAGAAGTAGGAAGCTCTAATTTTTATGCCATGGTACCAATCTTTTGCAAAACCTTGTAAGGACCATAGTACTTTGGCGATAATTTGTTATCCTTCTTAGCTTGCTTGACGAACATTTGTTTGTATGGTTGTAGCTGTAAAAATACCCAGTCTCCCACATCTAAACTTCTCTCACTGTGATGTTGATATCCCTATTGTTTCATTTGATTTTGTGCCAAATTTAGGTTATTCTTTAAGAGTTTGAGAACTTCTTGTTGATGCTCGATGTGATCCTCCACTACTTGAACATTAGAATTTTCCCTTAAAGAAGATGTAATGGATGGTGGATGATATCCATAAAGTGCCGTAAATGGGGTCATTTTTGCTACAGTATGGAAGGAAGTGTTATACCACCATTCAGCGAGAGGTAACCACTTGACCCATTATGCTTGCTTATTAGATACAAAAAAACGAAGGTATCATTCCAAACATTTATTCACTATCTCTGTTTGACCATCAGATTGAGGATGATAAGATGAGCTATGAACTAGTTGAGTACTCAAACAAGAAAATAATTCCGTCCAAAAATTTCTTGTAAAAATGGGATCTCTGTTACTTACAATAATCTTCGGGTTTCCATGTAGCTTTTGAATTGTTTCCATAAATGCAGTAGCAACTGTACTCGCTTTAAATGGATTATATAATGCAAAAAAGTTTCCATACTTGGTAAGTCTATCAACTACCACCATGATGACACTCTATCGTTCGGACTTAGGTAAACCTATGATAAAATCCATTGAAATATCCTTTCAACATTGACTTGGAATGGATAAAGGTTGTAGAAGACCCAGGGTCTTAATTGTCTAAACTTTATTTTGCTGGAAAACCAAAAATTCCACCACAAACTTTGGAATATCAGATTTAAGGCCATCCCAAAAAAAATCTTTCTTCACCCTATGGTAAGTTTTTAAAAATCCCGAGTTTCGTCCTATAGGAGAAGTGTGCAATTCCAAAAGAATCTTTCGTTTTAGTTGGGAATTCTTGCAAATATATAAGCGATATTTGTACCATAATGAATAATTTTTCCAACTAAATGTATCAGATGTACTAGGTTCTTGCTGCAAATTTTGATTGAAAGTCCACACTTCTTCATCCTTCTTCCATTCATCCCTTGGTTCGGTTATCCAATCTGGTTGGATAATTGGAATGGCACAAAGCAATGCTTCCACCTCTTCATCCTTTCTTGAGAGTGCATCTACAACAACATTTAGCCTCCCTTTTTTTTAGATGATTTCAAAGTCATAACCCAACACCTTTGTGACCCATTTTTGCTGCTCTTTTGAAGATAGCTTTTGTTCCAAAAAGTGTTTAAGACTATCATGATCAGTTTTTATGTTGAAGTGTCTTCCCATTAGGCAAGGTCTCTGTTTCTTAGTGCATGTAGTATTGCCAACATTTCCTTCTCATAAATAAATTTTTGTAAATATTTTCCTTTGATTGGATGACTTTCAAAAGAAATGGGTCTTCCTTCTTTCATTAAAACAACACCAATTCCATTTCCTAAGGCATCACATTCCACAATAAAAGTTTTTGTGAAGTCTAGCATAGCTAATACTGGTGCTAGGCACATTTCCTCTTTAAGATGTTCAAAGGCCTTAGTTACTTCAGGAGTCCATGAAAATGCATCTTTCTTCAATAATGTTGTTAGAGGTTTTGCTATTCTCCCATAATTCTTAACAAACCTACGATAATACCTTGTTAACCCGAGAAATCTACGCAATTGCTTTATGGTTGTGGGGAATTTCCATTCCTTAGTGGATTTAATTTTGTTAGGGTCTACCTTAACACCCTCGTGAGATACAATATGACCCATATATTCCACTACTTGTACTCCAAAGAAACAATTGGATGTTTTTGCATATAATTGTTTCTCCTCCAATAGTTTGAGCACCCTGTCAACATGTTGAACATGATCCTTCTAAGACCTATTGTAGATTAGTATATCATCAAAAAGTACTAGCACAAATTTTCTAAGGAAGGGTTTGAAAATGGAATTAATCAACCCTTGAAATGTCGAAGTTGCATTGGTAAGTCCAAAAGGCATGACCAAAAATTCATAATGACCCTCATGAGTTTGAAATGTTGTTTTCAAAATATCTTTAGTCTTCATTCTAATTTCATGATATCCTGAACGAAGATCCAACTTGGTAAAACAAATTGCTCCATGTAATTCATCTAATAATTCATCAATCATAGGAATGGGAAATTTATCTTCAATAGTGAGCTTATTGAGCTCCCTATAATCTAGACACATGCACCATGATCCATATTTCTTGTACACCAATACTATTGGAGCAGAGAAAAAACTTTGACTAGGTTGAATTATACGAGCCTCTAACATTTCTTCAATCATACATTAAATTTTTCTCTTTTGGACATAAGGATATCTGTAAGGTATAATGTTTGGAGGAAATCTTCCTTGAATCAAATGAATAGCATGATCATGATCATGAATAGGTGGGATTCCTTTTGGGAGTATCAAACACCTTGGAATGATTGTCCAAGACTTTTTGGAGATCTGGAGAAATAGATGATTTTGATGTTAGAACTTTTAGTGAGCATAATTGTGCAATTACTCCCTGTTGTTCTTTCTTCGGAAGATTTGTCATGAAATTAGAGCTTAGTATCTTTCCTCACTTCCCTGCGATACCCTATAATTCAATTTCGCTTCCTTTCAAACAAAATTTCAAGAAAAGTTCTTGAAAATTAAAAGCTACCATCCCCAAATATTTTAACCATTGTACTCCTAGTACAACATCAACACCTCCCATTGGGATGGAAAGCATTGGACTATTCAATACATATTCCCCCATTGATATCTTGATATTATGGCATTTTCAAAATAAATTTATAGCTCCTCCATTTGCAATCATTGTTGATATTCATGAAGATGGTGAGCTTAGTGAAAATAGTTGCCTTCACTAAGTGGGCCCGCAAGCTATTTTTGGCGCAAAGTCTATTTTTAGACTATGTCTATTTTTAGACATGTCGATCATATTCTATGAGTTGCGGGATGTTATTTGTGGATGGTTGGTCAAGTTGGAAAAATAGACAAACTTCTATTTTTATACATATTGGGAAAAATCAATTTCTAGATTGCCAGTCTAAAAATAGATATGTCGAATATTATTAGCTCTTAATAATATTTGGACTCTAAACATTATATTATTCTCTTGGAGAACTTCAGTTAAGTGCAGAGATGTGGCACAACAGCTGACAGAAGGTATTACACTATTCCTGAGGGTTTAGTGGAGCTATTTCATGGAGGACTTCAGTTAGAACTCATGTGACAGAGTTTGGTGGAGTTGTATAAGTAGTTGGTGGAGTTGTGTTCAGTTTAAATCAGTTAGACACAGTTGAGCTAGTTGTATCTAGTCTGAATGATTGATACACTAGTGAGAGTGGTGTGAATTAATTAATAATTAATTCACTAAATATTAACTCATTAATCAACTGAATAATACATTAGTTAAATACAGTGCATGGATAGTTTCAGTGGAGACCAGTGGAGAGGTAGGTGAAAGAGAAAGTGTGACTATTAGTTGTTACTATAGTGATGCATTGATTACATCCCACAGTCAGTAGAGATACCAACGAGGATTGCGCAGTGCAAGCCAGGTGGACTTGATTTCATTCAGAGCCATTCTTTAGCAGGGATTGCGTAGTAGAGGCAGGCTAGCAGGTGGCAGAGATCGGTGCATGGATTTGATAGATCAGGGCCTGATTAGTGTCTAGCGATTGTATTGTATTGAGAGCTTGAAATGATCAGCTTTGTATGAGGATTGTTACATGATCTCTATGACATATATTATATACAGATAGTTGGGGTTTTTAGCTTCAGGCTTTCCCATTAGAACAATGTGTTCATATGTGTGAATTTTTATGGTTTCATGTGTTCTTTTCAATTGATTTAATTTCTGCATGTGATGATCAATAGTGGAATAGATTATGTATTGTGCATGAATTTAAAATAGTGTGCGATCAAGAGAATCTTGGATATATAATGAATTAGTTATATAATTTCTACAACCATCACTTCACATTCTGGTGCTGGGTATAGTAAATAATTAAATTGCTTGGCTACCTTACAATGAATAAAATTATGGGTACTATCCAAATCAATCAACACTATTACCTTTTTCTTCTTGATATGTCCTTCTATCTTGAGAGTTTGAGGAGTGGTAATTACTGCCAATGCATTACATGATATAGTCGGACTCATTTCTTCTTATTCTAGGGTTTCTTCCCAGTGTATATCCTCTACTTTTGAAGTTTCTTCTTCATTTTCTTCCTCCTCTTCACAATCTATGTAAAATAATTTCTTCTCAGCGCACTTATGGCCTTTAGTGTATTTTCTATTACAACTGTAGCAAAGCAGTTTTTCTCTTTTTTCTTCCAATTGTTGTGGTGTCAACCTTGCAGGTTGTGGAAGTATAGGAATAGCAACACTTCCATCTTTATAGATGTGAGTGGTAGGATTCCTTGTTGCCGTAATTTTACATTCAATTTTAATTGCCAACCTGAATACCTTCTCCAATTAATCAGGTTCCCAAACACGAACTTCATGTTGGAAATTATCCTTTAAAGTCCATATGAAGACATCAATCTTGTGTTCCTATGGAATATCAGTTACCCTTATATTCAATTTTTGGAAGTTCTCAATGTGCTCCGCCACTAAACTGTTTTGTTTGAGATTTATCAATTGGCTAAAGAAGGTGTTTCTCTTTGTATCCTCATAATGTGCTATCATTTCCTCCGTAAAAATTAACCAAGTGAGAATTTTTTTATGTGATCAAAGCCATCGATACCATACAAATGTATTTTGTTATAAATGTAAAGTTGCAATATGTACCTTTTGTCTGTTTTGCACATTATTGAGATCAAAATATTGCTCCATTTGTAGTATCCATGTTACGCAATCCTTGCCATCAAACTTCCTCATATCCATCTTTGGAATATGATGGTTCTTCAATCCAACATTAGAGTTTATGAAATCACGATTAACATTTATTTTTTTCTCATCATGAGTTTCCTCTACTATATTTTCACCACTAGGAATCATTTCTTGTATCAACTTTGTCAAACCTTCGATGTCTTCTTTCAGATCATTCTTCATGTTTTCCATGTTGTCTTTCATTTTTTCTTCCATGTCCTCCATCTTAGCTTTTATTCCATCCATATTGGTTTCCATGCCTTTCTTCAAACCATCCATATTTACTTCCACGCCTTTCTTCAAAACTTCCATTTCATTTTTTGCTGCTCTTTGCAAGAGCGAAATTTGGTGCACTTGCTCTTGTAATTTTGATAGATCATGTTGCAATTCTTCATCTTCATGAGTCATAATAGAGTATTATGAAGGCTTAATGGGTGTTGAATTATGTTTAGGAGGTATTTCAAAACCCAATATTGAAATATATGCTCAATAGGCGCTTGGCATCACTTCAAACTTATTTTTTACACAATCATTATGCAATTTTGAGACAAATACACACCTTTTTCTTGCTTTTGAGGAGCGCGATATTGAAATTTAATTATCTCTATGATTTGGGATCTTTAATTTCTAAAATTTGGCTCTGCAGTATCCCTCTGAATCCTCTTTCGAATGCCACAAGTCTGACCTGATTTAGATTCCTCAAGACAAAGTTATTTCCAATCTCACACAATGACCTAATTATGGACTGGTTTAGTAGAGTGAAATTGTATGACTTTCTATGTGTCACTATTTCCTCCTTCGGCTCTGAAATTGATAGAAAAGAAACTACAGTATGTGTAATTGTGGCCAATTTTTATAGAATTCCAATCTGATGCTCAGAGGGAGAGTTATGAAGAGTTTCCCACGATCACCTCTTTGAGATGAAATTCAGAAGCCTAGAAAATCCCTAACTTCCATAGATCATATCTCAAAACATATTATGAACCACGCTTTGAACTTTTGCATAGTTTTTCCTCCTGATTTTGTCTTCGCGCTCTAAACATTTCAGCTTCCAACCCTTTTGATAAAAATAGTTATAGCAAAAATGTCACGATGTCCTATTTGGATTAAATTCAGAAGCCTTCAACAATCACTAACTTGCACAGATCATATCGCTGAAAATATTGCGAACTAAAATCTAAAATTTTGCGAAGATCTTCCTTAGGATTTCAGCTTCTAAACCATGGTAGAAAAATAGTTATAGCAAAAATTCCATGATGACCTATTTGGAGCAGCGAAACCATAGAATCCAAATCTCTAATACTAAATGTTGTGAAACTAGCTCCAAAAAGAGAAGAAAAGAGATATCAATGCCTTATAAATAAGCTAGTTAGAGGTGGAAACCTCCAATCCATTACATGAATGAACAATTCTTGGATGATACAAATGACAAAAACTCTTTTGTATATATAGGAGTCCATGGGTCCACAATGTAATCCTAGCCGACATAACAGTAACAATTTAAGGGCACAATAATAACAATATGGGGGCTACAGGGGTACAACAATAACAATAAGGGGGTTACACTAACAACAATAAGGGACAATAATAGTAATATAGGGACCTAATCGTACCAAATTTTGGCTCTGATACCAAATGTTGAGAACCAGCTCCAAAAATAAAATAAAAGAGATATAAATGCCTTAGAAATAAGCCACTACGAGGGGGAAACCTCTAACACATTACATGAATGAAAAATTCTTGGATTATACAAATTACAAAACCTCCTTTCTATATATAGGAGTCCATGGGGCCACAATTTAATCCTAGTGGGGCCACAATGTAATCCTAGCTGACCTAACAATAATAATTTAAGGGCACAATAATAACAATATGGGGGTTACAGGGGTATAATAATAACAATAAGGGGGTTACAATAACAACAATAAGGGACTATAGTAGTAATATAGGGACCTAACATGAACTCCTAGGTGTATGGAACTTTCTGCTATAAAGTGCTTCAAAAGGGCTCATATTTATTGAATCTTGGTAGCTATTGTTGTAGGAAAATTTTGCTAAGTGTAGAAAGTCCTCCCACTTTGTTGGTCTGTCCATAACATACATCCTTAACATCTCCTCTAAAATCTCGTTTGTTCCTTTAGTTTGGAAATCAGTTAAGGGATGGTAGGAAGTACTAAAATTTAATTTGGTACCCATGCCCCTAAACAAACTCCTCCAAAAACCTGCAGTAAAGTTTGCATCTCTATCTGATATGATCATCTTAGGAATACCATACAATTTTAAAATCGCTATCATAAATACATTAGCTACTTGATTTGTGCCAAAGGTATATTTCACAGGTATGAACTGTGCATCTTTACTCAACTTATCGACTACTAGCATGATAGAGTCATGTTGATATTTTTTCCTTGGTAATCCAGTAATAAAATCTATGGAAACATTCTCCCACTTCCATTTTAGGATGGGTAAAGGATTCAACAATCCAACTGGATGCTAATGTTCTACCTTCACTTTTTGACATTCTATACATCTAGCTAAGCAATTTGCCACATCCTTTTTCACTATACCGGGCTAGAATAGGTTATTTCTTAGAGCAAAAATTAACTTCCGGTATCCTGGATGTCCTGTATAGGGTCTCTTATCGTAGTCAACCAGAATTCCCTTTTTAAGGAGTCCACATTAGGAATTTATAATCTATCCTTATAGAAAACTAATCCCTTTTGATTTTGTGTATAGCCTTTCATCTCCTTTTTCAGAATTTGTGCCTGAATTTTTCAGAGTTTGGGTCTTGTCTCACCAATTCTTGTATCAATCCTTCAATGTCAAAGTTGGCACTACTTCGAACATTACTCGCACTTTGCAAAGCATTTATTCTTAATGGATCTGCAATCTTGTTTTCCTTCCCCTTAATATGTTTGATGTCCTTGTAAAACTCACTAACGAAGGAGAACCATGTAACTTTCCTATCGTTCAAGTCAGTTTGTGTGAAGAAATACTTTAAAGTGATGTGATTTGTCATCAATATAAATTTTCTCCCTAAGAGGTAATGTCTCCACATCTTCAAAGCATGTATTACAGCAGCCAGTTCTAAATCATAGAAACTATAGTTATATTTATGTTTCTTGAGTTTTCTTGATTCATAAGCTATAATAGAGTTTTCTTGTAGTATCACTCCTCCTAATCCCTCTCTACGAGCATCTGTGCATACTAAAAATTCCTGATCTGCATGAGCAATCTTTAAAATAAGTGCCATTGTAAGTTTCAGTTTTAATTGGTCAAATCTATTTTGACATTTCTCAATCCATTCAAACTTTACTCCTTTTCTCTATAGAGATGTAATAGGGTAGTCTAAAGCTGAAAATCTCTCTACGAATCTCCCATAGTAGCATGTAATTCCCATGAAGGATCTCACAGAAGACACATCAGTAGGTATAGGCCACTCCCTTATTGCTTGTATCTTTTCTGGGCCTACTGCTAGTCCCTTCTCTGGAATTATATGAACGAAGTACTGAATTTTATGCTTCAAAAATTCACATTTGCTAAAATTAAAATATAGCCTATTTTCTCTGAGCATTTGTAAAACAATTCTAAGGTGTTCTTTACGCTCAGTTTCATTCTTAGAATAAATCAGAATGTCATCAATAAATACTAGTAAAAAAAATTCCAAGTACTTATTCAAGACACTATTCATTAAACATATAAACTTAGTAAGTGCATTAGTCAACCCAGAAGGTATGATCACAAACTCATAGTGTTCATATCTAGTTCTAAATGTAGTTTTACTTATGTCTTCATTTTTAATTCTCAATTGATGGTAGCATGTCTTTAGATCAGTTTTCGAAAAGACTGTTGCTCCTCTAACTTGGTCAAAGAGATCATCTATCTTAGGTAAAGGATATCTATTCTTGATTTTCAGTTTATTCAATTGATGATAGTCTATACAAATCCTGAAATTACCATCCTTATTTTTCAAAACAACACCAGTGATCCCCATGGAGATACACTTGGTCTAGTGTAACCTCTATCTAGCAACTCTTCTAGTTGCATCTTCAAGTCCATAAGCTCTAGGGTACTCATTTTGTATGGGGCTCTAGAAACTAGTGTTTATCCAAACACTAAGTCAATTGAGAAATCACATTGTCTCTTAAGGGGAATATGAGGAATTTCATCTACAAACACATCCTTAAACTCTCTGATAATTGGTAGTTTTTCTAATATTGCAAAATTGGAATGTCACAGCAAGCCTGCTAAAATAACACACTCCTAGGAGATTGATGCAAAGAATTGAGTTTACAGTCCTTGGATCCCTTATATCAGCATATCTAGAGGTTATATTCAAAAGGGGATAAAAAAAAAATCAAAATAGGTGTGGTAAACACATCTCCCGCCACTTAGTCTAGCTAAAAAACACCCTACAAGAGGGGCTGTAGCTATGTACAAAAAATTGCTTCATAAATAATGCAGTCTTGGAGAGAATGAGTAGGAGGCCATCAAATGAGAAAAATTTATGAATATACAGTAGCAAATCAGAATTATAATGAAGCTCTTTCAATATACATGAGAATACAAGAGACAAGAGAGCAAGAAATCTTTGGACAAGAAGGCTACAACACATATATAAACTGTAAAATGGCTGAACAACATTATTTTAAGGAGCTACAGCAACTAAACATTACATCTTAGATCTGGGATAGATCTATGGACAAAACATCAGATCCATTTTAGATCTAGAAACTAGAAAGTCTTATTTACAAGATCCCCTTGGCATTTTGACCAAATGATGCATTAAAAAGAGTAGATCTGAGTTCTAAGTTGTAGATATGTAGAATTATTCAAAAAAATTTGAAGATGACTTTACATTAAAATATATCAGATCTAAACAGAACATGGATCAGCAAGCTAATCCATGGATCACCAAAGTGAAAGGCAAAGCCCAACACTAGAGACATCTCATCAAAAATGGGGTCAAAACACCCTCCAAAGTCTCCACTGAAAATAGCGCAGTTCCTCCGATGAAACTGCGTTGTAGCCTAATTAACAGATTTGGCCTTATGCCAAGATACAATTTTGAAGCTCAAAAAATGTATTCACTCTTATATGAGGTTAAATGACACACTCACTGAGAAGAGCCTGCAGTGTAAGCTAGATCTAAGTAGATCTAGAATCCCACTTTCTACAGCCTACAAAGCAAGCAAACCCTCACTGGATCTGCGTTGCAATTGGAGGTAGAGCTTGGCCCAAAGCTTGATAGTGGATAGATTTAGAAAAAAATCCTCCAATAATCCTCAATGGAAGAGGTGAAATCCCTACATAGGAACTCCAAGTGCTAAGCAACACAATTCTCCACTGAACAGTAGAGAATAGTATTTGTCTAAACAGTCAAGATACTCAGAAATATAGACAATCAACAACCTTCTCGTGTTGCCTTCCCTTCCCTTTTATAATATGAGAGCCTTCACAAACACTAAACCACCTCGATGAGTTAGCTCCTTTCACATGAGGGGCCTCCTTATAGAACTGCACTATCCCTTTATGAGGTACATTGAATCTAGACAGCGTTGTAGATTTGGTCAAGGTTGACCCAGTCTCAAAGCTTAGACCCCTGTCACACCTGCAAGTGATTTATTTACATGGCCCTAATTTATCCTTGTTCACATGGGCATTGATTTATTCAATCTTTTCAGGAGTTTTACATGTCCTCCTTTATTCATTTATTCATCCAATAGAATGTAAAACAAAAATGTATATTCCTCTTAGCTTAGGCTAAGTAGGAATATTACAGTCCTCCCCTCCAAAATGTTTCTTTTCCTCAAGCAACTGATAGGGTGAGAGCTGTAGTACTTCCCCTCCTTCATTTATGGCATCATCAATGATCTAGTCCTCATCATAAGCCAAGTGCTCATTAAGCCAATACATCATGAATTGTTCCTCCAAGTTCAACATAAGATGTGCATAGTCCATCCCACTAGGAGTGAAGAATTCAATAGAAATAAGCATGGTTGGAGCAATGCTCCATCTAAAAAATGTAGCATGAGGTAGAGGAAGAAGTTCCAATCCATGTGGTACATAGAAACTGCCCATACCTATGACATACAATCCCATAAACAGTACAACTATATCATCCAAGTATGGAAGCAAGACTACATATATGCAAACAAAAATCTGAGCTGGAGGAGGTGGGTGAAAATCCCACATGTGATGCTAGTGCAGTGCATCTCCTACCTGCATTAGATCAAGGTGTGGTAAGTGTAATTCCCACCGTATATTTACTGCATGAGTCACCTTAACATGGCTGAAGATGTTATATAAGTTTGGTGCCTTTGGAAAACACCCATCATGGGAAGGAATCTCCCTTTTGCACAATAAGGGAATGGCCAAGTTCAACATTTATATTGGACCACCAAAATTCATGAGATCCACATGATCTCTCACTCCGTTTAGGAGTAATAGCCTGCAAAATCATGACAAAGGAATCAGAAAATAAAAATTTCTTGGCATGATCAAATCCTTTACCATCATAGTCCTTCATACACATGAAGTTCTGCATGAGAATTTCCTTCCACTCAAGCAAAGGAAGAACTCGCTGAAATGACTCTTTCAAAGTGTCCATTGGCTACCCCAATCCTCCATAGCTAATGCACTCTTAAAAGTGTTGATTTAATTCCTCTCTATTACCTTCCCATTCAAAGCTCCTCATGATTAGGGTATATATATTCATTGAATGCATATGGCTGAGAAAGAATTCTTTATGTGCCCCTTGTAGTATCTTCTACTTGAGCTTGGAAGCTCTACCCAAAAATACCATACCATGATGATATATGACTCCCCCTTGGACTATGTAGCCCTCTTCTTGCTGCATGTCACCTAGGATCATACTTGTGTGGAGATCTTTGGAATACTCTACAAACAATTGAGATTTCCAATACAGATCCACACTGTTCATCAATGACAGTGCTGATGATACCTCCATGCAAGTGTCTATCATGTTGCTGATATTTTATATGACATTTCCAATGCCAAAGATGTGCATTGGAAGGCTGATCCTCCCATTCTTCTCCTCCCACTATGCAGATTTAGGAAAGAGGGAGGGTGATAGTGATGCAGGAAGAAGATCCCCCTCATTCTTGAGCTGTCCCAAGCCCTCCAACGTTGTAACTTGGTCTCTCATTGCTCCAATCCCTCTTGGATCTAGATTTGGAGCAGCACTTTGTGAGGCCTCCCCCACAATATATAAATCTAGTGGCATCGCAGGTGGCTTGCCACTAGATAGGAATGTCCCTTGCAGCATTCTCATTAACATAAGAGAAGGGATAAGTATTCATCCGTTGAATCATTTGTGGTTTCCCACTTTCAAGTACACCCACTCCATCTACAAGGCTTTCCAATCAGTGGTTACCTTCCCCAAAGTAATCAACCATTGGACACCCAGAATGATATTGGTGTTTGGTATGTCAACTACAAAAAAGTGATCCACTAGAGTTTAGGATCCGATAGTGACTAAAAGTGAGGGGAAATATTGCATGCATTGCATGGTCCTATCTCCTAGGACCAAAATAGAGTATCCCTCAAAATTATCAGTGGCGATTTCTCTTCTTTTCACAAGATGAGCATCAATAAAGTTTTGGGTTGCTCCACTGTTAACCAACACAGATACCTTCTGATTCATGATTGAACCTTGTAATCTTAGGGTAAAGTACTTAGGCACTCCTCTCAAAGATGAAAGAGTTCCACCTATTGTTGCAAAGGATCCATCCCCATCTCCAGCTGGTGCTGGATCTCCCTCAACATTATCAGCATTGTGACCCCTCCTTCGTTCATCATCTTCATCTTCCTCCTGAAAATCTGAGAAGACTTCTATGTAGTGTGCTTTCCCAGCAGCACATATATGTTCAAGTGCCCATGACTCTTGGAAATTGAAACATAGTCTCTTCTTCCTCAGCTCCCTTCTGAGTTCAATATCAAGAGGCTTCTTCAATGAGCTCTCCTTAAAAGGAAAAAAATTCTCTTCCTTCCCTTTAGAAAGGTGAGGGGCCTTGCTCTGGAAATTTTCCTTTGCTTTTGGCAAGGCATCTTGGAGGTATCTTGCCCTCTCAATGACATCATGCAAAGTGGTGGGCTTGGTATATTTAACCAACCCATGCAAAGGTTCATCCAGGCTATCGATGAACATGTACACCCTCCTTGTTGCAAACATATCAAGAACCATAACTGATAATCTCATAAACTGAGAGATATAAGTTTATGCATTTCCTGATTGCTTTCATGAAAGGTGCTTCTGGATCATTTCTGTCAAACCTCTCCACCAGTATTCTAGTGAATTCAGAGTAGGCAGTCACATTGGCATGGACCAATGTAGACAACACATGGAACCACCAATTGTGTGCTTCACCATCAAAGTGCAGCGCTACAATCTTAATGTCTTCACTCTTCGGGACTTTTTTCAACTGAAAGTAGATGTCCAGATTTTCTACGCATGCCTTGGCTGAACTAGTTGGTGACCCATCAAACTTGGGGCAAAAATAACCTGCCCATAGAGTGATGTCTATCATGATTATGGAAGAACCCAACATCTCTATACAACTTCCTTGGTTTTCTTCTATCCTTGAGGTGAAAAAACTCTTGGAAACTTAAGTGCTCTCTGAATCTCTAATTCTTAGATTCATATTATACAAAGTAGTCTTCAAGGGAGGCTTTCTCTTGTGGTCCTTCATTCTCCACAGCCAAGAAGGTAGGCATAGTGGAGTTTTGTGGAGCTTGTGGGGCTTGTGGCTAGTTCATTGGTTGACTAATCCAGTGATGAGACATGTCATAGCTTTCCCCCAGATGAAATATCCTAGGATATTCCCTCATTCTGTCCATCCTCATCTCTTTGATCTCTTTGGAAATATCTTTCATGGCCACCACAAGAGTTATTGCAAACTCTTCTCCTTCTTTATCATCTGCAGTTTCAGGGGCTTTACCCTTGTCTTTCTCACTAAAAGTGTAATCAAACTTCTTGTGACTTCTATTCTGATACCTCTTTTCCCTCTCAGTAAGAGGTTCATATTCTTTTGAATGAAACATGGCCATGGTGCTCCAAGGAAATCATAGGCTGTGCCAAGAAAGGAGCCTTGATACCACTGTAATATTCAAAAATTGATATGTCACAGCAAGCCTGCTGAAATAACGTACTCCTGGGAGATTGATGCACAAAATTGATTTTACAGCCCTTGTATCCCTTAGATCTACAAATATGGAGTCTAGATCCAAAAGCAGAGAAAAAATAAATCAAAATAGGTTGGTTAAACAGATCTCCCAACACCTAGTCTAGCTCAAAAACAACCTACTTTAGAAATAACACAATCTTGGAGAGCTTGAGTAGGAGGCCATCAAATTAGATCAAATTATGAACATACAACAACAAATTAGAATTACAATGAAGCTATTTCAATATATAATAAAATACAGGAGACAAGAGAGCAAGAAATCTTCAGAAAAGAAGGCTGCAACACATATATAAACTGTAAAATGGCTCAACAACATTATTTTAATGAGTTGCAGTAGCTAAAAATTACATCTCAGATATAGGACAGATCTGTGGACAAAACATCAGATCCATTTCAGATCTGGAAATAAAAAGTATTATTTACAAGATCCCCTTGGGGTTTTGACCAAGTCATGCATTAAAAAGAGTAGATCTGAGTTCTAAGTTGCAGATGTGCAAAATGCTTCAGAAATTTCTGAAGATGACTTTACTTTAAAATAGATCAGATATAAATAGAACATCGATCAGCAAGCTAATCCATGGATCACCAAAGTGAAAGGCAAAGCCCAGCACCAGAGATCTCTCATAAAAAATGGGGTCAAAACACCCTCCAAAGTCTCCACTGAAAATAACGCAGTTCTTCTAAGGAAACTATGTTGTAGCTTAATTAACAGAGTTAGCCTTATGAAAAGATACAATTATGAAGCTCAAACAATGTATGCACTCTTCTAGGAGGTTAAATGACACATTCACTGAGAAGAGCCATCAATAAAAGCTAGATCTAAGTAGATCTAGAATCCCACTTGCTGTAGCCTACAAAAGCAAGCAAACCCTCACTGGATCTGCATTATAGTTGGAAGTAGAGCTTGGCTGAAATATTGATAGTGGATCAATTCAGCAAAAAATCCTCCAATAATCCTCAATGGGAGAGGTGAAAT
Source organism: Pinus albicaulis (assembly GCA_034641835.2). Classification (NCBI taxonomy): domain Eukaryota; kingdom Viridiplantae; phylum Streptophyta; class Pinopsida; order Pinales; family Pinaceae; genus Pinus; species Pinus albicaulis. Next base: position 674,652,058 of record CM076575.1, read on the forward strand.
CCCTGCATAGGAACTCCAAGTGCTTAGCAGCACAATTCTCCACTAAACAACATAGAATAGTATTTGTCTAAACAGAAAAAATACTCAGAAATATAGACAATGAACAACCTTCTCTTGCTGCCTTCCCCTTCCTTTTATAAGATGAAAGCCTTCACAAACCCTAAACCACCTTGATGAGTTAGCTCCTTTCACATGAGGGGCCTCCTTCTAGAACTGCCCTGCCCCTTTATGAGGTACATTGAATCTAGAGAGCGATGTAGATTTGGTTAAGGTTGACCCAATCTCACATCTCAAAACCCTTTCACACTTGCAAGTGATTTATTTACATGGCCCTGATTTATCCTTGTTCACATGGGCATTGATTTATTCAGTCTTTTCATGAGTTTTTCATGTCCTACTTTATTCATTTATTCATGGAACAGAAAGTAAAACAAAAATGTATATTCCTCTTAGCTTAGGCTAAGTAGGAATATTACAGTTTTTCTAAAGGATCATCTTTAGGTTGTTGTCCCAGTTCTTCTACATGAATAGAATACACTTGGAAACCATTTATTTTAATTCGTTTCAATTGAAGTAATGAAATTTGTCTCACAAATATGGGCTTAGGTTTTCCTTTCACTATGATAGGTTTTCCCCCACCATTTATGCAATGTATTGTTTTTTCTAAGAAGTTTAACATGGATTTTTATTTTTCTAACCAGCCCATTCCTAAAAATACATCATAGGACCCTAAAGGTAGAATATTTAGATTCAATTCAGCTTTGTACCCATTCAGATTTATCGCTATCTAGGGTAATTTATGAGTCACATTCCTTTTTGTCCCAGTAGCTAACTGAACAAGCCATGGATGCTAAAATTTCTCTGATTTTAATTTGCATTTTTCTACCATCTAAGGACTTATATAACTTAAAGATACACCTCGATATATTGAAACAGAGATAGGTTGTTCAGTGATCATACCTTCTACTTCGACCATAGTAGACTGGTGCTCTGCTTGATGATCTTCCAGGGAAGCAGTAATTTTGGGGATGTTTCTTGCGACATCATTTACAATAGTTGCTTCTGTTAGCACTTGTATTTTATGAATGTTTCTGTGTGGATAATCTCTTAGTAAATGAGTTCCTCCACAACCCCTTCACTTAAGACATTCCCTCATTTTAACAGTTCCTTCTATTTTATTGTTTCCATTAATCCGTTTGAACCTTGTTTGTTATTGAGCTGGTTGATTTTCTCCAGTTTTGGTAAATTTATTTCTTTTGTTTTTTCTCCCAAATTTTTTCAAGTATGCTGGTTCTGTACTTTTCCCACTAGATCCATTGTTCTCTTTGTTCTGACAATTCTTTCTTGTTCATTTCTACCTTTAAACTACTGGTAACATACTATTTCTTTGTGTACCACTGCATCCATGGTCTTAGGATTATCAAACTCTATCTTATCCTTGTATATAGTAGGTAGACAGTTTAATAACCACTGTACCTTTGCCTTTGATAGGTAGGTAGGTAGGTTGGTGAATTTGGTTACAAATTCATCAATAGTAAGTTGTCCCAACCCGAGCACATGAAACTCTTTTGCCTTATCATCAATATAACATTCATTTAGATATCTATGTTTGAATTTGATTTGGAAATCCTCTTGGTTTCTTCCCACCACAAGATAGCCTTTCCTTGCAATTGATAGGTAAAAATCCTAGCTCTCAAGCTATTTTCATATCCATAAACCTGAAAGTACTTTATCATGTTTAGAAGCCAAGCTTCAACATCTTCCTCCTTTTATCCATCATAGGAGGGAGGTTTGATTTTCCAGAATTCAACCTGTAATTCCTTATTCTTCCTAGACTGCTATCTAGAGGCATCATCTTCCTCAAAATATTATGAGTGATTTACAGTTCCCCTTCTCATTTTTCCAGAACCTTCACCTTCGTGACTGTTCCTGGAGGTCAACTCTCTTATTAACCTGTCTTGCTCTTCATTAGCTAAAGATAGTCTTTCATTGTGGTTTTTCATTTGCATCATTTCTCTTTGCATTCGATGCATCATAACCATCAATGGAGAATTTGGATCTACAGGGTTTTCTCCACCACCCAGATCCACATACAACTCTTCCCCTTCACTCATGGTTCACAGTTGTATGTTTCAGCAATGTTTCACTATACATAAAATTAAACATTAGTTAAAATTAAATTTAATAAAAATTTACAGCAATAGAAATTTTCTGGTGTCAGCACACATTACTAGCGAGTGTTTTAACTTGGGTTCTAATACCATTTGTAACAGCTCCCATTTCGCCTAATTTTTTTTTGTCTAATTATAGAGCTATCTCTATGCTATTGCTATAGTTAGAATATCATTTGTTGTATTTCGACATATTTTTGTTACTACCAATTTCCTTTACCATACTATATTATTATTGTTTTCTCACTCACTGGTTATAATAGTATTCAACTTGTCATCGTATCCATTACAATTTCCTTTAAGATAGGTCTCTCTCTTATCATTAAATGTGAAATTGATCTATTCACAACTTTTCCTTTTCAGCTTAGGAATATAATGTTGCTATCTAACTTTGGACACTAACCATTTACTAATTTATTTCGTTTGTATATCATTGACCTAATCAAGATTCATTACTAAACCTTCATTCATTCTTTATAGGAAATAAAAGTGTTTATGCACCAGTTCAACATATATCTCAAATGCCCCTACTATACCCTTCAACCCTCCATATATTTTTAATTCCCTACATAGAAATCGTATTATCATTTTTTTTCTAAAATGTATTTGCTAACTCTGGAATTCGACTTATCACAAGGATTTGACAACATTTTAATAACATCTATACTAATTATACATATTTTAATTACCAAAACGTATTAGTATTGGCAACCACTGGTTTAAAACTAAGAAACGTATCCTTATAGATGTGAGCATCGATTTCCTGTTTTGTGCTCTTTTCATCACGACATGTCGGAAGATTACACGTGAAATATCTTTCACCCGATCTTCTCGAATTTTGGAAATTTTCCACCGTGTCAATCTTAATGGTTACCAACACTCTTACAAGTATGCACGTCACTGAGAACGATTCCCATAACCCTCTCATATTTATATAAATTATTTTGGTTATTATAATACACCGACCCAAATTTAGCTACCATTGTACCAACTTGTTTTAGGGATTCATTCACATTAATTTTGGGTGTACTCATTTAGCAGTCCTCTAACTCTACCCATAAATCCATGGGAAACCTATTCCCTTGTAATATTTTTGACAACTAGACTGGTCTAGTTAATCCAGAGTTAGGGTTTGAGACTCTCATAAAAATTCACCATTTGAACTGGTATTTATTTTTTACCTTTTACTGCTCGTTGGACGCATTTCCTTCTATGCTATTTTATCGTTCAATTTATTCTTTCTATCTGCTGGAAGACTCATGTCTATGGAAAATGTGATCTAAGTCGATAGTATGAAATAATACCTCAACGCTTAGACATAGAAGGTATATCCTTACTTCTTTCAGGTCAAACGAATTCCTTACAATATTTGTTTCTCATTTTCGTTTATTTTTCTCAGCTTGTTCCACGATTGTGGATTAAATTTGGGTATTGGCTCATTTTCTATCTTGGTCCATAACGCATGGTTTAACCCTGTTTATTCCTGGAATGAAATTTGGTAAAGAAATTTCTTTAAATTACATTCATCTATAGCCCATTTTCGAACATAATTATTTGGCTCATATTTCAAGATTTTTGGACATCGTATGTGTTGTCACTGAAACCCCAGTAAGTCCATATTCTTGGTTCTTATAAACAATGTTCAAAGTTTCAAAGTTTAGCTTATCAAAATGTTCCCAATATTTTAGAAATCCTTTTTGTACTTGTTTCATCATCTAAGTAGAAAAATCCCTTCTTTGATGTTGTCACTTACTTGGGTAGAATTCCTATAAATTTTCCTATACCAATTTAGTTTCCTCTTTCACAGATATTCTGATATTCAAATTCTATTGCGACTTATTGAGTGTAATTCTTTTGTTTGGTTTGGTTACAGGACTATTCTTGGTTGTGTCGTCTCTACTTACTTGCTCAAACTTCATTCTAGACTAATGTCATTTCTCTTTTTCTATTAGAGATTATGAAGGAGTTCATACTTCCATTATATGCGAATGACAAGTGTTTATAGTCCAATGTACAAGAGACTAGTAACTTTGTCTATCCTACTATTCTATCATATGATTATTTAAAATTTGTTCGTAAAATTTTAAGGTTAGTGCGAGTACTAATATCTTCTATATTTTGTATAAAGATACTGCTTGGATCTAAATAAATGACGTAATTAACCTCAATCTTTTATTTCAAGTTCTTTTGCATTTGTATGCATTTTAATTTCGGTACTATCTCTCAGTATTAATTTCCATTTCTGCCATATGCAGGTATGACCAATAGTCATATGCTTTTGAACTTGAAGTACGTCCACTATACTTTAAAGTCTTTTTTCATAATATGTGAAATCTGTATGTTATACTGGTTGGTCCAGTTCATGACGGGTATCCCCATATGCCTTCAACGAATACGTTTCCCCTCAAGAATTGATTAAATTTTCTTTTATAAAAGAACAGGGTGTCCTATGTGTAATTTTTTCTATCTTTTTACAATTGCAAACAATTATAAGGATATGGTATATGGACTAATATATTATAAGTGTTTAAATAATTACTATATAAATTCTTTTTTTTTTCAAATGAGACATTATTTTCATTTCCACTTAATGTAGATTTCGAATTTCATGTATGACTGCATGTAACTCAAGATTATTTCTTTTCTGTGTAAAATTAGCGGTCAATAAAAATAGTATTATAGTATGTAACATTTATTGTACTATCTTGTTTATTCTAGGACTCTTTCCTTTCAATTTACTTCTTGGAAATCTACATGATATGCTTTCCCATTACATTTCCACTTTCATTTCTAGTGTAAAGAGAAATTCTTAACATTTTTATGTATATATATATATATATATATATACTCTTTTGTATACTAAGTGTTATATCATGATCTCTCTTTTTCTCTTTATAATATATAATAGTATTTATTTTACCATATAGTGCATAACTTATGTAACTCTATAGCGCATGCAGTTATCATCTATGGATATTCAATTTCTCTTAGAAGTTGTTTCATACTAAAATGTACCATTTAGCAACATAATAATAGAAAATTTACTTTACTCAGATGTCAGTTTCCTATGAGGTACCTAACCTCAGATCAAAACCTTATACAGGTTTAGAAATTCTAAGAGTTGGTCCTTTGCAAAATTATGTCTGTACAAAATTACAGAAAATACTATTTTATTATAGTCAAATCTGTTAAATGCACAGACTTCCAAATTTTATCTCTAACTCATCTAACTTCCACAATATAATATCATAACCAGATACATAATTTCATTTAGATATAACCACTTTACTTCCTCAATTCATTCATAACAGAACTAGAATAAAATTTAAAAACAATTAAATTTATCTTTGCATACCACTTAAGGCATACTAGGTCCCTCCCAACCATAGAACTCTATCTGCTTAGCTCACCCCCTAGTAGAGACCTTCTTCTCCAGCAATAGACAACCCTCTGTCTATCCAGAATTAGCTTATTTAAGCTTGCTTCCCCCTGGCATGTTTCCCTTAACTGCATCCAGTTAATTCAGAATGCTGCTTTCCTATGTGCCTAGGCTTTCCCTTTGTTTCTTCCACAAAGGTACTTTTAAATCTAGCATTTATGCTTTCCAGCTTTATTCCACCTATTCCTAGTATTTTCCTCTTTACTCGGGAAAATTTTTAGATTTTTATTTTGAATCTAAATTTAGTATTTAGTTTATTTCTTCCAAGGATTTTTGGAAGTCTGGGAAAGTCTTACAACCTTATCCATCATCATGGATTTGGTTTTCCAGATCTCTAATCATAATCTAGTCTTTGCACATAAATTTCCATTTTATTTTATTAACCTGAAATAATAAAATAAATCCACACAATTGTTTTTCCATTGGGGTCCACTCTACCCTTTTGGACTTGCTCAAATTTCTAATAAAGGCATAAAAATTGGGGATATTACAGAATTTAATATTTTATTGAATTTGTTTTTTTGAGGGATCACAAAGCCCACTAAACATGGTTGAAAAATGGACATTATGAATAGATGTTTCTTCCTAAGAAAATGTAGGGCAAGAAGTCATTAGATATGTGCTATGCAATATTGTGACGAACGAAGTCCTCCAAAGCAAAAAAAAACATATCTGGAAGAACAAAAAAAATGAACCATATTATATTTCATTTAGAGAAGCCTTGGGAACAACTAGGGAGTATGGATCCAATGTAATTGTAGTTTTCATGAATTCTGAACTTGTGCGCAACTAGATGAAAGGCGTGTACCAAGTTAGGAGGAAGAGGCTAAAATAACTACATGGAAAAGAAAACAATATTGTTAGACAATTTCAATCATTTAGTATAAGAGATTGTGAAAATGTTAGTAGGATTTCTAGTGATCTATTATGGGGCAATGCCAATTCAATATTTTTGTGTCAAATATGAATTAGTGTTCACAATATGCTCTCCATCAAATTTATTTATGGACATTGTAATATATCTTTGATATGTGTGTGTTTTTTAGTTATAAATGTGTCGTTTTTAATGAACATGTGTTTTTTCAATTATATACGAAGTGTGCCCCCACTATGTAGGCACAAGTTGGTGAACTTCATGTTTTAGAAATTTTTGTATTTAATTTTCAAAATGTGCACCCACTATATCAGCACAACTTCATGAACTTCAGGTTTTATGAAATTTTTCTCCAAATGTGCAAGACTTCAAAATTTTTTTGTTTAAATAGTCAATTTATTTTTACACATCAATTTGTGGTTCATCGTTCAGTTTTTGCTCCAACATTGTGTAAATGACATCAATTTTTTGAATTCTATTGATTTTTTTTAGGTAGTAATTTTAAAAAGGATTGTAAAGGATTGCAAATGAATGAAGTAATTTTTTAAACATCATGTATCTATGTATCTACAGATATCCATATATATAATGGATGATTATTTTCCATGGGATTATTCAAGGCTTTAAACATCATGTATCTATGTATCTATAGATATCCATATATATCTTGGATGATCATTTTTCACGTGATTCTTCGAGGAGAACATCAATAGAGTCTCATGCATCTATGAGAGTCGGGGACCATGGAACAGGGGATGTCCATATTGTTCATGGTATTTATATTAAATTTGTAGGTTTTTAAATGCTATTTCAATATAACCTTAGGCACATACATGAGAATACATATGGAATTGATTTTTTTATCAATTTCTTTAATTAATTTTTTTATAATAAATCGCATCCTTTTAGGAGTTCAGAGAAAAAGAATATCTACTGAATCAATGGAGGGCCACAGTTCCATATATATATATATTCACTTTTAAATGATAAATAGGTAGAAACATATGTATGTATGTATGTATGTATGTAGATGTATGTATATGTAATACCCCAAGTTTCTATGCTTTTAATTTGACAATTGAACAAGTCCAAAGGGGAAAGTGGACCCCAATGGAGAACTATTATGTGAGTTTATTTTATTTTTAAATTAATAAAATAAAATGGAAAATTATCTGTACAATGACTAGATTAAGAATTGAGATCTGTAAAACCAAATCCATGAGGATGGATAAGGTGATAAGACTTTCTCACAACTTCTAGAAATCCTTGGAAGAAATAAAAAAAAATTATTAAAAATCAGATGTGGAGATTAATATCTAATTTCCCCAATAAAGAGGAAAGTATTGGGAAGAGGTGGAATAAAGCTGGAAAAGTAGAAAAGACAACTTTAAAAGTACGTATGTGGAAGAAACAGAGGGAAAGCTTAGGAAAAACAGGAATAAATCATCCTGAATTTACTGGAGGTAGTAAATGGAAACAAGCTAGGGAAATAAAAGCTTAAGGATGGTTCTGTATTGTTAGAGCTAAGGATCTCTTCTTAGGGGTGAGTTACGGAGAGATAACTCTACGGTTGGGAGGAAACTAGTCAGAGCTAACTGTTATGCACATGTTGATTTAATTGATATGAATTTTAATTAGTTGTTGTAACCATGAAATATGAAAAGTATGAATTTAACGTCGTGTTGGAGGTTGGTTGAATTAATAGTTACATGTTGTAGTTACTGTTCTATACATTTAACAAATATTACCATAGTATAAACAATAAAATCTATCTTGTTGTATAGACAAATTTCCGTATAGGACCAACTCTGAGAATGTCTAAACCCAATATTGGGTTTAGATCTCAGGTTAGGTACCTCACAGGTAGATGATATTTTAATATGTGACTTGATTTAGCATATTTTTTTTAAAATGGTTTTAGTGCATCTGAAAAGACATTATGTAACAGAAAATAAAAATCAAATTGAGAACAAATATCTGATGTGTCATTAAATATGCACTATGCTGTGAGTTTAGATCATTTTGTTTTGAACAGAGGGATCACACAAAACATTTTTTTTTTTTATATATACAGGTACAACCTTTAAAGTGCTACAAGTAAACTTTAAGTACAGATAGGAAATAAATAAATTCCTTACAGTATGATTCTGGACTACTTTTCTATTATATACTTATGTCCTAAGTAGCTTAAAATTTATTCAGCATTGAATATAAGAGAAGTGTACATAGGCTCGAAGATTGATCTAAATTAATACATCAGAAATTGGAACTATGTATATATAAAAAAAAAGCACAACATGCTTATTGCGACATCATACTAAAAATAACTATGTATACATTGGAGAATATAAAACATATTTGTGGAGGTAGAAAAACATTTCTACATTCTGTTCTATAGCAAGTTAACAATAATAGATATAAATATTTTGATCTTAGAAAGACAATGGTGCGTTATATCATAACCAAGATAACTCTTATAGGAAATTAAATTGTATTCAAATATCATAACTACTTGCAAACAAGAACAAAAAAATTCTGTCGGAAACAATAGAGGAAGTATAAATGTAACAACTATTTCATTAATATGAAAGATGTATATCAAAGGTAAATACTGCATGTAATTATACAATAATGTTAATTCCCCAAACTATAAGTGGGAATGCAAATCAATAGGGACAAAAGGAAGATATGTACATTAGAACTATATAAAGAAAATTTATATAAAAGTTTAACACAGTCCAGTTCTTGGGTTAGAAACCCAGAAATGTTTATGTATATATTAAAGTAACATATAAACCTAACTACAGTTACATAGTATATTCTATGGTCACTGCAAAACAATAGTATACATCATCTGTAAGGCTAGAGTGATGACCGTCACAGAATAGAAACTCAAAAATGACGATACCAACCTGTTCAAGTAGGGGTTCACTGTCAAAAGGGAAATAAGTTGTGTGTTTAACCAAGTTTGTCAACAGTAAGAGAAGGAAATAGTAGCTATCCGTACCTACATAAAACAAAGAAATAAATTAGAAATGTTAATATGGAAATAAACTTATAAATTGAATTTAATGAGATTGAGATGAAACTGAACCATACAATGTAAAACGACTTACCTCATAAATGTTTTTTCTTCATGGAAACCATGCCTATGAATACATAAAACAAGGCAAATATTAGAATATGTAGTTATATCATGGGGAAATACAACTTATGGATAGATATTGTGAAGAAACCCTTGTAAACAAAAAAAATATATTGCACGCAACAGTGTGCTCGTGGTATTCGAATGGGTGAAATGAAACCTTTGAACGAGCAAAACAAGAAGCTGTAACACCATTCTTGAAGCCTTAGATTCCTAAAATAAGCGTTTAAGCACTTCAAGGCATGAATTGGTACACAGGCATTGCCTTATCCTTCACCAAATCAAAACGTGGATGAGCTTAAACACTGGAAAATATGTGAAACTTATAAATTAATAATATATATTAATAGAAATATGTGCAGCTTATAAATATTTACCATTAATAATGAATTAGTCTGTACTGGAAATATGTAAATGTTTAGTTTATATATATATATATATATATATTGATATTCAAATAAAATATAAATAAATAAATTTAGTTAATATGGAATATTTCAAAATAGTGTTCAATGTGTTAGATTAAGTTTTTTAAAATTGGTTTATTTCAAAATTTGATATTTTTTTTATGTCTATATTTTAATATTTTTTTTAATCTTAAATTCAAGAGAAAATCATTAAAATATTACATTTGAGTTAATAGTAATAATATTAATTTAATTTTAAAATTATAATAAATCTGTGATAATTTTTGAAAATATCTAATCCACTGTACATTTAAGTATCCCCTCCAGAGGTGGGTTATTGTGCCCACCACAATGTTTTGGATTGAATGAAGGTGATTAAATTGTTGCTTGGCGTTTGATGTGTTTTTTTATTTCCATAGTCTCTTTAGTAATGTTACAAATGATTTTATTGTTATAGTTTTTGACTTATTTTTCAGTTTATATATGGTCAAAATACCAGTTTTAAGGAAGTAAATTTTCACTACGGTTATGGAAGGATAAAGCCTCGATATTAAGATTATAGTGTGTACTGATGTAGAAGGATAAGGTCACGATGTTATGGTTATAGAGTGTTAAATTTTTTTTAAAGGGATGTTATAAACAATTAAGAAGAAGCTGAGAAGCACAATTTTTAGTTCCGATAAGAAGGGTTAAATTCCAAATGAAGACGTTGAGAAGCACGATTTTCAGTTTCGAGATGGAGGATTAAATTTTGGATCTTAATGGAGGACAGTTAAATTGTTAAGTTTGCATGTTAATGGAGTTCAATTGTTAAGTTCGTGTGTTAATAGAGGAGAGTTAAATTGTTAAGTTTACATGTTTTGAGTTTGTTTAATTATTATATGTTTTGGAGTTTTTATTAGAATATGGATATTTTTTAGTCAAACATTAATTTTTATTTTTTTCAATAATTTTGTTTTTCGAAATGGTGTTTTGACGATATATATGAATTAAACACTTTGAAAAAACTAGAGCATTTGTATTAGATACAATTCACAACTGAAACTTTTATTTCCAACAAATCTCTAGTTTATTATTCATATATTTTATATAGATTAAAATGCTTTCGGATTAATCACATCATTAGGATTAGGTCAAGGTTTCAAACCAGCTAATGTGATTCAACCTCAGGACAAGGTGGAGAGACTAATTGATCTCAAAGAATAAATAGAAAAGATCCATCATTACTCAGAAATAGTTGTTGAGAACTACCTGGGGGCTGGTTGTACCCTCAACTAGGGGAGGTGACATGCTAGAAAATCTAGCCATCTAAAGGGGGGGTGTGGCTTAGGCTAGGTGTGATTCCCAGATGACTTTAACAAATTAAATTTCACTAGATTGAGGCTTCTCAAGCCATAATTCAAGCCTGAATAATCACACACAACTTGAAAAAAAAACAAAAATTGTAAATTTTTTTGAAAATGTTTAATTTATTACATATTTTAAAATAAATTTTAACTATCCCTAGTGGCATGTGATTCAAGAGAAGTGGGAGATTGAATGGATTTCATTCAGTTTTGGTGGTGGTTTAGATGTGTTTAGGAGATTATGGTTTGATGTTTCTATAGAATTTTTAGTGTTTGCTGCAAATAATGTTATTGTTATAGTTTTGGAGATGTTATTATGTAAAAATATGTAGTGTTAAATTTTTTTAAAGGGTTGTTATAGTTAGTTAAAAAGACATTGAGAAACACAATTGTGAGTTTCGAGATGGAGTGTTAAATTATTATTGTTAAAGGTTGACTTAGAATAGTTAGCTAAATTGTTAGGCTTAGAGGTAAATTATTGGTGTTAAAGGTTGACTTCATAGCATAATTAGTTAAATTGTTGGGCTTAGAGGTGTTAGAGATGTTAGTATTATTTAATTTCCAACCAATATTCATCTTAACTGAGCATCTATCAAACATCGAGAGGAAGGACATCACTTTTCACTCTCTGCACTTCACAGATTTGATCTCTCTGTACTTTCTATATCCAGGGTTAAGATGGATCTAGATTGTTCCTCATTTGAATAGGCTATATTCAACTTGAATACAATGGGCACTCATAAAAATGGATCTTTAAAACCATTGGTAACTTGACAAATTCAATTTTACCTTATTATTTTAGTGTAAAGTTATTTTTATTTTAAGGTAGGGGTATTTCTATTTTTATTTTATTTTGATAGAACACAAAATTTTAATCTTGGGTTATTTTTATTACTATTTTATTTTGACTAAGTACAAATAATTATAGAAAAATACATTATGACGTCTCTAACATATTGGGTTGGAGAGAATTCAATTATATGTTTTGGAGTTTTTATCTTCAGTGGACTATGCTCAAAGGTTATCACATGCACATGGTTTCCATTAAATGTTCCGATCGTTTAGGGAACTCTGCCTCTAGCACGGTTCCACTCTAAGCTTTTAAATGCAGATTTATCTAACTACAAAGTTTGGGGAGGGTGGGCATGTGGCCACCCCTTCCCTTAACTGTAAACGTTGAACTCAAATGGTTTCTGATGGCAGGATTTTAGCGTGTTATTTAAATTAGGTAGATTTTTCTATTTTAACTACAGTCAAACTGCAGTTCTCGACATTTAGTGGAGCATTTGTAGCTTTCATTGGGAAAATGGCTAGAAGGGTCAATTTTCAACCAATTTGGGTGAAAAAATGGTCTACCTATACTAATTTGAGCATTTTGGAGCCACTTGTGTAGAGAAAACAACCATTGGAGGTTTGTAAACATATATATTTTCAAATATTGAGCATAATGACAAAGAGGGACATGCCATTGGGAGCTAGACCAACACATGTAGCCTTGGAGGGGTGAGCTTATTCATCATTCTTGCTGTGTAAATATTATTTGTGATGTTATTTCTCTATTATACACTATTTTTCAGTGTTATTTAGGCTTATTTACATGTTTAAAACTCACAAATTCATAAATGTTTCATGGTTAAATTACTCATTCCTTAAGCAAACAAATGGAGACATATTATGCATGTTTTATAACTGAAAAGAAACTTAGCACAACAAACTAATACAATCATTTTTAGATCAGGATGGTATCAGAGCTATAGTTTATTCTCTGGTGTTGTTGTGTGAAAATATTTGTTTAACTATTTGCAATTTTTCACATGCTTACTAGGCGCAAGGTTAAGAGAGGAGAAGGAAGATTTTTGGAAGCAAGAGGGTATCAAAGTAAGCCACAAAAAAGGAGGGAAATATTTTCACATTCTCCACCACCTAGTTCACCTCCAAAAGAAGTAGAAGAAACATTAATCATGCCTACAAGAGAAGGAGAAATCCATGAAGGGATGGATCCCAAAGAAGAAGAGACGGTGGTTAGGAAAGCATTCATTGACATCACTGAGATGTTTAGAATTCTTTATCAAGAAAGGAATGAGAGACTAGAAGGAGAAGGATCCAAACTTCACAAGGAAGGACAAGGATCATCACGAGGTCACAATGATGAAGATAAATCAAAGAAGGGAAATGGAGGAAATGGAGGCAGTGGAAAGTCACCATCCTCACCCTCATCATCATCATCCTCTACTTCATCTTTAGTACATCCCCATATAATTCAAAGAACATTGGTAAAACTCCTTTTCTAAAACTAGATGTTAAGTTTGAATTGCCAATTTTTACAGCAGAAAAGATTGATAATTGGATGATGAAATTGGAGGTCTATTTGAGAATTCAGAACCTTCATGATGATGTTACCAAAATCCAACTAGCTTCATTGAGAATGGAAGATGCAACACTTGTTTTGTGGGAAGCCAAGATAAAGGAGGATATCAAGAAGCATGGTAAGATTATGATATCATGTACTAATTTCATTACTGCAATAAAATGACATTTTTAAATCCATTAGCTCATATGCAGAAAGCCATAATGAACTGGAAAATTTTTAGACAGTTGAAAGGAGAGAATGTGCAATAATACACCCAAGAATTTAGGAGAAGAGATATCTTATTCGGGGTATATTTGTAGAGCCAAGATACTTTTCTAGAGTACATAGGAGGCTTGCATAACTACCTAAGACATACTATTCTCATGTTTAACCCTACAAGTCTAAATGAATTTTGTGTTCAGGCCACACACCTAGAAGCTAGAGGGAAAAACATTACTGATGAGGGTAGGAATAAACCTTTTAAGGGGGGGGGAAGAGAATACCTCAAAAGGTAAGGGAACAAAGAATTAATCTGTCATGAAAGAGGGAGAAAAAGTGGTCTGTAAACATTGTTCAAGAGAATGCCATGAAGAGAAGAATTGTTGGAAATTACATCCTGAAAAGAGGCCCAAACATCAAAACAACAAAGGGAAACAAAAAATTGCAGCTACAACTCAACATGATTTATGAAGGATTCAAGTGATGAATCTAAAATTACAGCGATGGGATTGAAGAACATGAAGCAGAAAGAAATTGAAACAAAACAAAGTACTAGTACATCAAACTATCACATACAAGCTCCAAATGAAAAAGTGACAATTGAACTGTTTCATGTGAGGGTCATATCCAAAAATACAAAGATTGACACACAGTTTGACAGTGGGTCACAACCAAAATTAATCTATGAAGAATTGGTCAAGAAACTTAACCTTGAGACCATTCCACATCCAAAACCATATCCACTTGGGTGGATTTGTAAGGATGCAAATTTACAGGTTTCAAAGAAGTGCATATTGCGGTTTGGAATGATTGCACATTTTGTTGACGCGATTGAATTAGATGTGGTTCTGCTTGATATTACAGGTATTAAGTTGGGTAGTACTTACTTGTATGACAGGAAAGTGATCTTCCATCGCCATGAGGCCAAAAACCATTGATTCAAAGATGGCAAGAAGTACATTGTTAGAGCACATCATAAGAAGACAAATATTGCAATGGTAAATGCTAGACAGGTAAAGAGGCTGGTGAATTCAAGTAAGAATTATGTTCTTCTAATGATTAAGCCTAAAGCTGATGTTAATCATGAATCATTTGAGGATTTTGATCCTATGTTGAAATCAGATTTATATGATGTAGTTGATGCACATCATGACATGTTTCAGGAGCCAATAGGATTGCCTCCTAAAAGGGAGATTCAACATGAAATTCAGTTGCAACAAGATTTTCCTCTTCCAAACATCGGCATGTATCACATGTCGATAATGGAGAATTTTGAAATTAAGAGGAAAATCAAGGGCATATTAGACAAGGGACGCATAAGGCCAGCACTTCGCTGTGTGATTCACCCATAGTCTTAATTCCAAAGAAAGATGGAACTTGGAGCATGTGTGTAGACTTCAAAGATTTGAGCAGGATAACGGTAAAGAATTTATACCCACTCCCAGGGATAGATGATTTTCTTGATCAACTGAAAGAAGAAATTTTTTTCACAAAGTTAGATTTATGAAGTAAATATCATCAAGTAAAAATTGCAGAAAGTGAAATATGGAAGATTGCATTCAAAACCAAGCAAGGACTTTTTGAGTGGTTGGTTATTCCATTTGGTTTGTGTAATGCACCAATAATTTTCATGCATGTTATGGATAATGTTTTGCGTCCATTTCTTGATGAAGGGTGATTGATGTTTTGAAGAAAGAGAAATTATTTGGTAAGATGTCAAAGTGTGAGTTTGGAAAGACTTCTCTGGTTTATTTGGGACACATTGTAGGAGGAGGCGAGTTGAGAATTGATCCTTCTAATATGGAAGCCATATTTTATTGGCCCACTCCCAAAATAGTAACCGAGGTAAGAAGTTTCTTAGGCGCAACTCAGTATTGGAGAAATTTTATTGCTAACTTTTCTGCCATAGCAGCTCCTATGCATGTAGTTACAAGTGTGAAGAAAAGCTTCCATTGGGGAGGAAAACATCAGCAGGCTTTTGAAGCTTTAAAATATAAGATCAGTTCAGCTCTGGTCCTTGCATTACCAAATTTTATACAACCATTCGAGATACAAACCGATGTTAGTGATTATTAAATGGGCGCAGTACTTTTACAGCATGGTAAGCCTATTGCTTTTCATCCTGAAACATTCAATCGTGTTGTAACTAATTATCTTACATATGACAAAGAGATGTATGCATTGGTACAAAGCGTCAAGAAGTGGAAACACTACTTGATGGGTAAATAGACGATTATACATATCAATCACCAAGCATTACAGTACTTGCAGTCACAAACAAAATTGTAGCAATCACGACATTTCAGGGGGATGGGATTTCTTCAATTGTTTCACTTGGCTATAAGGTACAAGAAGTGTATTTTCAATAAATTTGTTGATATGCTTTCAAGGCCAATTATAAGTGCTTATACTTTACTTAAAAATGATTCTATTGTACATGAGAGTTACATATAACAATATGCACATGATGCTAATTTTCAAGATGTGTATTCTAGTTTGAGTGAAAGGAATCAAGTTGAGGAAAATGATTATCACATGCACAAAAAATTGTTGTTTCATTTGGGCAAGCCATGTATAGCACAAGGAGAGAGTCTTAGTGTCATGAGAAAGCCTCATTCGTCTCTTATTGCTGGATACTTTGGGGTAAGAAAAACAATGACACATCTACAGAGGTGTTTCTATTGGCCTCGCATGATAGATAGTGTGTCATGTTTTATAAGAGGTTGTTATATGTGTGCAACAAGAAAGCCTAGAAATAGAAAGCTTGGGTTTTACATGCCACTACCGATACCATCAAGACCATGGGAGAGTGTCTCCAGCGGATTTGTTGGAGGTCTTCCTATGTCAAGAAAACAACATGATTATCTTTATGTAGTTATGGACAAATTTAGTAGCATGTGTATACTTATGCCATGTAAGAAAACCATAACTACTGGTAAAAATGCTGAACTTTATTTTCAACATGTATGGGTTCATTATGGATTGCCAAATTCTATTATTAGTCATAGGGATTCCAGGTTCATTGGGAATTTTTGGTCCAATATTTGGAAGATGATGGACACAGTTGAAAAAGAATATTGATTTTCATCCGCAAACTGATGGCCAAATTGAGGTGGTGAATAGAACCATTGTGCATCTATTTAGAGAATATTGTAGCAAAAATCCCAATTTGTGGGATGAACAACTACATTACATTCAACACGCTTACAACCAGGCAAAGCAATCTTCTATAAATACTTCACCTTTTTAAGAATACTTTGGGTATTTGCCCAAATCACCATTAGAATTCATCTTTGAGAAGGATGTTGCAATTTATGGGCATAGTGATATTGACAAGGCCAAAAATTTCATTGAGAAAATTCATATTATTCATCAAAAAGTTCAAGAAAAACTTAAGAAGAGTCAAAGAAAATACAATGAGAGGAATGAAAAACATAGAGTTGATCACAAGTTTCAAGAAGGAGATGAGGTATGGTTGCACATAAGAAAAGAAAGGATGCAAGGAGAAGGTAAAAATTTCAAGCCCATTTGCTATGTTCCATTCAAGATCATCATGCAAGTTGGTAAAAATGCATTTCAACTTGAATTGCCTTCATATATGCAAATGTATTCAATTGTCAATGTTGAAAATTTATCTTTTTATGATCCCTCTTTGATTGATGACCAAGGAAGTGATTTTCAACTACCTTCTATTGAAGATTTCACACCATAATTTCTGGATGAGCTCTAGGAGGATATCATCCTTGACAAGAGGACAAGAACATCTAAGAGGGGAACTGTCAACTACCCTCGAGTTAGGCTCAAAGGAAGTAAGCGAAGCAAGGCAAAGTGGATGGAAGTTGGAAAGGTGAGGGAGATATAACCTCATCTACTAAATAGGTAATCAAAGTATTATGGAGTTCAAAAGCTTCTCAATGGGGAGGTGTGATCAGGAGATCAATAATTTTTCTTAAAATTGAAAGTGCTCGAAACTGTAATTAACCTGAGGGACTGGGTAGATCTTTTCGTTCTGATTCTGGCGCCATGAACGGTTCGAAAAACTGATGTCGTATGAAGGATATATTGCGTTCTGATCGATTTCCCAAACAACTAAATTTTTTTGACAGGGGTGACTGGGAGGCCCAGTCAGGATGCAGGTACAGTCAAAAAAAGGTGGAATATTCCTAAGAATATTATGTTTTCCCAATTCAACCAGGTTTCACCAAGTACCATATTTTGGGACGTTGATATGGTTGTACGAGTGTTTTTGTGGCTCGTTGGATGGGTGACATGTGGCCAGCCTCGAGGCTGGCATGTGTATCGTGGACTGTAGTGTAAAATTATATTAGAGTCTGGGGGGTTTGACCCTGTGACCTCTAGGTGAGCTCACGACTTCGACTGACTCTACTGTCACATGATACTTAACCTTATAGTGTGATGGTTCGATTTAAACATTACAAAGGTTGCATATTTGGGACCACCAGTGGTAATGGTGACATGGTAAATGTTTAAGAACCATGGAATATAACACTTTAACAGTTCCAAAACTGTTACTCCAACGGCTATAAACGTATGGTCACATTTCACATGTTAGCTACCACGACGTCAAATGTTGAACTGGCGGCTACGTAACCATATCTCTAGCAGACTATGCTTAAGGGTTATCACATGCATGTGGTTTCCATTAAATTTTATATAAGTTTAGGGAACTTTGCCTCCAGTTTAGTTCCACTCAAATCTTTTAAAGGCGGAGTTATCTAACTGCAAAGTTTGGGGCAGGGGCGGGGGGGTCGGTATGTGTCCACCATCACCCTCAACCGTAAATGTTGAATTGAAATGAGCATTGCTGGTTGGATTTTAGTGTGCCATTTGAATTAGTTGGATTTTTCAATTTTAAATGCAGTTAAACTGTAGTTTTCCATGTTTAGTGGAGCATTTGTAGCTCTCATTGGGAAAATTGCTAGAGATGTCAATTTTCGACCAATTTTGGTGAAACAAGAGTCTACCTAGACTAATTTGAGCATTCTAGAGCTACTGGCATAGAGAAAACAACCATTGGAGACTTTTAAACATATTTATTTAAAAATTTTGAGCATAATGACAAAGAAGGGCATGCCATTGGGAGCTAGACCAGGAGATGTAGCCAAGGAGGGGTGAATTGCTTCATCATTCTTGCGGTGTAAGTATTATGTGTGATGTTATTTCTCTATTATAAATTGTTTTTCAGTGTTATTTATGTTTATTTACATTCTTAAAACTCAAAAATTCATCTATGTTTCATGGTTATAACTAAGAAGACACTTAGCACAAAAAAATAATACAATCCTTTTTAGATCACCTGTGAATCCTTTCTTCAAAATATTATCCTAGGTTAAGATGTGCCTTTTTTTGAGAAGCCATAGGAAAGTGGAAACTTTGGGCCATAAGCTCGGGTTCCACATCTGGGTCAAAATTAATTAAGGTTGATTAGGATTGATTGCCTGAAGAAAGTGATAGGCCTCTTTGGTGGGGAGACCTATTAGTTAAGAAGACCTAAAGGGTTGTTATAATCAGTTAAGAAGACCTCAAGAAACACAATTGTGTGTTTCGAGATGGAGTGTTAAAGAATTGGTGTTAAAGGTTGAATTTAAAGCATAGATAGCTAAAAGGTTGGGCTTAGAGGTGCTAGTATTATTTAACTTCCAACCAATATTCATATTAACTCAACATCTACCAAAAACCGAGAGGAATAAAATCTCTTTCCACTCTGGGCACTTCATAGTGCTTGTTATATCCAGGGTTAAGATGGATTATTATTTTTAGTGTAAAGTTATTTTTACATTAAAATAGGGTTATTTCTATTTTTATTTTATTTTGGTAAAAAAAAAAGGTTGAATTTTGGTTTATTTTTATTACTATTTTATTTTGACTTAGTACAAATATTTATACAAAATTAGATTACAACATCTCTATCATATTAGGTTGGAGAGAATCCAATTATATGTTTTGGAGTTTTTGATCAAACTATGGAGAATTTTTTTTGGTAAAACCTTAGCATTTGTTGTTTAAAATGTTGTTTTTACTATAAATATGAATTAAACACTAACAACCTAAAAAAATATGAAGCACTTGAACTATGAATAGTCCATAATTAAAAATTTTAATTCAAAAAAATCCCTACCTTATTCTAGGAAACTTAGAAAACATAATGTGTGAAAAAACCTTCGAAAACATATAATAAATAAACAATTGTGGAATTTAACCATGCGAAATTTAAATTCTAGGAGTAGGTGAAGGAGACAGTGCAAAAAGATCCTAATTGTCAATTTTCTTGGAAGCAAACATAAGAAGCAAAAAATCAAGGAAGACAATCAGATTATAAGATCAATAATGAACAACTATTGACTTTTCAAGGAAAGATATACATTCCTAATCAAATTAGCTTGAAAGAGGTGATATTGGATGAGTATCACTGAAGTTCTTATTCTGGATACCCTGGTTAACATAAAATGCTAACAACAATCAGAAAATATTACTTTTGGCCCGGAATGCATAAAAATATTGTTGAATACTTGACCAAATGCTTGGAATGTCAACAGGTCAAGGTGGAGCATCAACACTCTTATGAATATAATTCATAATAAATAGTATAAATAGAATAAATATAATTATTAATATTCAAATAAGGATTATGTAAGTAGTCATTAAGTTAGCGAAAGGGCATGTCTAAAAGACATGCCCAGTCATGAAAGGTCGCTTGCCTAGGTATATAAGCAGGGCCTCATTGTGACATTTTATCATCACTTATAAATTTTATATACAATATATTATTATTACGAATACGTCTTGTGTATTTTACAATTAAGTCAACAAGCCTAAAGTTTTGTTGCTCCATTTGGTATGGGAGTGATTTCATGTTGTGACCACCTTCTGCTACTGCTGGCTGCTTTCAAATATTACATGTGGTGCCTCGAAATCACTTCCACTCAATGTCTTCATCAATGTTGATGCCCGATTTTAACAAAATGTTGATCGGTCTTGAGAGTAAAATCAATAATTCCAATGAATTCACTAAAATATTAATCGATATTGAGGATAACTTTACAGAACATTTTGACGACATCATAAAACTTCAAGACATGAAAAATCAGATAGAAAGACAAAATTTGGAAAAAACATAGCGAGTCCACAGAAAATTATAACAAAGGAATGCAGAAGATCAACACCATTTGGGGCAAGATAAATCTGACGTAAGAACCAGTATTCCCAAATATTGGACATAATCAATAGAACAATTCAACCGCTTCAGAGAATTCAGAAGATAATGTGGAAGAGGACTATCTTGACAAACAAGGAAATGAACAATATCATAATAATGAAGAATGCTCTAACTAGGAAAAGAATGTTGAACTTGCTAAATTTGGAACTATTGAGTGTGACATAAATGATACTGAAAACCAAAGTGTGTATATGATAGTTGAAGATGAAAACAAGGAAGATAATGATTCTACAAAAACTACTAATGAAGGAGCACTACATTTCATAGAAGATCAGGAAGAGCATATCATCAATGGAGATTATGTTTTTTAAATATGTAATCCCAAATTGGAAAAAATATGCCAAGCATATTCAATCCCCATAATGTGAGAGTTGATATATTGAAAAAATATTTTAATTGCCAGCCTTCAGGTGTCCTACTTGAACCATGGTTTGGTGTAACATATTATATTGGAAATTTCCCTATAATAGACCAGTCGATACATTTACTAGATAAAAACAATTTCCTTCGATGTGATTCTTCAATTAAAAGTTTAACTGACTTGAATATCGATGACACAATTGGAAATCAGATAGAGTTTTTTGAGGTGATGAAGGAAGACATGGAAAGAAATCGTGTGAATACCAACTTGAAACCTTTAACAAATCCAACATATTTAAGACTATAGATTTGGAAAAAGGACTTTTGGCACATGACCGAAAAACCTTATGGTCTTCTTTCACTTATTCTAGAAAACATGATAAATTTTATCACAGAACGTTTTAGACAGATTTATATTGAAGGTCATCGCTCTGGCTTATTCCAAAATGAAAAGATGAAGATCATCTTGGATCCAATCAGAATACATAACCTTAATATCAATCATGATAAAAAAATATGAAACAACATGCTTCCCGTCCCTCCGCAGTCGACCACAGCATTTGAGCTTGTGGTCAATATCCAAACGAGTTTTCTTCAAAATGATGCAGTCTTCCACTACCAACCCTAATGGAAATGGGAAACTCCGCTAAGACGAAGGAAAATCATCAAATGTGCATGTAATTAGTGAGCCACACGTGCCCGTGGCTTTGAATGAAAATAATAAGGACAATGCAAGCATCATTTTACGTGTCATTTCTGGAGAAAATCGAAATAATAAAACACTGGTATTAGACTTCGATGAAACACTAGTTCATACCAAATTTACACCAGCGTCAGTCGACTATGATTTTACCATAACGATTCAAGGTTACCAGAAACAATTTTACATGTTTAAAGGGCTAGGAGTTGACAAAATATTAATGTGACTAGGTGCCACTAGATTGTACGAAATTGAAATAGTTACTCTTGCTTTGGGGGACCATGTGCAACGACCTCATCAATATTATGTGGTGGTAACAAGATTATGTTCCTTGGCCTGCATACACTCTGCTGATTATTGAATTGAAGTTCTCCTCGCTACTAATAACCCATCTACCCACTCTACCACCGTCCACCTAGCGTTCCTTCCATAACCACTACCATATGCCACCACAGTCGGCCAAAACAACAACATCCTGCTGCCATTCCCCATCACTTCTCAACAACAGTTATTTCTCCACCGCTTCCTGGCCATTGTAGATACAACATATCCTAACAATGGCTTCCACCAGCACACGTAACCACAACCACTACAGTCGAGGGTTACAACAACGTGCACATGCCGTTGCCCTGCCTTCCCTATTTTCCAATAGCGTTCTTCATGCACAATTCGACACCTGTTGCACTGTGTCATTCGTCTTGTTGCCTCTTGTAACAAGCCACTACCAATAACAATACTCGCTGCCACAAAATTTCACCCCGCTAACTAGCTACCGCCTTTCCATCGATCACTGCCACAAGTCACCACCACCAAATTCTTGCAGCCTCTCAGCAATCTTCACAATTCCACTATGGCTCGCTCCCTTGTACCTGTTGTTAATCGATCGACTCTGGCCCATCAAAACACAAACACCACCACTGTGTCACAATTCGGTCTTCTGCCGTTGAACCTGATGCCCACGTTCCATGCTATCTCTCTCACTGAATAGTCGTGATAGTCTAATTGGTGACCTTACAATTGATACGTTATTCATGTGCTTCACGTAAAATAAATTAGACACCTAATTAATTAATTAATTAATTATCTATATATATATATATATCAAAATTATATAATTAAATTAACAACCAATTTAAAAAAATAAAAGAAGAAGAAAGGAGGAGGACGGTATAAAACTGTTACTCTAAAAAAATAAAAAGTGAATTATACATGAAAAAGGTTGAAAATAAATAAATAAATAAATAAAAAGGGACATAGAGAACTCTAGTTTCAAGACATTATTAAAAATAAAATTAAATTAAAACTAGTTCAAAAAAAAATAATACATGTTGAGGTACCTATGACCACTCAAGATTTATTAAAAATGACCGGAGGAAAGTGAAGGCAATTGTTTGAGATCAAGATGAAGTTAATTTCCCATAATTAAGCTTTGAGGACAAATATTTTCAGAGAATAAGGCAATGTTATGAATATAATTCATAATAAATAGTATGAATAGAATACAAATAATTATTAATAGTCAAATAATGATTATGTAAGTAGTCAATAAGTTAGTGAAAGGGTATGTCTAAAAGACATGCCCAGTCATGAAAGGCCATCTGCCTAGGTATATAAGCAGGGCCTCATTGTAACATTCTATCATCTCTTATACATTTTATATATAATATTTATTATTATGAATACCTCTTATGTATTTTACAATTAAGTCAACAAACCTACGGATTTTTTGCTCCAAACACTGAGTGAAATTTTTCCTGCAACCTATTCATGTACAATAGTGGAAATGAAAATTCATTTCACTTGATTTTATTACAGGCTTACCAAGATCGAATAGAAAAAATGACTCTATAGTGGTGGTATTTGAACGCCTAAGAAATTTAGCTCTCTTTATTCCAGTACAATCCAATTACATTAGAGTGAAAATTTCTGACATCTTTATGAGGGGGTGTTTAGATTATATGGCATTCCGAAACACTCATCTCACATCGAGATGTGAAGTTTACCTCAACCTTTTGGAAGGCACTGTTCATTAGCCTTGGCACACAAATCCAATTTGGCACAGCTTACCATTCACATATGGATGGGAAGACCGTAGGAAACTCTCTTATTCCACAGGCCTCCTAGAGAGATGCCCGTATTAGTGTTGGAGACCCTAACACAAACACAATGGGAGGAGGATTAAAAAAATAAATAGGTGTTACGTGTATTATTAGGATGTGATTAGTTTTCAATATTTTTGTAGAAGAAAAGTCTATATGTTCTATTGGAGGATAAAACATATACATCTGACAAGGTATCAGGAAGGTATAGAACGAAAAATAGCTAACAATGTATCCACAAAGAGAGTGGAAGATCTAAGCTCTGCTAGATTCTATAAGCTAACTCCTTTCTCTTCAAAACCAAATGGTTCATAAGAAATACTTGAAAAGAGGGAAGGTATGGCGAGAGGTTTCTACCTATAACTAAAAAACAAAATGTGAGAAATCAAATTAGGGGGCCGATAGAGTAATTTTTTTGGGATGGTAGGGTTGTTTTTTGGTCAAAGATCCATATAAAATGGAGGGTTTTGAGGAAGAGGATTTGAAGTAACGATGTAGAAAGTTAAGTTCTCGAGTGTTAGCTGTAATAGGTAGCTAAGAAGACATGAGAAGCAAGACTCAGATTTGAGGGATGGTTAAGAAGACCTGAGAACCAAGATTTTAACTTCAAGGATGGAAGGTAAAATTCTCAATGTTAAAATTTCACTCTAATGTTGGGATTATAGGTGTTTGTGTTGTCAAATTATTATATATTTCAAAGTTTTTTATCGGGATATGGAGAAAGTTCTTTTTTTGGTCAATACTAATTTGTATTCTTTAAAATGAGTGTTTAACTATATACATGAATTAAACACAATAAATAAATTTGACACTTAAATTACTGGAATTTCACAACTCAAAAACAAGTATATTCCTATATTTTGGTTAGAAAATACTTCAAAAAGACCATTAAAGCATATAAAAAAATAAACTACTATGTGAAAATATTTCTAATTTCCTAGAAAAAAAAATTCAACTTTACTTTAATATTAATTATATTATTAATAAAAATATGTGCACCTAACAAATAGTTACTATTAATATTTATTGTGAATTAATTTCTAGTGGAATTTCATAAATTTTTAGTTATATTAAAGTTTTTTTTTAAGTTTTTTTTAATATAGTGATATTGATATTCAAATAAAATATAAATAAATAAATTTACTTTAAATGAAATATTTTGAACTAATGTTTAATTTGTTAGTTTAAATTTTTTAAGATTGTTTTATTTGAAAATTTGATATTTTGTAGGTACATATTTTAGTATTCTTTTATCTTAAATTTAACTTAAAATCATTAAAATATTACATTTCAGTTAATAATAATAACATTAATCTAATTTTAAAGTTACAATTAAATTTGTGAAAATGTGTGAGAATATCTAATCCCATTTATGAGAACCATTAACTATGCATGTGTCACACATGCTATAATCCAGTCAATATTTTGAATACTCATAACAACATTCTAAAGGATAATCTTGAGAAATGCCTAATCCACATAGTCATAATATGACTATTAATCAACCTTCATCACCAATGCCTCCAATTATTTTTTCTATATGGTATGGACACATTCCTTTGCAATACCATTTGCATTGTCGATAGATATGATATGAAGGAACCCAAACTATTCCTTGGAAATGCAAAGTGAAAGTAGTTCCTTGATATGTTCCACAATAACCTTTGAGATGAGCTTATGAATAATATTGCATAGTGAGATCTCCCAAAAATGAGAGAAGGAGGAAGGAGCAGTGACCTTTGGGATAAGTGCAATGAAATTTGATTTGATAGACCCCAATATGAAACCCCTGATATGGGACTCTTCTACCATATTGAACAATTATGTTTTCATGTACTCAAATAAATACAAGAATATCTCAACCATCAATTCATCAGGGCCATGACAATTTTCCCCGGAAAAAATATTCTCAAATTAAGTGGATCTCTTCAATAATGGCAGGTCTATATAGTGCTACATTTGCATTATTTTGAAACATAGAAGGGTATTCCCCCATACCCAAAAGAATGTCTTCTATGTGAGTCTCACCTGTCACCCTGAATAGATTCTCAAAGTGTTGTACTTCCTCCTGACGAATCTCAACATATGTATAGACATGGCTTATGTCTGCCTCTTTAACATAGCAGATGGAGTTTCTATTTTTCATCTATTTTGCAAAGTGATGGAAAATTTTGGTGTTGTGATACCCTTCTGAGATTAAAAAAGACCTACTCTTTAATCTCAATGTGTACTCCTCAATTTCTAGTATGTGCATCTTCCTCTCCTCCAAATATTTCAATATATCAAGTTTTTGTTGAGTGAATATACTTGTTGTAAGGTGTTCCCCAATCTACTAAATCTTTGTCACTTTTTCTTTTAAGTCTTGTAATAGACTATCCTTATTTTTCCTTCTAGATACATAGACTAGTCCCTTTAGGCGTTTTAACATCAATATGGTGTTTTCCATGGCCGACGGATCTTGAAATGTCTCATATGAACCCCAAATCCTAATGACCAATGTGTTGGAAAATTCATCCTCAAGCCCCATCTGATTGAATTTGAAAGGTATACCCCTTCTAATCGAATTTGCCTCCATTTCAGAACAATGGGTAAGTGGTTAGAGATGAAATTATTTTCAACATATGATCATAAATTCCCAAAAATTCCAAACAAATTCTTGTGTACCATAAATCTATCAAGTCTCTTTCCAATATGTTTATCTTTACCTCTTGCATTGTGCGAGTTTGACTTGATGGGATCTGGAAATACATTATTTAAATGATTCTCATAAAAGAGGAATTCCAATCTATCATCTACGGTATTACCATGACATTTTGTACCCAAACTCTCTATCCTAGCTAATATGGCATTAAAATACCCAAAAATTATCAATGACCCAATATTTAGAAATTCTGAGACCTCTACACTGTCCTAGAATATGTTTCTACCCCCATATGGTGCATTTATATTGCAGATGTTTATCCTTTCCTCCATCTGCGGAATATATCCAAAGAGTAGTATCCCAGAAAAAATTTTGTTGGGCTTTAGTTTTTCCCAGTATGGATCCCATTGTACCACCAAAACCCTAAAAAAACCACATGAACCAACCAAAAAAAATATACAAATATGGGTAAATGGATTGGAAACATGTAATGGATCTCTCAACATATACCATGGTTTCTTATATAAGGATGATGAACGGATGAACACAGTTCATCAAGTGTGACAAGGACAACTCTTTTGTGGTTTCCCCCAAGCCGTGGATATTAAAAGACAAGATTTTCATCATGTCCTAATCTCGGAGGCCAAATTTGTTCGAAGGGCCCTAGAAGATGAAGATTGAAAGCTAGGCACATCGAACAAACCGGCTGAATCACTATTTGTTCTTTCCCAAGGTTTTTCATCGAGAATTTCTCTTACCCTTCCCCCTCGTGACGCGTACTGATGTTTTTGGAAAATTTTGGGATAATAACAAGTGACATAGCCCATCCTTTTCCTTTATGCACCGTGAGAGGATATAGGCCCATTGTAAGGTTTGGGAGAAGAAATTCAATGTCACTATCTATGGAATTATGACGGGATGGTGAGGGTAATCTGAGTATTAATGTTATTTTTTCTATGCTAATTTCATATTCATATTTAAAATCTATTTTTTGATGATATTATGCTTTATGTGCATAGGTTTCCTTGTTTTTTATGTGTGTCAAATAACATAAATTAGTTGAGTTTTATGAGTTGATTCAAGAGCATAAAGCATGAAGTAAATATGTTGAAAAACAAAAAAAAGCAATAAGAACAAACCATCAAAATTGATCCATCAACACAATTTTTTTATGAAGGAGTTCACCCCTCTGAGGCTTAATCTCCTTGGTTCACCTTCCATGGCTTGGGCCTCTATATTAGCTAAAAAGTGAAAAAAATTGTTGTTTACATTCACTTGCATCTCCTAAAACATGCTTCAATGAGGTCAACATGTCCAAATCTGTCATAAATGACTCTTGTTGCTCCAAATTTCATTTTCAATTGATCTAGGCTTTGCGTTCCCTCCTGGTGGCCTTGTGCTTATTTTTTATTAAAAGTGAAAAAAACACTTATAGGATTGCTTCGCTGCCTCTGCAACCTATACTAATGGATTTAGGACATGCCAATCTTCTAGGAATGAATCTTAGTGAGCCAATATTGGGCGAAATTTTTTCTAGATATGCTCAAAACCATTTTCCCTAGTAAACTGCCCCCTAAAATTGGAGAGGACTCGAGGTAGCCCCATGAAAGTTAGAGAAAATCCAAATTTAGGCATACTGCCAAAAGTCCGACCATATTAATTTGTGATTTACTTCATATTAAATGTCATATTAACTAGGATAAACATGTTCTAAATGCGGATAAGCACGAGTTAAATTAATCCAGATTTACAAACGCATTAGTGCTTAACAATGGTGATTGGGGTTTTAACCCTGCATTTAACACATTAATCCCTGTAGATTATAATCTCTGCCCCAATCTAGCCTTGTGGCTTGGTCTCATGGGG
Organism: Pinus albicaulis; assembly: GCA_034641835.2. Lineage (NCBI taxonomy): Eukaryota > Viridiplantae > Streptophyta > Pinopsida > Pinales > Pinaceae > Pinus > Pinus albicaulis. Next base: position 674,680,912 of record CM076575.1, read on the forward strand.
AGGGGGTTGGCCCCCTCAGAACCCTGTTGTAGAAACCATGTAACAATAAATATATGTTGGGCACTATAACTATTAATAACTTGTGTTGCAATGCATTGGCATGGAGTGATGTTAGTTTGGGGGAGATCATGGGGTCAAGCCACGAGCTCCGCCTACTTTTGATGTAAATTTTTTTTGCATGGATACCATAGTTAACAAATTTGGTATTTAAATAAAAATGCGCCCACCATACATATTAACCAACCTTTGGACTTTGGTTTAATTACAAATGTACCCATAACATATAACTTTAGAATTTAACCAAAGTTTAAAAATTAATATGTGACAACATCACCATATAGTTTAGATTTTGGTAATATGAATAGATGTCACCCACCATGTAATATAATTCGACCATTGCAATGATATTAAGAGTTTGACCCATAGTTAAAAAAAATGCAATTCCACCATTGGAGAGGGTCCACTAGAGGGGGAACTAAGCGGCCCCTGGTTGCACCATGTGTTAGCTTTTGGTTGGGTTGTCCCTCAACCATATATAAAAAAAACTCTCATTCAACCTTAGGAGCACATTGTTAAAAAAAAAAAAAAATTGCCTTCAAACAAAAATGGTGAATCCTGGAGTGACACTTGTCACAATGTCATCCAGTGAAACTGAAGAATATTCTCCTTATATACCTTATATGTTGACTAGGCTGCCATGTCATCAACCTATCATTATTCTCCAAATTCTTTTCTATTTATGAAAATGAATAGCAGGATTTTTCTTCTTCACCTAGGCTTTGTTTTCAATGAAACGGACTGCATCGGATTCATGGAAACAAGCTCTTCGTTGTCATTCTGTTTCCAATCAACTTTTAGGACTTTAATTTTTTATCATTAACACTGAGCACCCAATCATTCATCCCCACTATAATCCTCTTGGACCCCAAAACCCCTTTGATTACTGAGAATTTGGATGAGGGTACAGTTCCCTCACCCTTCCAGTCTCAATCCACTAAAATTTTCCCATTTTCATCAGTTGGAGCTTTGCACAAAAACTTAACTTTTTCCTTCACTCTTGTGACCTTCTCTTGCTGTCATTAAAACTGTCATGCTACAATTCACATGAATTTGAAGAGAAACTAGTTTTTCTTGCATAAAATCTCTTGTTCCTACCTTGGTCATTAATGAAAGGAAATTTAAAAACTGTCTCACCATCGACAATATTATACTGGCAATACTTAGCTTCTCTTGCTTTGTACTTGCATCGAATCTTGACCAGGTATATTTTTCATTGCCATGTACCTTTGGAAACCAAAACCAAGCATTTGTTGAATCCATTCCTTTTTTTCCAAGCTTATTTTTCACTTTCTCTTTGACCTTTGGTCTCTCTTTCACCGACATCTTGTTTTCAACACTGCTCAACACTCAAGCTGACTGCTGAAAATATATAAAATCTCACTAGCACATTTAGCTCAATTTCTAATGGCCAAAATGTCTCCCTTGTGACACATTGACGTCCCAGGAGTGACACCTTGAGGTGGGGAAAAAAGTGGTTAGCTTTACAGTCACAATTCTGACACTTCACTAAAGTGTCGAAAGAGTGACACATTTTTTGACATTTCCAGACAGCCGTCACACTTCTGATGTTATCCAAAAGCGTCGCTCTACCGACAGTAGAAAAAGTGTCTTTCTACCAACATTATCCAAAAGTGTTGCTCTACTCACATTACACAAAGCGTTGCTCTACCGCTGTTGGACAAAGCGTCACTCTACCAAAATTATCCAAAAGCTTCTCTCTACCGACGTTAGACAAAGCGTCGCTCTACTGACGTTAGACAACACATCACTCTAGCAATGGGTTGAAACGTCACTCCTCTGATGGTAAGAAATTAAAAAAAAAAAAAACCAAGTGTCACTCTTCTAACGGCAGGAAATGTTAGGAAAAAAACTAAGTGTCACTCTTCCGATGGAAACTAAGTGTCGCTCTTCCAACTGAAACAAAAAAATATTAAGAAAAAATTATTTAAATATCAGTGTGAAGGATTTTTAACAGACCTATAAGGATTTGTATTAAGGGATTTTTTTGGACATGTCATGGTTTTATTACATATGTTTGATAGCTCTTTTTGGAACCTATTGTTGATTCATGACACCTTATTGAAAGACTGGTGGAACTATAGTTTAGATCTATATATCTCTCTTCAAACTTGGAATTTAAGTACCATATAGTTGAGACCTAATCACACTTTTTAACTAACTTGTAGTTTTGGATTTCGACAACTATACCTCAAAGTTGTGGATACACTAATTTTTTATTTTCAGATCTGTGGTGGCTTAGTTGCAGATTGATTGTTGAATAGTTTTGGAGACATTCATTTGAGCCTATTTTATCTATCTTCATTCTTGCACTTCTTATTTTCAATATTCCCCTCTAACTTGTGATAACATCAAAACAACGATCTCCTTTTAGTAATGTTATGGACCTGTGAGTAATGTTTCAGAACTTGAAGAAGCATCCTAGAGAATTTTTCTGCATACTTGTTGAAGATCCTATTTGGCCACAATTTTGGATTGAAAATGTACTGCATACATTAAAGGCACAATGCATTTCAGAATTTGGAGATGACAGTTGCGGACAATACTAAAGTTATATAGCATGGAAAATGAGCCAATTGTGGTAAGTCTAAGTTTATATAGCAGATAATTAGGTGAGGATAAGTTTGATATTGGATAGCATAGAAAGAAGCAGATTCAAGACAGAATTAAGTGCGAACCTATTTGAGGTTACTCCGAGTTTATATTCAGATATAAAGGACAAAATTTAAGTAAAGAACATATTGCTGATTGTGAAGTTGTGTAGATAATATCACAGATAGGTGTTGGACGGATGCAGTGATAATATCTCTAAGGTTCAAGAATCTAAGAAAGGGTTTTGTTAAAGGAAAAGACTATGTTTGTAAGAAGACAAACTAGTGAGGAAATTAAATCAGAGATTTACCTTCCTTACCATATTATGGGATATTCAATCAAAATCTATTTTGTACAAGTAATTTGATAATTCAATTGATGAAGAATTAACTAAGAATACACAAGCAAGATTACAAGTAATTATTTGGAAGAGAATTTTGAATCGATCACAAGCCCTTCGAATTATCAACATGGTATCAAAGCTATGGTGCGAAAAACAAATAAAGGGCATTTAAAGATACAAGTCCATGAATTGAAAGTAAGACAATGCAGACACTCAAATAAGTTCGATGCAATTTTCAGTGATACATATTCTCAACAAAAGACCAGTCAAAACTATTCATAAAAAGGTCGACTTATTATAGATGGAAATAATTATATATACCCTAGTAAACTTCACATAGAAGAGACAAAAGACAGTTCAAATTAGTCTGAAGATTTCAGATAAGCTTTGTAATTTAGTGCAAGATAAGACACTTATTCATTGATAAATAATACATTTTTAGTTAGAGTCTAGCCAATTTGATTATTAAATTGTGTGACCTGACTAGAGGTTGGGCAGTGCCTCAAAATTCCAAATTCATTTAGTCTTTCAATATTCAATTTAATAAATGACCGTAAGTTTTCCAAGTACTCAGTTGGTTCAATTTTTAAGTTCTTAAGTTGGTTCAATTTTTAAATGCTTAGCAATGCTTAAACCAAAGAAAATGCAAGCATGCCAAGTTTAGTTGAGATATCTTTTATGAATAACGTAATAATGATTTGGATGTAGAGGAAAAAACTTAAAACCGAAGAGAATGTAAATAGTATGAAAAATCCAAGTTTCTTTGAGTAGTTTTCTGCGAATAACATAATAATGATTTGGATTTATATAAACAAACATAAACCCAAGAAAATGAAAACAGCAAACAGCATGAAAATTCTCAAGGCCAACAACCATGCCAATTAGTTTTGATTTTTTCTCTATTTGACTAAAATAATGATTTGAATTTGATTAAACGGGCACATTAGCATAGATACTTGGAGAGGAAATGTTACAGTTTTCCCATCCCGTAATACTCTCACAATCCTGCATTGCTGCAAACATATTCAAAATATACAGCAGCCTCTGATCAAAAACAAAAAATTCCTTTGCTATGCTATCCAAAGTAACCTTACAATTTAGTAGCTATAATGACTGTGATTACCATCTACTAGGACCAACTACCAAGTTGATAGGACAATGAATCACTCACTTGAAAACTAAAGATGTTTAGATAATATTATTAGAGCCAAAAGAAAATTGTTCGGCCTGACTAGAGGTTAGCCAATGGCTCAAAATTCCAAATTCATTTAGCCTTTCAATATTCAATTTCATAAATCATCGTAAGTTATCCAAGTACTAAGTTGGTTCAATTTTTAAATGCTTAACAATGCTTAAACCCAATAAAATGCAAGCATGCGAAGTTTAGTTGAGCTATTTTCTATGAATAATGTAATAATGATTTAGATGTAGAGGAACAAATTTGAACCCAGGAAAATGTTAACAATATGAAAATGAAAAGTTTTTTTGAGTTTTTTTCTATGAACAACATAATAATGATTTGAATATATATAAACAAACATAAACCCAAGAAAATGAAAACAACAAACAACATGAAAATTCTTAAAGCCAATAACCATGGCAAGTTAGCTTTGATTTTTTCTCTGTTTGACTAAAATAATGATTTGAATTTGATTAAACAAGCACATTAACATAGATACTTGGAGGGGAAATCTTACATTTTTCACATCCCGTAATACTCTCACAATCCTACATTTCTACAAACATATTCAAAATATGTAATAACCTCCGATCAAAAACAAAAAATTCCTTTGTTATGCTATCCAAATTAACCTTAAAATTTATTAGTCGTAATGACTGTGATTATCGTCTACTGGGACCAACTACCAAGTTGATAGGACAATGAATCACTCACTTGAAATCTAAAGATGTTCAGAGAATATTATTAGAGCCAGAAGAAAGGAGATCAATGGAAGTAGAAGACACAGGTTTATACATAAAGATGTTGCACCATTCATAATAGGTGCCATGGAGCTCAAACCATTAGATGTCCCAATGGGAACAATGCCATTCAGAATTGACATACGACCACTATAATCAATAGAGTTCAATACTATTGGCAATGATAAAACTGGAACTTTAAGATATGGGTTCAACTTGAAATCACACAAATTTAGAGAAAGTGAAATTGCATGTTAATTTAAAACATACCTAGATGGATACATGCATGATGAATAGCCTGTCATTGCAAAATGTAGAGGGAAAAGATGTTAAATGTGTACATATTCAAGCTCAGCAGGAAATCAAATGTTCAAGAAAATTTACATTATAAAATCTTAAGAAACTAGAGATAAGGAATACTAGTCAAAAATTTGGAATCAGTGAAGACTTTGGCCAAAGGACCATTGACAAGACAAGTTTTTTTTATAGATTGGTATATCCAACCTATCCTATAAGTTGATTGAAACCATCATCCTTGTCAAAATAATATTCAAAATTTGACCTCCAATCACATATGCTTTAACATCAAATCAAGTACTGATTTCATAGCTAAGATGATCATAGCACATGTATGAAGAAAGGTGGTGAGGTTGAAAGTAGCGGGTATGTTGTTAGACAGTAATTTCATATCAACCCCCAAATTTTACCTCAATACATTCAAAAGCAAGCCCTGCTGGCAGGAATTGCAATACCTACTGAATTTGTGTTCGAGTATTTGTCACACTCATCTAATCAGGAATCAATTATGTGGACTAACGCCACCCTAGGAACATGGGACTAACCACTCACTCAAGAAGTGCTTGGAGGTTTACTAAAGCTATCACTTTTGGTGTAACAAAAAACCTCAATATGGTATCAGAGCCATGGCCCAGGTTTGATTCCCCGAGTTTTAATTAAGGGGGTGTTGGAGTAATTTTCACACTCACCTCATTGGGAATCGCCTAAGGTAACTGCCCTCTCAAGGTAATGGTAAAGGTGTGGAAGTTTATTATAGCCTAGAGGTTAAGAGGTGGTGTTGGAGTAATTTCCACACTCACCTCATTGGGAATCACTTAAGCTAGCTTCCCACTCAAGGTAATGGTAAGGGTGTGGAAGTTTATTATAGCCTACAGGTTTGGGTGTAACGGAAATGGTAAAGGTTTGGAAGTTTACTAGAGCCTGCAGGTTTGGGTGTAATGTAAAACCTCAACAAGTCTACTTACTAGGGAAGAAGCCAATCTCGCTAGATGAGTGATCCTGGTCAAGCTAAAATTTAGAAGAAAACAAATGTTAAAATGAAAAATAAGTTGTTTTATTTTGTTCATAAAAGCATCTTTTGCAAGCTGGTAGCACTATCGAAGGATTCTAAAGAGACAGAGGATGAGATTTTACAGTCCTTAATTAACTTAAAGGACTGATCTGAAACATTTTCTAGACACCTGTATACACTAATCTATGACTTATGTGTAGAAGGTTTGGATCTATGTTAGGGAAAATATCTCTGGCACATCAATTACAAACCTCTTTAACGCATACCTGAGGAATAATTCACGCCATCCATTAAACCTCTCTAGCAAGATTCCCCATAACATACACCACCACAAGGCACCTGCCGAGGAACCTGTTCACAAGACTTCCAACGTCAGTCCCCTACTCATCAAAAAACTGTGAGATCTTTAATTTGTTAAACAATATGCTGATATGTTTAATTGACATAATGATAAATGTACCAGACACCTGTTTATATAACTATGAATTACGTGAAAACTAAATCTAAGAAGAATATAATGAAAAAAAGTGATAAATCCAAAACCCACTGAGCTAGGGTCCCCAGCTCAACTTCATCTTTTCAAAAGAGTACCACGCACTTCAAAATATCCTACATTCATATTACTTACCATTAGTCATCAGATAACAGAAAATAAAAAACAACAAAACCTCTTAACCTAGGAACATAGTAAGATGGAAAACACAATCATGCTTTGAACAGATTCCAGATAACTAAGATCTCTTTCTCTTCAGATCTCCCACAGGTTTCTGAACATTGGAAACCTTAGAACTCGAAATATCTCCACCAGCTACTATGGATTTTTAGCCTTTAATGGACAGTGGGTGCTTTAGGGTTTCAGAGCGTCCATGATTCTCAGCTTCTGCAAGAATCTAGAAAAAAACAAGCATCGTAGGGAAGAATGGAATCATCTGAAACAACAACAAAAAGTACTGAAAAAACGTTATAAAGAGTACCTGGGCATAATACATTTGTGGATCAAAATCAAAGCCATCATTCTGTTCAGAGATCGGAAATATAGGAGTAGTTGTCGAAGCCCTCATTTTTCTCAGGTTTTGTCCAAACATTAGTAGAATAGCCTTCTCCTTCAAAGGCAACGGACCCTATCCCATTGTACCATACATGTCATGCCTCACAAATGCAACATAATTGGCTTCCATCTCCTTCACAGCGTCTAGATAAATAGTTTCTCATCCTTGAATAGCAAAACTGAGCGAACAAGCGGAGCGGGAAAGAAAAATTGAATAGGTCGATTAAGATACAGTAGCTGCCAAAATAAATTTCCAAGTGCTTTCCCTTAGTGTCGGTATTTTGATGATTGTCCTAAACAAAAAACTGTCCCGTTTATAAGATTATATCTAATCAATTCTATTGCTTTTCATTCTAACCATTATTTTCTTTTAACCATTACTATTTCTCCCCCTACTAAATTATATAATATTATAAGGGAATTAATAATTAATATTTTATTGTGAAATGTTTTATTGGCAGAATGAAAGTACTTACTGTAATATTTATTTTTGTTTTGGATTTTTTTAATTTACATAAAAAATTTATTTTTAAGTTTTTAGACATAGATGATGTTTACAGTAAGTTTATTTTCTAACAAAAAAATTCATTGTTGTTGAACATTAATAGATAACTAAAAAATAGAAATAAAAATTAGTTTGTAATATTAGAATTTTATTAACTAAAAAATAAAAATAAAAACTCTTTTGTAATATTAGAAAATTATTGTTCTAGAGGTTTTATTTTTATTATTGTTTAATTGGTTTTAGTTGGTAAAATTATTAAAATTGATAATTTGATAAATGTTTCTTTTTTTAAAGCAGTTTGTGGATATTAGTTTGGATATGATTATAGTTGAGAAAACCCTATATTATGATAGACATATTGCACCGTACTCAGCTTGACATATTTTTGTAATATGCCTACATATTTTATATGTACTATCTTCAACATCGAACAATGAATATATATCTTGTCATTTTCCAACGTTGAAAAATCAGTTTTCTCCAGGTGAACTTTCATAGGGTTGGAGTTAATGCGACTTATCTGGTCATTGTTATTCCAACATTGCATCTAATAATACTAGGTCCACTGATTGTATTGAAAATTAAAGAATGAAGTTGTTCGCAAGTGACCATAATATCATCTGTTATATCGTCTAATTTTTCTATGTTTTGTATACATGGTAATAATGGCATTACCCACAAACACGCGATAACCTCATAACCAATACCTAGTTATCTTCATCCTCGGATACTTAGTGGCTGAGGGCTTCAAGGGTAAAGGGTTAAGTTCCAAGGGATTTAGGGTCATAGGATTTAGTGGTTAAGGAATTAAGATTTAGGGGATTTAGGTGTTTAAGTGATTAGAAGTTAATTACGGTGTTTAAGGGTGAAGGATTAGGGGTTAAGGGTCACAGGTTAAGAGGATAAGGAGTTATGGCTTACAAGGTTCATGGATTATAGCTAGTTAGGGGTTATTTTCTTAATATCTAATGAGTCAAGGGGTTTATGGGTTATGAGCTATGTGTGTAGGGGTTAAGGGATTATGGAATTCAATGGATATGGCTTAAGGGATTATGTTTTGTGATCATTGGACTCCTAATCCCTCACTTATCACCATTATTGTGGGTTTCCATATCGATTTGTCTCGCTACCTTCCCTCTAGGTTCTCTAGCCCCTTATATGAAATTAGTTCTTAAGTCCCCTTCTAGTAATTCTCTAATGCTAGGATTATAGATCATAGTAAACCATGCTTGCACCTCTAAATTTTACCCATCCATGCAACCCTTGTGTCCCCTTGACCCGTTATTTCACATTCCCAAAGGCAAAAATCAAATATTTGGATGTATCTTGGATGGATTGTCACATTCCATTACTAGATTCACACATGAATAGGAATTCCCATCATTTAATAATTTTTTGGAGGGTTTTCATAGCATAGTCAAGGGCTACATTTACAAAAAAAGAGAATTTTATAATTTTAAGTTAGATGGATTAAGGACTATAGGGTTGTTGACACGGAAAAAAATCCACCTTGCCAACAAGGGGGAATTAATCACCCGATCATAGGTCCCAACTAGACCTACTCTCATTTTGAATTGCCAATCCCAACGGGTTTTAAGGACTATTATAAGGGTTAGGGGAATAATGATTTACTGGTCAATGGATTAGGGATTAGGGGCTTAGGGGTTTGATGAATAGGATATTAGGGGTTAGAGGTTTAGGGTTTAGGGGTTAGAGGTTTAGGGTTTAGGGGTTAGGGGTTAGGAAAATAATGAATTAGTGGTTAAGGGGTTAGGGATTGGGGGCTTAGGGGTTAGGGGATTTAGGCACATTTAGGGGTTAGCGGAGTAATGATTTAGTGGTTAAGGGATTAGGGATTGGGGTTAGGGAGATAATGAGTTAGTGGTTAAGGGTTTATGGATTGGGGATTAGGGGTTAGGGGTTTTAGGTGAATTTAGGGGTTAGGGGTCAAATAATGAGTTGTTATTTAAGGTATTAGGGATTGGGGGCTTAGTGGTTAGGGTATTTTGGCGTAGTTAGGGGTTAGGTACCTGAATAATGCATTAGTTGTTAAGGGATTAGGGAGGGGAAACTCTCGTTAATAATTCTGCCCGATATTAGTTTTCAATAAATATGTACAATCTGCAATAATTATACAACCAAGCCTGCATAAACCATTTATGCTTCATTCCAAATGTGCTTGTATAGCCTTGGTCTAGCCTTAAAAACTCCCAAATAGTGAAAAATATCCAAAGGAACCCCAAAATTCCCATTTAGAACATGTTTTTTAAGTTTGCACGAATTCTAGTTCAAGTGGGTCACTTGTGTCATACACGCACTCAGCACCCCGAACACGTTTCTGTATGTGGGTCATCGGGGTCATGATCTACATGGAGGTCACCAGAGTCACGGCCTACATGCGTCTTCTCAACGCGTTCGGGTTGCGTTCGACTTGGCCCGACCCTAATGAACAACCTTCATGCCTTCAAACATTGTTCTGCACATCTTAAACACGGACGCGTTGCACGAACCCGACTCCACCTGAACGCGCCCACCATGAACAATGTTCTACATGCGCCCTGCGAAAGTACCCCGTGTGGTCACAACTTAGAAAATTTGATACAGGCGCCCTCGACCGAAACGACCTGACCAAAACATGTTTGGGCGGGTGCCCTCAACCGAAACGACCCGAACCGAACACGTTTGGGCGGGTGCCCTCAACCGAAACGACACGACCTGAACGAGTTTGGGTGGGCATGCTCAATTGAAATAGAAAATGGGCTACACGAACATCCACAAGGCACCCATGTGGTCACAACTTAGAAAATTTGATATGGTCACCCTCAAACGAAATGACCCAACCTGAATGGGTTTGGGCGGGCGCCCTCAAACAAAATGACACAGTACGCCCGACCGAATGAAGGCACAAGCGAACAAATGAAAAGCAGGCTACACAAACATGCACAAGGCACTCGTGCAGTCACAACTTAGAAAATTTAATATGGCCGCCCTCAAACAAAATGACCCAACCCGACCCGAATGCATTTGGGTGGGTGCCCTCACACGGTGTGCTCGACCGAATGAAGGCACAAGGGAGAAAACAAAAAACAGGTTGCATGAACATGCACAAGACATCGATGTGGTCAAAACTTAGCATATTTGATACGGTCTCCCTCGAATGAAATGACCCGATTCGAACGAGTTTGGGCGAGTGCCCTCACACGACGCGACACAACATGCATGACTAAATGAAAGCACAAGGGAGAAAACAAGAAATGGGCCTCAGGAATGTGAAAAAGGCACTCATGCTGTCACAACTTAGAAAATTTGATACAGAGGCCCTCAAATGAAATGACCTAACCTGAAGGCGTTTGAGCAGGCGCCCTCACATGGTGTGCTTGACCGAACGAAGGCACAAGGGAGAAAAAAACAAACGGGCTGCACAAACATGCACAAGGCACCCATGTGGTCACAACTTATAAAATTGGATATGGCCACCCTCAAACAAAATGAATTGACTCGAATGCATTTGGGCAGGCGCCCTCACATGGCGCAACACGGCGCACATGACTGAATGAAGGCACAAGGCCGAAGAAACTAGAAAATGGGCCACACGAATGTACACAAGGCACCCATGCATTCACAACTTAGCAAATTTGATATGGGCGCCCTCAATCGAAATGACCTGACCCAAACACGTTTGGGTGGGCACCCTCAACCAAAGCGACCCGACCCAAATGCATCTGGGTGGGCACCCTCAATCGAAACAACCCGACCCGAATGGGTTTGGTCGAGTGCCCTCAAACGAAAGGACAAAACATGCTTGACTAAACGAAGGCATGAGGGAGAAAATGGTAAACAAGCTGAACTAATGTGCTCAAGGTACCCGTGTGGTCACAACTTAGCGAATTTGATACAACCACCCTCAAATGAAATTACCCTACTGGAACACATTTGGGTGAGCTTTGTCACACGGTGCGACTCGATGCACACCACCAAATGAAGGCACAAGGGAGAAAATGGAAAATGGTCCAAATGAACGTGAAAAAGGCACCAATGCAGTCACAACTTAGCAAATTTGATATGGCTACCCTCAAACAAAATGACCCGACCCGACTCGAACGCATTTGGGCCAGTGCGCTCACACGATGCGCTCGACTAAACTAAGGCAAAAGGGAGAAAATGGAAAACGGGCCGCACGAATGTGCACAAGGCACCCATGCAGTCACAAATTAGTAAATTTGATACGGCCAGCCTCAAATGAAATGACCCGACCCGAACGCGTTTGGGCGGGCGCCCTCACATGGCGCGACACGCTGTGCATGACCGAATGAAGGCATAAGGGATCAGAAAATGGAAAACGGGCCACATGAATGTGCACAGGGCACCCTTGCACTCACAACTTATCAAATTTGATATGGGCACCCTCAACCAAAACAACCCGACCCAAACGCATTTGGGTGTGCAACGTCAACCGAAATGACTCAACCCGAACATGTTTGCATGGGCGCCCTCAACCAAAATGACTCAACCCAAATGGGTTTGGGCAGGTACCCTCAAATGAAACGACACGTCGCATCCGACTGAACGAATTTATAAGGGAGCAAATGCCAAATGGGCTGCACGAACATGCACAAGGCACCTGTTTGATCACAACTTAAGAAAATTTGATACGGCCTCCCTCAAACAAAACAACCTAACCTGAACGGGTTTGGGTGGGTGCCCTCACACGAAGCAACACATCGCACATGACCGAATGAAGGCACAAGTGAGCTACTGACAAGCAAGGCACAGAAACGTGCATAGGGCACCCGTGTAGTCACAACTTAGCAAATTTGATACGCGTGCCCTCAATCAAAATGACCCAACCCAAATGCATTTGGGTAGTCTCCCACAACTGAAATGACCCGACCTAAATGCGTTTGGGTAGGTTCCCTCAATTGAAACAACATGACTAGAACGGGTTTGGGTGGGCACCCTCAAATGAAACAACATGGCACACCCAACCAAACAAAGGAACAAGGGAGCAAACGACAAATGGCCCACACGAACATGCACAAGGCACCCATGCGGTCACAACTTAGAAAATTTGATACGGTCTCCCTCAAACAAAACGACCCGACCTGAGCACGTTTGGGCAGGCACCCTCATACGTTGCAACATGCAGCGCATGACCGAATGAAGGCACAATGGAGAAAATGGCAAATCGGCCACAAAAATGTGCAAAAGGCACCCGTGTGGTCACAAATTAGAAAATTTTATACGACCACCCTCAAATGAAATGACCTGACCCCACCTGAATGCATTTGGGTGGGCACCCTCACATGGTGTGCCCGACCGAGCAAAGGCACAAGGGAGAAAACAAAAAACAAGCTGCATGAACGTGCACAAAGCACTCATGCAATCACAACTTAGCAAATTTGATATCGCCATTCTCAATCGAAGCAACCTAACCTGACCAGATATTCTAGGATGTAGTATCCCTTTAAAAGTCAACAATTACAATTAAAATCTCTGCTACAATTATGGAACAAGATTAAAACTTAACAATGATGGTAATTATTTCTCCTAATAAATTGAGGAATTTTGAATATATTGGGGAATTGCATGCTTGAAAACAACTCCACATTGTCTCGAGAAATATGGCCATGCTAAGAGACCAAATTAGACCTTGATAAAAAAATGTGTCAAGCATGAGAGAGAATGTTAGTTTAAGAAAAGGATTTTGAGCTGAAGTCTACAACTAATTATTTGATTAATCTGTCACCAAGTTCAATTTTGGGTGACATGAAACTAGAGGAAGTTAGAGTGGAAAGAAGCCCTCTCTTGAACATATTACATTTTTGAAGTGTGAAACATGCATGTATGTGGCTAAAGTGGATAAGACAAAACTTGAAAACCTATCTTAAGAAAGTGATTTTGAGTTGAAGCAGTTGTTGCAAATAATTATTTAATTAATATGTCACCAAGTTCAATTTTTGGTGACATGACACTAGAGGAAGTCGAAGTGGAAAGAAGCCCTCTCTTAAATTTCTTAGGTTTCTGAAGTGTGAAACATGCATGTATGTGGCTAAGGTGGATAAGATAAAACTTGACAACATATTGGTCAATTTCCTTGACCCTTTATTGGTCATTTAGAAGGAGTATGAATACACCACTATTAATATCAAGGTAAACCCTAGTAGATCAAGGGCTACAAGTTGTACTTTTCATTTGAAAATCAACATACCACAACAATGCTTACAACCGGGATATGTTTCTTGAGAAGGAGAAATCTTGTCGAGATCAACATCAAGAATCCATTGCAAAAAAAAAAAAGTACAACCTGTGGTTATTCCATATGAGAATAAATGAATAACTACAAGAGATGTCGAATGTGGAAATTATGGAGGAAAAAGATGAAATTCATCTTCCTTTTGCATTCAATCGAGAGGAAAATCAATCATAAATGAAAATTCAAAATTTTCAAGTTGAGAAAGATCAACCAAATTGGGAGCAGAGTTTGGGGAACCTTCGCAAGTGAATGGGGCCTATGTGATATGGCTAAGAGTTTTCTAGCCCCACACAATCTGATATGAAAATAGTAAGAATTGTAGGCATATGGATAATTAACCCCACACATAGGGATTACATAGGTTTTTTTCCCATGCCACATGCTCATGAACTGAAATCTCTCTTTACTGTCAATATGTGCATATGCAGCAACAAGACATCTATTCAATTTTACTAGTTGGGTTGCTCTAAGAACCATACCAGACATGTAATTTTTTCAGATACTGAGCATCGCAACATTGTCTTAATCTCTAGGCATTAGGGATTACAAATTTTTTGTTCACACGCCTCCACCCTTCTGGATTTAGCCTACAGACATATTCTGGGATTCCAAAGGAGATATTCCTCCACCCAATAGCCATGAGGGATTCCAAAGGTTTTGGTTCCACACCTCCACCCTTCTATTTAATTATGAACCCTAGATAATCAAGCAATAGCCATGCTTAATGAAACGTGAAGGGCTCCAAGTCTTGCAGCTCTATCCCACTGTTGTACTGGCCTGAGCTCTGCCATCAGCATGCTTGATTTTTTCCCTTGAATTCTTCTCGCTTTTCAACGTTTCTCCCTATATTCTTTCCTGATATCCCCTCCATTCCCACTGCGTTCTCTCTAATTTTTCCCTAAGTTCATTGGAATGATACCCCTATAATATGCGTTTATGTCGAGTTGGATCATTGGTTCATCATCAAGAATTGTTTCATCACTATGTGTTGCTTGGTATCATAATTTTATTTCAGTGGTGCGCTTCGTATGGTAGTGGCATTGCATAATCCTTCATTGAATATGGTAAAAACCCTGGTAAAGGGAATGGTAAAGAACATGAATATGCTCTTTATGTTGTGGCATGTTACAACATTTCTGCATATGTGTATTCATGAACATATTTGACCCCTTTTGAAATTAATAGATATCTAATTTCAAGATGAGTTGTGGAAGAAGACACTCAACTATGAGCATATACCCTTTAGATGTTGAATATGTCATGAGTACAAAAATTTATATCACCATTGTTTGTTGGCAAATCAAATGAAGTCTCTTGAATCGGTGTAGAATCAGGAAAATAATGGGTTTACAGCTGTTGAGCATAGTCAGTATTGTAACCCTAAACATGGCTCCTCACATGACCCGAATTCACCTGATTCGCCCAAACGTATTTCCTTGGGTGCCCTCATAGTATGGCACAGCCTGAGTTGAACCGACCTGAACACATTTCCTTGGGCACCATCACATGACCAGACCTGACTTGACCCACCCGAACATCGAAGGAATGAGGGAGAAAATGGAAAAACGGGTTGCACGAACATTCAGTACAAGGCACACGGTCGGTCACAACTCAACATTTTTTATACGACCACCCTCAAACAACCCAACCCAACCCACCCTGACCCACCTGAACGTGTTTTCGTAGGTGTCCTCACATGACCAGAACTGACCCGCCCAAATGTGTTTCCCTAGGTGCCCTCAGATGACCTGACCCGACCTACCCCAACCCGCCCGAATGCTTTTCCTTGGGCACCCTCACATGGCATGACCCGACCTGACCTACTCAAATGTGTTTCCTTAGGTTCCATCACATGACTCGACCCAACCCGACCCGACCCACCCGAACGTGTTTTCTTGGTGCCCTCACATAACATGACCCAACCCGACCCGCGTGAATGCGTTTCCTTGGACAACCTCACACTACACGACCAGACCTGACCCGACACAGCACGGGCGGTCACAACCTAGCATTTCTGATATGACCACCCTCACACAACTCGATCTGACTCGACCAGCCTGAACGTCGAAGGGACGAGCTAGCAAATAGAAAACAGGTCGCATGAACATGTAGTACAAGGCACACAGGCGGTTAGTACAACTTAGCATTTTTTATATGGACAACCTCACATGACCCGACCCAACACACCCAAACACATTTATCTGGGTACCCTCACACGACCCGACCTGACCCGACCCAACCCATCTGAACGCATTTCCTTGGGTGCCCTTAGATGGCCTGACTCGACCAGACCGGACCCGCTCGAACACATTTCCATGGGAGCCCTCACACGAACCAACACGACCCCGACCAGGCCAGACACATTCCTTGTGTAGCCTGCCATGACCCAAATTGACTCGACCCACCCGAGCACATTTCCTTCAGTGCCCTCACAGTACGGCACAACCTGATCCAACTCGACCCGAATGCGTTTCCTTGGTTGCCATCACATGACCCATCACGAACCACCCGAATGTCAAAGGAATGAGGGAGAAAATGACAAACGGGTCTCACGGACATGCACAAGGCACACGAGTGGTCACAACTTAGCATTTTTTATACGACCTCCCTCACATGATCCGACCCGAACGGGTTTGTTGTGGTGCCCTCACTCGACATGACCCGACCCAGCTAAATGAAGGGTGCACGAGGGAGATAATAGAAAATATATCAAAAAAATCTACAAAAGTAACACGATTAGCCACAACTTAGCATTTTTGATACGACCACCATCACACGACCCGACCCAACCTGACCTGCTCAAACACATTTGCATGTGCGCTCTCATATGACTCGACCTGACCTGACCTGACCCACCCAAACGTGTTTCCTTGGGTGCCCTCACATGACCCGAGATGACTGGACCTGACCGGACACATTCCTTAGGTAGCCTGCCATGACCTGACTTGACCCGACCCGCTCGAACATGTTTCCTTCGATGCCCTCATATATAGTACGACATGACCTGATCCAGCCCAGCCCAAACGCATTTCTTTAGGCTCCATCACATGACCCAACCTAACCTTACTTGCTCAAGCATCGAAGGCACAAGGGAGAAAATGACAAACGAGTCGTACAAACGTGCACAAGGCACACAGGCAGTCACAACTTAGAATTTTTGATACAACCTCCGTTAGACGATCCAACTCGTATACGTTTCTTGTGGTAGCCTCACATGACACGACCTGACCCACCCGAACGAAGGGTACACGAGGGAGAAAATGGAAAAAGGATCACAAAAACGTGCACAAGAAACATAGGTGGTCACAACTTAGCATTTGTTATACAACCACCCTCACATGACCCAACCCAACCTGATCCAACCCACCCGAATGCGTTTCCTTGGGCGGTCTCACATGACACAACCTAACCAAACCAGATCTGACCCGACTCACCCGAACATGTTTTCTTGGGTGCCCTCATAATATGGCATAACCTGAACGCATTTCCTTGGGCGGCATCACATGACTTGACTCGACTCACCCAAATTCGTTTCCCTAGGCATCCTCATGGCACAGCCTAACACGACCTGACCCAGTCAGACATGTTCCTTAGGCGCCCTCACATGACCCGACCTAACCCAACCCAATCAAACATGTTTCCTTGGGTACCCTCATGGTAAAATTGATCCGACCCAGCTTGACCCGAACGCATTTCCTTGGGCACCATCACACGACCCAACCTGACCCGACCCCCCTGTACGTCGAAGGAACAAGGGAGAAAATGATAAATGGGTCATAGGAATGGGCGTAAGGTACACGGACAGTCAAGAATTAGCATTTTTTATATGACCTCCTTCACATGATTTATCCTGAACGAGTTTCCTATGGCGCCTTAACACGACATGACTCGACCAACCCAAACAAAGGGCGCACGAGGGAGAAAACGGAAGAGGGATCAAAAAAACATTCATAAGCAACATGCGCGGTCACAACATATAATTTTTCATATGAACACCCTCATACGACCCGAACCGACCTGACCAGACCCGCCCGAACGCTTTTCCTTCAGCAGCCTCACACAACACGACCTGACCAGACCCGAACCGACCCGACCCCCCCGAATGTGTTTCCTTGGGTGCCCTTACAATATGGCATGAACCGACCTGACCTAACCCACATTCGTTTCCTTGGATGCCATCACACGACTCGACCCGACTCATATGAATGTGTTTCCTTGGGCGGCCTCACATGACATGACCCGACCATACCCAACCTCACCGGCCCGAACGCGTTTTGTTGAGCGCCATAACATGACTCGACCAGACCCATACAAACATATTTCCTTGGGCAGCCTCACATGACACGACCCGACCAGACCTAACTCAACCTGCTCGAACGTGTTTCCTTGGGCTCCCTCATACGACCCGATCACACGACCAAAAACATTGTTCCTAAACCATAAACCCGATCACATGACCTGACACATTGTTCCTAAAACCTAAAATATAACTCCCAAAAATTTTTCCTAAACCCTAAACCTTAATATTGTTCGTAAACACTAACAGTTGCATCCTAAATGTCGTAATACCAACACTTGTCTCCAAACCGTTGCAATACTGACACTTGTCTCCAAACCATCGCAATACCGACACTTGTCTCCAAACTGTCACAATACCGAAACTTATCTCCAAATGTCGCAATTCCAACACTTATATTTGAAACATCTCAATAGTGACACTTGTCTCAAAATTTTCACAATACAGACACTTATATCCAAACGTTGCAATTCCGACACTTCTCTCTGAAAAGTCGAAATACCGAAACTTTTCTCCAAACCATTGCAATAATGACACTTATCTCCAAATGTCACAATACTGACACTTATCTCCAAACGTTGCAATACCAAAACTTGTCTCCAAATGTTGGTATAGTGATGTTTGTGTGTGGGATTTGAAAAATTGATAAAAATTGGGGAATTTTTCGACAATACGTCAAAAGTGTCGAAACTAAAGTGTTGGAATTTTGACCAAATGTATTAGTGTCTTGTTCAAATCCTTTCAAAGGTAGCCTGTTAGGGTCGTAAAACATCTCATTAAAAGAATAATAAACCTTAATGAAATCAAATTTTTCATTTGATGCATCTTTTTTAAAGGTTAGATTCAAAACATCTCTTTGTTTGATCATCACCAATGTCAAATTCTAACTTGCATTCACTATCCTCTTCATTTCTCCTGCATATATAAGAGACAAAATTGTTTTCTTCTTATGAGATCTAACTATGTACTAAATAAAATATTTAAAAAAGTGATACTTACTCTCATGGATATCAGATACTTCTTTCCTATCATGTATATAAGAACTTCCCAATACAATACCTGATATCTCAAGCGGAACCACATCATGTTTAACTTCATCAAGAAAGTTTGAATTGATGGAAATCTTAGTATGCACTTCCTTGTAACCTGCAAATTTTCATTCTTGCATATCCACCCCAAAGGATAAGGTCCTATATGTATAACAGTTTCAAGGTCTAGCTGATTAACGAAGTCTTCGGAAATCAAGTTAGCTTGTGACCCACTATCAAAAAGTGTATCAAGCTTTGTACGTCTAGAGAGGACTCTAATATGGAAAATTTATATTCTAGTATCTTCATCTTGAGTGACATTGTAACAATTTGAAGAACAAGAGCTTGCTATTTTCTTACATTTCAAACCCATGGATGTAACCTTTGTCTCATCTCCTGAATATGAACCTAAGTCATGTTAAACTATAGCAAACATTTTCCCCTTTTATTTGACTTTAAGTTTGTTTGGCTTTAGCTCTGGATGAAGTTGCAAAAAGTGGTCTTCATCATAGCCATTCTTGAAATAATGTTCACATGTGAGTTTTTATTTTTCTCTTTTGACGGAGCGATTTCTCTTTCCTCTTCCATAAAAAATTCCCTTTCCTTTACCCTCATTACCACTTTTCCAATCTATGTATTGTTTCCCTCGTGCCTCTAAATATATCGCTTGAACACAAACATCATCTATGTTTGTGGGATTAGACATGAGAATAATGTACCTAAGGTAATTGTGAAAACCCCCAATGTTCTTTCAAAAGGTTTCTTGAGAATATAAATTAATACCCAAAATGAAAGCTCTTATCCTAAATTCATGAGTATAATCTTGCACATTTTTCCCTTTCAACAATCTAAAAAATTTCCAATCCATTATAGCATTTTTAATGTAAGATAAGGGATGTAATTTCATTTTAATGGTGAAAATAAAACTTGAACAAGACACAGATATCTTATTGTAGTTTTTAATCTCTTATTGAATCCTTTCTTCCCACCATACAGGTGCAGATCCTTCCATCCTCAAAGAAGCCAATTGAATATTTATGTCATCTTCATAAAGGTTTAGAATTTTGTATACACCTCCAACTGAAATATCCAATTGTCCAATATTTTTTCATTTACCTTTCCATTATATATTGGAAGCTTAAATTTTACATAAAGTATGAGTAAGGGTGTTTTTCCTCATGTGGTATTTGATTGAGTGTGGGTATTTTTGGATGTGGAAGTGGAAGATGATGTTTCTCATGATGATGAGGACAATGAAGATGTTGGATATGGATGTGGCTTTCCTCCACTACCCTTTGAGCTCTTCGCTTCATCCTTATTATCATATTAAGTTCCTTCTCCATGTGGAGGCTTAGAACCTTCTCCTTCCATCCCAATAGTAAATGCACCAAAAATAATTTAAACCATCATTTTTATGTCATTGAAGTCTGTCTTGAAATCATCCACTTCTGAATGAACTTAAGTTACTCCAACACCTGACATTATGGGTATGGATTAAAGCTCAAAATTTGGTGCTTTTACCTCTTCAATCAACTCAGATTCTTGAGGTAAAAATTGAGGTGCTTCATGTGTAGTTGTGACTGAAAATTTTGGTGGAGATGGTGCCCTGCTGGCTCTCCTTCTTCTGGTCCTAATATCATGACTTGCAAAAAAAAATTTCCCTTAACCTCTTTGCAATTTTAACCTTGTCAGCATCACAAATTTGCAATAATTAAAACCCTACTTCTATAAAGCTCAAGTAACTATCAAGAAAATAACCTTTCCTTTCAACTAGGCTCTGATACCAACTTGATATGAATATGAATGTTAGCTTTGTTGTGCTAATTTCATCTTCAGATTTAAAATTTATTTTCTGATCCTATGCTTTATGTGCATAGTTTTCCTTGTTGTTTATGTGTGTCAAACATGTAAATTAGATGAGTTTTTTGAGTGAATTCAAGAGAATAAATCATGAAATCAATATGCTAAAAAAAGAGAAAAACAAAAACAACAAACCATCACAATTGATCCATCAGCACATAGTTTTGATGAAGAATTCACCACTCCTAAGCTACATCTCCTTAGTCCAACTCACAGGGACGTCACTAAATTAACCCATGGCATAGCATGTGTGTTCATGGCATACTAAAAAATACCATTAATTTGGCTACATATTGGAAAATACCTCTAAAATTTGCTTTATTTAACCCCCTACCAATAAAAAACCATTACATTTTCCAAATTTAAAAAAAAACCCTAATTTCACTAGATATTCTAGGTATCAATTTTTTCATTAAAATTTTTTATACCCCTTTATATTTATATCCTTAACATAATGACATGAACCCTCTTTTATGACCCCACATCCATTCTACAATTGACCTTTCTTCTTGTGATATACATAAGAGACACATATTAGTATTCCCACAATGTCATTACTCAATCCAAACTCAAGCACATATCACTATGATTTGTGGAACTTAATGGTCTAAGGCAATGTGAATGATCCCTTACTTATTTCAATGTGAATTATCCCTCCTACACACAATGATCCCTCATTCACTCAATGATCCCACAAGTTCTCTCCCTTGCCAAACCTGCAAAACACCAACTTGTTGCAATGTCAATGATCCCTTAGTTTCTACAATGTGAATCCCTCAGTTGTTGCAATGCGAATGATCCCTCATGTGCTCAATGATACATCATGTGCTCTCCCTTGCCAAACTTGCAAAACAAGCTAGCTTGGTCCAAAAAATAAAAAAAATATCTTAAATTATTTATATTTCTTATATAATAAAAATAACCCACTAACCCTTAGCTATATAGCCAATATAATGCTTTGGGTTTTTCTAATTTTTGTTACCCCAATATGAATGCACATGATATAATATTGCTTTGTCAGTGACCCCCCAATGGTCCAACTTCCATGGCTTAGGCCTCTGTATTAGCTCAAAAGTGAAAAAAAAATCGTTTACATTCACCTACAACTCCTAAAACATGCTTCGATGAGGCCATAATGTCCAAATCTATTAGAAATGACTCTTCTTTCTCCCAATTTGGCCTTTAGATGATATAGGCATGACCTTCCCTGTTCGTGGACCTATGCTTATTTTTTCTTCAAAGTGACAAAAAAACTTTTATAATTGCTCCTCCACCTTTGCAACATCTACTAATGGATTCATAACATTCCAATTTGATAGGAATCACTCTTTCTAAGCCAAAATTGGTCAAAAATTTCTCCAAATATGGTCAAAACAATTTTCCCTAGTAAGCTTCCCATAAAAATTGAGAGGACTCAGGTTAGCCCCACCAAAGTTGGAGTAGCTTTGAATTTATAGATACTGCCGAAAATCCTACGATATTAATATGTGAGTTAATTAATGTTAAATGGTGGATTCACTGGGATAATTGTGTTTTAAATCCACATAAGAGTGGATTAAGTTAATCTAGATTTACAAATGCATTAGCACTTAGAAATGGTGATTAGGGTATTAACCCCACATTTAACACATTAATCCCCATGCAGTATAATCATCGCTCTGCTCTAGTATTGTGGCTTGGTCTCATGGGGAGGGGTTTGGCCCCTCCAAACCCCTGCTGCAGAAACCATGTAACAATCAATATATGTTGGGTGCTATAATTGCTAAGAAATTGTGCCGTGGTGTATTGGAATAGAGCGTTGGAAGTTTGGGGAGGTCGTGAGGTCGAGTCGTGACCTCTACCTTGTTTGGATGTAAACATTTTGTGCTCGAAAACCATAGTTAGAGACTTTGGTATTTTAATAAAATGTGCCCACTCTAGGTATTAACCAGCCTTTGGACTTTGGTTTAATTACAAATGTGCCCATAAAATATAACTTCAGAATTTAACCAAAGTTTAACAATTAATATGCACCAAAGTCACCATATATTTCAAACTTTGGTAATATGAATAAATTTCACCCACCATGTAATATAATTTGACCATTGCAATGATATTCAAAGTTTGACCCATAGTTAAAAATAATGTAATTCGACAATTGGATGGTGTCCACTAGAGGGGGTATTTCGCGGCCGCTGGATGCACCACATGTCAGCTTCTGGTTTGGTTGTCCCTCAACCATATATAAAAAAAATTCTCATTTAACCTTAGGATCACATTGTAAAAACAATTTCACCTTCAAACCAAATTGGCGAATCCTCGAGTGACACTTGTCATAGTCTAATTGGGTGAAACTGAAGAATATTCCTAGAATATACCATGTATGTTGACTGGGCTGCCATGTCATCAACTTGTCACTGTTCTACAAATTTTTAGTTGTTTAGGGAAACAAATAGGAGGCTTTGTCTTCTTGATCTGGACTATGTTTTCAAAAAAACGAATTGTGTCAGATTCCTCATGACGAGCTCTTCGTTGTCGCTCAATTTACAATCATTCTGAGCACTTTAATTTTTGAGATTTTCCACTGAGAACCCAATAATTCCTTCCTAATAGAAGCCTTTTGGACCCTAAAACACCTTTTATTACTAGTTATGTGGGTGAGGGTACAGTTCCCTCACCCTTCCAGTCTCAATCCACTGAAATTTTCCCATTTTCATCAATTAGAGATTTTCACGAAAACTTAACTTTTTCCTTGACTCTTGTGACCTTCTCTTGTTGTCATTGACACTGTCATGCTACAATTTCCATGAATTTTCTTTGCAGTAAGATATTCTTGTAGAAACCATCTTCTTCCTACCTTGGTCATTAATAAAATGAAACTTAAAAACTATTTCACCTTTCACACTATCACCATGGCGATTCTTTGCTGCTCTGGCATTGTGCTTGTGTCAAATCTTGACCAAGTATCTTCATCATTGCCATGTACCCTTTCGAAACCAAAAAAAATAATGTGTAACCCATGTATTATTTTTCAAGCTTCTTTTTCACTTTCTCTTCCACCTTTGCACTCTATGGCACCGACATCTTCTTTCCAACACTTCTCAACACTAATGTTGACTGTTGAAAATATGTCACATCTTGTTCACCTTATTTCAAAGGAAACATATTAGAGTCATGAAACATGAGATTAAAAGCATAAGAAACCTTAATGAAATCAAATTTTTCAATGGATGCATCTTTTTGGAAGGTCCGAGTCAAAACATCTTTTTGTTTGATCATAAACAATGTCAAATTCTGACTTGCATTCACTAGCCTCTCCACTTCTCCTGCATGTATAAGAGACAAACTTGGCTTCTTCTTATGCACTCTTACTATGTCATTAATACCATCTTTAAACAAGTGGTACTTATTCTCATGCCAATGAAATACTACTTTCCTATCATATAGATAAGGACTTCCCAATAGAATACTTGATATCTCAAGAGAAACCACATCAAGTTCAACTTCATCAAGAAAGTTTGAATTGATGACGAAACTTAGTATGCACTTCCTTGTAACCTAAAAGTTTGCATTCTTTCATATCAACCCTAAAGGTTAAGGTCTTGTATGTCTAACCATTTCAAGGTCTGGCTGCTTAACCAAGTTTTCGAAAATCAAGTTAGCTTGTGACCCACCATCATTGAATCTGAACCTAAGTCATGTTCAAATATAGCAAAAATTTTCCCCTTTTTTTTCGCTTTCAGTTTATTTGGCTTCAACTCTGGATGAAGTTGCCAACAATGGTCTTCATCATGAACATTCTTCAAACAATGTTTACATGTGAGTTTTTCTTTTTCTCTTTTGACATAGTTTTTTCTTTCTCCTCTTCCATAAAAATTTCCCTTTCCTTTACCCTCATTATCACTTTTCTCATCTATGTTATGTTTCCCTCTTGCTTATAAATGTGTGGCTTTAACACTAACCTCATCTATGTTTGTGGGATTAAACATGAGAATAGTGTGCTTAAGGTAATTGTGAAAACCCCCAATGTAATCTAAGAAGGTTTCTTGAGAATATAAATTAATACCCAAAATAAGAGCTCGTCCTAAATTCACGAGTATAATATTTCACACTTTGACCTTTCAACTGTCTAAAATGTTGCTAATCCATAATAATATTTTCCATGTAAGCTAATGGATAGAATTTCCATTTAATGGAAGCAATAAAACTTGACTAATACATAGATATATTACCGTAGTTTTTAATCCCTTCTTGAGTCCTTGATTCACAGCATACAAGTGCAGATCCTTCCATCCTCAAAGAATCCAATTGAATATTTATGTCATCCTCATCAAGGTTATGAATTCTGAAATATACCTTGAATTGACGTATTCAATTGTCCAATATTTTTGCATTTACCTCTCCATTATATATTGAAAGCTCAAATATGACATTAATTTTGAGTAAGGGTGTTTTTCCTCTTGTGCTCTTTGAGTAAGTATGGTAGTTTTGGATGTGGAAGTGGAAGAGGATCCTGATGGTTATGATGAGGATGATGAATATAGTAGATATGGAGGTGGATTTCATACAATACCCTTTGAACTCTTGTCTTCATCCCTCTTATCATTTGAAGTTCCTTCTCCATGTGGAGGCTTAGAACCCTCTCTTGCCATCTGAGTAGTAAATGCCTCAAACATAATTTTAACCATCCTCTTTATGTCAGTGATGACTCTCTTGACATCATCCTCTTATCAATGACCTTCAGTTACTCCAACACCTGACATGATGTCTATGGATTCAAGCTTAGCTTTTGGTGCTTGTACCTCTTCAATCAACTCAGCTTCTGGTTCAACTTATACCTCTTCAATATCATATTCTTGAGATAAAACTTGAGGTGATTTAGGTGCAGCCGTGAGTGAAACTTTCGGTGGAGATGGTACCTTTGTGGTTCTCCTTCTTTTGGTCCTAATATTAGGACTTTCAACCAAAAATTTCCCTTCACCTCTCTGCAATTTTAACCTTGTCAACATCACGAATTTGCAACCATTAAAACCCTACTTGCATAAAAATGAAGTAATTGTCAAGTAAATAGCTATGCCTTTCAACCAGGATCTGATACCAACTTGATATAAGTATGAATTTTAGTTTTTTTGTGTTAATTTGATCTTCAGATCTAAAATTTATTTGATGATATTATCCTTTATGTGCATAGGTTTCCTTGTTGTTTGAGTAAGTAACATGAAAGCAATTGTTACATAGTTATAGGGTGATTGTTATCTCTATCACTTTCATCATTCTTGCTATTTCTTACACGTTATGGCAGTCCCCTAATTAGATCTAAGATTAATTATGAATAATATCTTTGTACTCATTTGAAATGGTGTTCATAAGCATATAAAACATAGTAACAAAAATAAGCATGATGCTACAAGAGTATCTACATTCCCTTGTTGATACTCTAGTAATACGCATATAAATGGTAATCCTAGTCATACAGGTCATCTCATCCCATTGATATCATCCTTATGACAAACCATTGTCAATAAGTAGTAACAATAATTACTATATAAAGCTATATGATTGGAACATATTTACATAAGTCACGTGTTTAAGCTTATATGGTATTCAATATAAGCTTGATGCATACTCGACATACTAGTTATCTCAAACGTACATATGTTGTGAGCTTACCTTTTTTATTAGGATTTACCTACGTTAATGTCCCTGTTTCATATATCCCATCCCCACTTATTACTAACAAGATAAATACTAACCCATCTAGATAAAGACCAGGAAAGTACCTTTGGTAAATATTGTCATAATATTCTTTTAGGGAGCAACTATTGGTACATTATTATCGCTTTCTATTCTATTTTTCACTGCTCTCCCTTACTGTAACCACCTTTTTGCACTATTTCTTGACTTGGCCCAAGTTATCACTTATTAGGAGGCCTTTCCATCCCACACTCCAAGGGTTTTTCGATTTCTAATAAGAATAGAAAACCTCCTTCTCTAATAGGCCTTGATTTCCTAGACGTCCCATTGAAAAATTCACATTGGAAAAGATATTTAAATAATTTGTTCAAATTATCCAGTTTCATAACTCATATGTAATTTTCTTTTGCCATTGTTCAATAATTTATAGAGATCATTTTCCATCTTCATAAACTCCTCTCTTCCAGTCAATTGACCCTCTTTCATTGAGTTTGAATAGTTTTGCGCATTGATCAGCTTTATCATCTTCACAAGCAATTCTGTAAACAAATCTTGATTCTCCTCCCTTGCCCCATGATATTTGAAAATGTTTTATACTATTCATTGCAGGGTAATGACACACTAAAAATTGAAACATAAAGGATGATCACTGCAAGCGATCAATACTAAAAAGCCTAAAATGTGAAAATTGTAACCTTTTTGCAGGGCAATAACCACTACAAAAATTGAGATAGCTTAGCTAGACATGAATAATGGCAACACTCAAACCAAATTGTTTATGTATGGTGAATAGAGTCACAATACCTTTTAAATATTTTTATAAATATATATTAAATAATTTTTTATTATACACTTACATGTTTGTTCAACACAATCTTTTCATTGACATTTTCCAATCACAAATAGTTGATGAAGGTGAATTAACATGGAATCATGTTTGGGATGATTTTATTTTCTATATTTTTTCTATGAGAGGAGAGAGGGTTCAAGGCTAGTCAATGGATTGCACTAGAGGTTTGTCAATGGCTTGCACTAGAGGTATGTCAATGACTTGGACTAGCAACAATGGGCACACAAGCATGACCTCCCAACATGGGAACAATACAATGAAACTTCATCTAGTAATTAATGTTCCATTGACGGCAGTAAAGGGATTATTGAAAAAAAATTATTTCACGAGGATTGAGAGCTCGGGAATTACATTTATAGATGACCTCCTAGGCATGGAACTTTGGAAGTTTACATTTCATTAGATAATATATCACCCAAGGTTACAATGACAAGTCACAAAGCTTGGAAACCAATATTGAGTGATAACATAAATGTAGGGCATAAAATTGAACATGGACATCATAAACCCTAAATCAAGGAATATGGGTGTCAATTCTCAGAATTATAACCCAATCCCAGTGAAAAACCAATTTTTCTTGTTGGTGACAAGGGTTAGTTAAGTGGTTTGGGTAAGTTTTCTAAGGTTTATAATGATTTTAAACATTCATAAAGTGTAGGGTTCTATGTAATTGTTTTATGGCATTATGATCCTTTACATCCTCAAAGTTCAAGTTCATTTTTCATTTTTAGAGGCATTATTTTCAACAACATTGTACCAACAATGTAATGGTGGGAGCTTGGTAGGCCTCAGTGGTCCAAGTAACACCTTGTTTGTGATGCACAGGAGAGGTATTGATGGAGATCCATGAGATTATATTTATTTTTTTATGTTGAATTTTTTCATGTACTTTGAGGTGTGTTTTTTTGTTGCATTCACATATTTGGAGAAACTATGGCACATGTGGCAACACTTAATCGGTTCTTTCATTTGTGGAAAAATATTTTGATGCATGTTTCTCCATTTAATAATTACTTTGGGGCATATTTATAGTTATGAGGCTTAATTTACATATATTGAGGAAATATGGACCCAATGGCATGGTAAAATAGCATGATTAGAGACATGAAGAGAGGTGCCCTACCTAGTAGGTGTTGGATGGTTTTATGGCATAATTAAATTTCAAATGCACAAGAGAAGAAGTGTGCTCGATTTAAGAAAAGCATCTGAGTCACTTTCAAGTAAAATATGGTACATGATCCTATGGTGTTTCAATTCGAGAGAAGTTATGGAATATTTCTTGAACACATGGACACAAATGCTTCTGGGACCTTCTCTGCACACCGATTCGAAGCATACACTCCAAGATTTTTTTTTTTGCATATAATGGCATAAAAAAAGGAATAGGGGCCCATAGGAAGATAATTTTTTTATTATAGGAACATATTATATGGGAAATCATGGCCCAAGGCACAAGAAACAAGGGGAAACATACTTATCTAGAAGAATTTCCTTCCATGGAAGATACATATTGACTTGATAACCATCTTAGAAGCCCTAAATCTAGATATAGTTTCGTTATATTTTATTGGAAGATTTGATGAATAATTAGCCTAGTTAATAACGGTGCCTTATCTTCAAGGGCTTGAATGAAGACCATAACCCACTCAGGCACATGTACCAAGGGTGTATCACCTCTTTAAGAGGTATATTAATATTTTATTTTCTTAAAGTGGTTAAGTTGGAGGGTAACTTGGCTATGAAGGTTTCATGTGGAAATGCAAACCAAGTCAAACCTCTCATCCAATAAAAATATGGAATTTCCATACTGGAAAGGGTTTCTAGAAAATTCCTTTAATATTATGTTCATGAGCTAGTTAGGGGTGGAGAAAGGGAAAATTAACAACAGTGAGAACATCCCTAACTTAGTTTGCAATTGAATCTTAAAAAGGGAAAATAAACAACAGTGAGAACATCAAACATAAAACAGATATACACAGAGATTTTCCCCTAGATCCCAAATCATGGTGAAGCATACATAAATCGTAGTACATTATCCCTAGATTATAATATAATTTTACTTCCCATGACCATATATAGAAAATACTAGCGGCCAAAAACCATCATCCCCAAAAACCATGTACAACCCCATGCACAAAACCATGGGCGGGTCTGCTCATCGAAAAATAGGGTCCAATTACTTTTTTCCTGGGGAATTTCCCTGGACCTCGAATAGGGGAGGCTACCACCCCCCCTCCGACCCCCTGACTATTCCTGATGCAATGTAGAGGGAGGGCTAACACCCCCCTTGTGACCCCCTCATGTGTGCGACTAATAGTGAAAATAATATAACACATACCCAACATTCTCCCACTTGTTGTTTTCTTTCCGCAAGGGGCCACATGAGAGCTTAGTCATTAGCCCAACTCTGAAACATCAATTATTTCTCTACACCAAGAGAAATTCTGAGTGCTAACAGACTTTATCAATGCATCTGCAACATTCTTCAAAGTTTCCACCTTTACCAGCAACACCCTTTCATCCTCAACCATATCTCTCACAAAGTGATATTGTAAATCAATGTGCTTTGTCTTTGAATGATAGGTAGGGTTCTTAGCCAAGAAAATTTCACTTTGGTTATCATAGTCTATCCTTATAGCTCACTGCACAACCCCATACTTGAACACAATCACTACAACCAAACTGATTCCTTGCTTGCATGAGTGGTTTCCATGTATTTTGCCTATGTAGCTGAAAGAGCCACTACAGACTTCCTTTTACTCATACAACAGATTACACCTCTAAATAGGCTAAACACATAACTGCTTGTAGATCTTATTTGGTCTAGATCTCCAGCCCAATATTCATCAACAAAACCATGGATGCCTAAAATTCTGTCCAATCCTGGTCTTCCCTCATAGCACAAACCATAATAACTAGTGCCACACAAATATCTAGAAAACCACTTTACTTTTGTCCAATGCTCCTTCCGTAGTTTTGAAATAAACTTGATCAATACTCGCACTGCATGTGAAATGTGTGGTCTAGTATAGACCACTGCATTCATTAGGATACCTTCATAATACAGATATTGATCAACCTTCATCACCAGTGCCTCCAATTATTTATCTAGCGATGTTATCCAAAAGTGTCTCTCTACTGACAATAGACAAAGAGTCCCTCTACCAATGTTAGAAAAATCATCGCTCTACTAAAGTTATCCAAAATAATTTCTCTACCAACGTTACACAAAGCGTCGCTCTACCGACATTAGACAATGCATCACTCTAGCGATGGGTCAAAACATTGCTCCTCCAATGTTAGGAAATTAAAAAATAAAACGAATTGTCGCTCTTCCGATGGCAGGAAATTTTAGAAAAAAAAATAAGTGTCGCTCTTCCAACGGAAAATAAGTGTTTCTCTTTGGATGGAAACAAAGTGTCACTCTTTCGATGGAAATTAACTGTTGCTCTTCTAATGGAAACAAAAAAATATTTAAAAAAATTATTTAAATATCGGTGTGAAGGATTTTTAATAGACCTATAAGGTTTTGTATTAAGGGATTTTTTTGGACATGTCATGGTTTTATTAAATATGTTTGATAGCTCTTTTTGGAACCTGTTGCTGATTCATGACACCTTCTTGCAAGACCAGTGGAACTATAGTTCATATCTGTATATCTCTCTTCAAACACGGACTTTAAGTACCATACATTTGAGACCTAATCACGCTTTTTAACTAACTTGTAGTTTGGGATTTTGAAAACTATACCTAAAATTTGTGGATATGCTAATTGTTTATTTTCATATGTGTGGTGGCTTGGTTGCATATTGATTGTTGAACGGTTTTGGAGACATTCATTTGAGCCTATCTTATCTATCTTCATTCTTACACTTCTTATTTTCAATATTCCTCTCTAACTTGTGATAACATCAAAATAACAATCTCCTTTTAGTAATGTTATGGAGCCATGAGTAATTTTTTGGAACTTGAAGAAGCACCCTAGAGAATTTTTTACAGACTTATTGAAGAGCCTAGATTTGGCCACAATTTTGGACTGACAATGTACTGCATACATTAAAGGCACAATGTATTTCAGAATTTGGAGGTGACAATTGCAGACAAGACTAAAGTTATATAGCATGGAAAAGGAGCGAATTGTGGTAAGTCTAAGGTTATACAGTAGATAATTAAATGCAAATAAGTTTGATATTGGATACCATAGAAAGAAGCAAATTCAAGACAAAATTAAGTGCGGACCTATCTGAGGTTACTCAGAGTTTATATTCAGATATAAAGGACAATATTTAAGTAAAGAACATATTGCAGATTGTAAAGTTGTGCAGATAAGATCACGGATAGGTCCTGGACGGATGCAGTGAGAGTATCTATAAGGTTGAAGAATCTAAGAAAGGGTTTTGTTAAAGGAATAGACTGTGTTTGTAATAAGACAGACTAGCGAGTAAGGTAAATCAGAGATTTACCTTCCTTACCATATTACGAGACAAAAGACAGTTCGGATTAGTCTAAAGATTTCAGATAAGATCTGTAATTTAGTTCGAGATAGGACACTGATTCGTTGAGAATAATACATTACATTTAGTCAGAGTCTAGCCCATTTGATTATTAAATTTTGCGGCCTGACTAGAGGTTGGCCAGTGCCTCAAAATTCCAAATTCATTTAGTATTTCAATCTTCAATTTGATAAATGATCATAAGTTTTCCAAGTAGTAAGTTGGTTCAATTTTTAAATTCTTAACAATGCTTAAACCCAATAAAATGCAATCATGCCAAGTACAGTTGAGCTATTTTCTATGAATAACGTAATAATGATTTGGCTGTAGAGGAACAAACCTAAACCCAAGAAAATGTAAACAGTATGAAAATGCCAAGTTTCTTTGAGTTTTTTTCTGCTAATAACATAATAATGATTTGGATATATATAAACAAACAGAAACCCAAGAAAATGAAAACAATAAACAACATGAAAATGCTCAAAGCCAATATCCATGCCAAGTTAGCTTTGATTTTTTCTGTATTTGACTAAAATAATGATTTTAATTTCATTAAATAGGTGCATTAGCATAGATACTTGGAGAGGAAATGCTACAGTTTTCCCATCCCGTAATACTCTCACAATCTTGCATTGCCACAAACATATTCAAAATATGCAGTAGCCTCTGATCAAAAACAAAAAATTCCTTTTCTATGCTATCCAAAGTAACCTTACAATTTAGTAGCTGTAATGACTGTGATTACCGTCTTCTTGGAACAACAACCAAGTTGATAGGACAATGAATCACTCACTTGAAATCTAAAGATGTTCAGAGAATATTATTAGATCCAGAAGAAAGGAGATCAATGGAAGTAGAAGCCATAGGTTTAAACATAAAGATATTGCAGCATTCATAATAGGTGCCATGGGGCTTAAACCATTCGATGTCCTAGTGGGAACGGTGCCATTGAGAATTGACATACCACCACTGCAATCAATATAGTTCAATACTGTCGGAAATGATAAAACTAGAACTTTAAGATATGGGTTCAACTTGAAATTACAAAAATTTAGAGAAAATGAAACTACAGGTTAATTTAAAACATACCTATATGGATACATGTACAATGCATAGCCTGTCATTGAAAAATGTAGAGGGAAAAGATGTTAAATGTGTACATATTCATGCTCATCAGGAAATCAAAATTTCAAGAAAATTTACATTATAAAATCATAAGCAACTGGAGATAAGGAATACTAGTCACAAATTTGGAATCAGTGAAGACTTCGACCAAGGGACCATTGACAGAACAAGTTTCTGTTATAGATTGGTATATCCAAGCTATCCTATAAGTTGATTGAAATCATCGTCCTTGTCAAAGTAATATTGAAAATTTGACCTCCAATCGCATATGCTTTAACATCAAAGCAAGTACTGATTGCACAGTTAAGATGATCAGAGCACATGTATGAAGAAAGGTGGTGAGATTGAAAGTAGAGGGGATGTTGTTAAATAGTAATTGCATATCAAACCCCAAATTTTACCTCAATACATTAAAAATCAAGTCCTGCTGGCGGAATTGCAATACCTACTGAATTTGTGTTCAAGTATTTGTCACACTCATCTAATTGGGAATCAATTATGTGGACTAACTTACACCCTGGGAGCATGGGCAAAACCACTCACTCAAGAATGGTTTTGAATTTTAATAAAGCTATGGCTTTTGGTGTAATAGAAAACCTCAATATGGTATCAGAGCCTTGGCTTAGGTTTGATTCCCTGAGTTGCATTTAAGGGGGGTGTTGGAGTAATTGTCACACTCACCTCATTGGGAATCACCTAAGGTAACTGCCCTCTCAAGGTAATGGTAAAGGTGTGGAAGTTTATTACAGCCTGTAGGTTAAGAGGGGGTGTTGGAGTAATTGTCACACTCAACTCATTGGGAATCACTTAAGCTAACTACCCACTCAAGGTAATGGTAAGGGTGTGGAAGTTTATTTTAGCCTATAGGCTTGGGTGTAATGGAAATGGTAAAGGTTTGGAAGTTTACTACAGCCTGCAAGTTTGGGTGTAATGTAAAACATCAACAAGTCTACTTACTAGAGAAGAAGCCAACGTCCCTAGATGAGTGATCCTGGTCCAGCTAAAATTGAGAAGAAAACAAATGTTAAAATGAAA
This sequence comes from Pinus albicaulis, assembly GCA_034641835.2. Classification (NCBI taxonomy): domain Eukaryota; kingdom Viridiplantae; phylum Streptophyta; class Pinopsida; order Pinales; family Pinaceae; genus Pinus; species Pinus albicaulis. The sequence continues at coordinate 674,715,321 of CM076575.1, forward strand.
AATAAGTTGTTTTATTTTGTTCCTAAAAGCAGCGTTTGCAAGCTAGTAGCATTACCAAAGGATTCTGAAGAGACAGGGGATGAGCTTTTACAGTCCTTCATTAACTTAAAGGACTAATCTAAAACATTTTATAGACACTTGTATACACTAATCTATGTCTTCTTTGTAGAAGGTTTGGCTCTATGTTAGGGAAAATATCTCTGGTACATCAATTACAGACCTCTTTAATGCCTGCCCGAGGAATAATTCATGGCATCAATTAAACCTCTCTAGCAAGATTCCCCATAACATACACCACCACATCGCACCTACCAAGGAACCTGTTCACAAGGCTTCCAATGTTAGTTGCCTACCCATCAAAAAACTGTGAGATATTTAATTTGTTAAACAATCTGGTGATATGTTTAATGGACATAATGATAAATGTACTAGACACCTGTTTATATAACTATGAAGTACATGAAAACTAAATCTAAGAAGAATATAATAATAATAAATGATAAATCCAAAACCCACTGAGCTAGGGTCCCCACTTCAACTGCATCTTTTCAAAAGAGTACCATGCAGTTCAAAATATCCTACATTCATATTACTTACCATCAGTAATCAAATAACAGAAAATAAAAAACAACAAAACCTCTTAACCTAGGAACATAGTAAGCTGGAAAACATAGTCATGCTTTGAACAGATTCCAGATAACTAAGATCTCTTTCCCTTCAGATCTCCCACAGGTTTCTGAACATCAGAAACCTTAGAACTCGAAATATATCCACTAGCTACAACAGATTTCGAGCTGTTAATGGACGGTTTGTTATGAAATGTTGGTCTTCCAACAATTGTCCTAAACAAAAAACTCTCCCATTTATAAGATTATATCTAATCAATTCTATTTCTTTTAACTCTAACCATTATTTTCTTTTAACCATTAGTGTTTCTCTCCCTACTAAATTATATAATATTATAAGGGAATTAATAATTAATATTTTGCTGTGAAATTTTTTATTGGCCGAATGTAAGTACTTACTGTAAGATTGATATTTGTTTTGGCTTTTTTTAATTTACAGAAAAAAATTATTTTTAATTTTTTAGACACAGATGATGTTTAAAGTAAATTTATTTTCTAATTAAAAAATTCATTGTTGCTGAACATTAATAGATAACTAAAAAATAAAAATAAAAATTGTTTTGTAATATTAGAAAATTATTGTTCTAGAGGTTTTATTTTTATTATTGTTTAACTGGTTTTAGTTCATAAAATTATTAAAATTGATAATTTGATAAATGTTTCTTTTTTTAAAGAATTTGGTGGATATTAGTTTGGATATGATTATAGTTGAGAAAACCCTATATTATGATAGACATATTGCAATGTACTCAGTTTGACATATTTTTGCAGTATGCCTACATCTCTTATTCTTCAACATCAAGCAATGAATATATATCTTGTCATTTTCAAACGTTGAAAAATCAGTTTTCTCCAGGTGAATTTCCATAGGGGTGGAGTTAATGCAACTTATCCTATCATTTTTGTTCCAATGTTGTATCTAATAAGATCAGGTCCACTGATTTTATGGTAAATTAAAGAATGAAGATGTTCACAATTGACAAAAATATCATCTACTATATCATCTAATTTTTCTATGTTTGGTATACATTGTAATAATGACATTACCCACAAACACATGATACCCTCATAACCAATACCTAGTTATCTTCAGCCTCAGATACTTAGTGGTTAAGGGCTTCAAGGGTAAATGGTTAAGTTCCAAGGGATTTAGGGTCAAAGGATTTAGTGGTTAAGGACTTCATATTTAGGGGATTTAGGTGTTTAAGGGAGTAGAAGTTAATTACAGTGTTTAAGGATGAAGGATTAGGGGTTAAGGGTTACAGGTTAAGAGGATAAGGAGTTATGGCTTACAAGTTTCATGGAGTATAGCTAGTTAGGGGTTATCTTCTTAATATTTAATGAGTCAAGGGGTTTATGGGTTATGAGTTATGAGTGTAGGGGTTAAGGGATTATGGATTGGGGGTTAACGGGATATGGAATTCAATGGCTATGGCTTAAGGGCTTATGGTTTGTGATCATTGGACTCCTAATCCCTAACTTATCACCATTATTGGGGGTTCCCCTATCAATTTCTCTCACTACCTTCCCTCTAGGACCGCTGGCCCCTTATATGAAATTAGGTCCTAAGCCCCCTTCTACTAATTCTCTAATGCTAGGATTATAGACCATAGTAAACCATGTTTGCACCTCTAAATTTTACCCATCCATGCAACCCTTGTGTCTCCTTGACCTGTTATTTCAAATTTCCCAAGGCACGAATCAAATATTTGGATGTATCTTGGATGACTTGTCACATTCCATGACTAGCTTAATACATGAATGGGAATTCCCATCATTTAATAATTTTTTGGAGTGGTTTCATGGCATATTCAAGGGCCACATTTACAGAAAAAGAGAATTTTATAATTTTATGTTAGATGGATTAAGGACTATAGGGTTTTTGACACGGAAAAAATTCCACCTTGCCAACAAGGGGGAATTAATCACTCGATCGTAGGTCCCAAATAGACCTACTCTCGTTTCTAATGGCTAATCCCAACGGGTTTTAAGGACTATTATAAGGGTTAGGGGAATAATGAGTTAGTGTTTAAGGGATTAGGTATTAGGGGCTTAGGGGTTTGATGAATAAGAGAATAGGGGTTATAGGTTTAGGGTTCAGGGGTTAGGGGTTAGGAGAATAATGAGTTAGTGGTTAAGGGGTTAGGGGTTGGGGGCTTAGGGATTAGAGGATCTAGGCACATTTGGGGTTTAGGGGAGTAATGATTTAGTGTCCAAGGGATTAGGGTTTGCAGTTAGGGAGATAATGAGTTAGTGGTTAAGGGTTTAGGGATTGGGGGTTAGGGGTTAGGGGATTTAGGTGCATTTATGGGTTAGGGGTCGAATAATGAGTTAGTAGTTAAGGAATTAGGGATTGGGGGCTTAGGGTTTAGGGGATTTAGGCACAATTAGGGGTTAGGTACCTGAATAATGAGTTATTAATTAAGGGATTAGAGAGGGGCTACTATCGTTAATAAGTCTTCCCGATATTATGTTTTAATAAATATGTACAATCTGCAATAATTATACAACCAAGTTTGCATAAACCATTTATGCTTCATTCCAAATGTGCTTGTATAACCTTGGTCTATCCTTAAAAACTCCCCAACAGTGCAAACTATCCAAAGGAACCCCAAAATTACATTTTAGAACATGTTTGTGAAGTTTGGACGAATTCTGGTTCAAGTGGGTCACTCATGTCACAGACGCCCTCGGCACCCTAAACGAGTTTCTGTACGCGGGTCATCGGGTTCACGATCTGTACAAGGGTCACGAGGGTCATGGCTTGCATGAGTCTCCTGAATGCATTCGGGTCACGTTCCACCCAGCCCGACCTTGATGAATGACCTTCGTGCCTTCAAACATTGTTCCAGATGTCTTGAACACGAACATGTTGAACGAACCTGACTCGACTTGAATGCGCACACCATGAACACTATTCTAAACACGTCCTGTAGAAGGACCCCATGCAGTCACAACTTTTAAAATTTGATACGGGAACCCTCAACCAAAATGACCCAACCCAAATTCGTTTGGGCACGCACCCTCAACAGAAACGACCCGACTCGAACACGTTTGGGCAGGCGCCCTTAACCGAAATGACTCGACCCAAACGGGTTTGGGTGGGCACCCTCAAACGAAATAGAAAACATATTGCATGAAAATGCATAAGGCACCTATGTGGTCACAACTTAGCAAATTTGATACGGTCGCCCTCAAACGAAACGACCCAACCCGAACGGGTTTGGGCGGGCGCCCTCAAACAAAATGACATGGTACACCCTACTGAACGAAGGCACAAGCAATCAAACAACAAACAAGTTGCGTGAATGTGCAAAAGGCACTCGTGCGGTCACAACTTAGCAAATTTGATACGACCGCCCTCAAACAAAACGATCCAACCCGACCCGAACACATTTGGGCAGGCGCCCTCACATGACGCTCTTGACCAAATGAAGGCACAAGGGAGAAAACAGCAAACGGGTCGAACAAACATGCACGAGCCACCCATGTGATCACAACTTAACAGATTTGATACGTCTTCCCTCAAACAAAATGACCCGAGTCGAATGTGTTTGGGCGGGTGCCCTCACACGACGTGACACAACATGCATGACCGAATGAACGCACAAGGGAGAAAACAACAAACGGTTCACACGAATGTGCAAAAGGCACCCGTGCAGTCACAACTTAGAAAATTTGATATGGACGCCCTCAAACAAAATCACCCGACCCGACCCGACCTGAACACGTTTGGGTGGGCGCCCTCACACGGGACACCCAATCGAATGAAGGCATAAGGGAGAAAATGGCAAACAGGCTGCACAAACGTGCACAAAGTACAGATGTGGTTAGAACTTAGAAAATTTGATATGGCCACCCTCAAACAAAATGAGCCAACCCAAACGCATTTGGGCAGGCGCCCTCACATGGCGCGACACAGTGCGCATGACTGAACGAAGGCACAAGGCCGAAGCAACCAGAAAATGGGCCACACAAATGTGCAAAAGGCACCCGTGCAGTCACAACTTAGCAAATTTGAAATGGGTGCCCTCAACCAAAATCACTTGACGCAAATGCATTTGGGCGAGCGCCCTCAACTGAAATGACCCAACCCTAATGCATTTGGGCAAGCGCCCTTAATCAAAACGACCCGACATGAATGGGTTTGAGCGGGCACCCTCAAATGAAAGGACACGATAGACCTGACCGAATGAAGGCATGAGGGAGAAAGTGGTAAAAAACCCAAATAAACGTGCACAAGGCACTCGTGCGGTCACAACTTAGAAAATTTGATACGACTACCCTCAAATGAAATGACTCGACCGAAACACATTTGGGCGAGCATGCTCACACAGTGCAACATGACGCTCACGACTGAACGAAGGCATAAGGGAGAAAATTGAAAATGGGTGAACGAACGTGAAAAAGGCACCCATTCTATCACAACTTAGCAAATTTGATACGGCTGCCCTCAAACAAAATGACCCGACCCGACCCGAACACGTTTGGGTGGGTGCGCTCACACGTCGCGCTCGACTGAACAAAGGCATAGGGGATAAATAGAAAATGGGCCACATGAACATGCACAAAACACCCATGCAGTCACAACTTAGAAAATTTGATACGACTGCCCTCAAATGAAATGACCCGACACAAACGCATTTCGGCGAGTGCCCTCACATGACGCAAGACACCGTGCATGATTGAACGAAGGAAAAAGGGATCAGAAAATGGAAAACAGGCCACAGGAACTTGCAAAAGGCACCCGTGCAGTGACAACTTAGCAAATTTGATATGGGCACCCTCAACCGAAATGACCCGACCCAAATGCATTTGGGAAGGTGCCCTCAACCGAAACGACCCAACCCTAACGCGTTTGGGTGGGCACCCTCAACCAAAATGACCCAACCCAAATGGTTTTGGCGAGGCGCCCTCAAATGAAATGACATGCTGCACTCGAGCGAACAAAGGCACAAGGGAGCAAATGACAAACGGGCCGCACGAACATGCATAAGGCACCTGTCTAGTCACAACTTATAAAATTTGATACAGACGCCCTCAAACAAAACAACCTGACGCGAACGCGTTTGGGCTAGTGCCCTCACACGGAGCAACACAAAACGCATGACCAAACGAAGGCACAAGGGAGCTACCAGTAAGAAGGCCACACGAATGTGCATAGGGCACTAGTGTGGTCACAACTTAGCAAATTTGATACAAGTGCCCTCAAACGAAAGGACCCGACCAAAACGGGTTTGGGTGGACACCCTCAAATGAAATGACATGGCGTGCCCAACCGAAGGAAGGCACAAGGGATAAAACAGAAAACAGCCTGCTCAAACGTGCACAAGGCACCCGTGTGGTCACAAGTTAGCAAATTTTATATGGTCAGCATTTTACGAAACGACCAGACCCAAACACATTTGGGCGGGGACCCTCACACGGTGTGACAGGTAGTGCACGACCGAACGAAGGCAAAATGGAAAAAATGGAAAACGGGCTGCACAAATGTGAAAAAGGCACCCATGCGGTCACAACATAGAAAATTTGATACGACCACCCTCAAACGAAATGACCCGACCTGAATAAAACACATTTGGGAGGGAACCCTCACACGGCGCGCCCGACTGAACAAAGGCACAAGGGAGAAAACAAAAAATGGGCCACATGAACGTGTACAAGGCACCCATGCGGTCACAACTTAGCAAATTTGATACAGCCGCCCTCAAACGAAACAACCCGACCCAACTAGAAATTCTAGGATATAGTATCCCTTTAAAAATCAACAATTACAATTAAAATATCTGCTAAAAGTGTGGAACAAGATTAAAACCTAACAACGGTGGTAATTATTTCTCCTAAGAAATTGAGGAATTTTGAAAATCTTGGCGAATTGCATGCTTGAAGACAACTCCACATGGTCTCGAGCAATATGGCCATGCTAAGAGACCAAATCAGACCTTGATAAAAAAAATTGTCAAGCATGAGAGAGAATTTTAGTTTAAAAAAAGGATTTTGAGCTGAAGTCTAAAACTAATTATTTGATTAATATGTCACCAATTTCAATTGTTGGTGACATGAAACTAGAGAAATTTAGAGTGGAAAGAAGCCCTCTCTTGCACATATTAGGTTTTTGAAGTGTGAAACATGCATGTATCTAGATAAAGTGGATAATACAAAACTTGACAACCTATCTTAAGAAAATGATTTTGAGTTGACGTAGTTGCTGCAAATATTTATTTAATTAATATGTCACGAATTTCAATTTTGGGTGACATGAAACTAGAGGAAGTCGAAGTGGAAAGTAGTCCTCTCTTACATGTCTTAGGTTTCTGAAGTGTGAAACATGCATGTATGTGGTTAACGTGGATAAGATAGAACTTGACAACATATTGGTCAATCTCCTTGACCCTTTATTGGTTATTCAGAAGGCGTATGAATATGCCACCATTAATATCAAGTTAAACCCTAGTATATCAAGGGCTACAAGTTGTATTTTTCGTCTGAACATCAACATACCACTATAATGCTTACAACCAGGATATGTTTTTTGAGGAGGAGAAATCTTTTCGAGATCAACATCAAGAATCCATTGCAAAAAAAAAAAGTACAACTTGTGGTGACTCCAGATGAGCATAAATGAATATCTACAATAATTGTCGAATGTGGAAACTATGGAGGAAAAATATGAAATTCATCTTTCTTTTTCATTTGAGCGAGAGGAAAATCAATGATCAATGAAAATCCAAAATTTTCAAGCTCAGCAAGATCAACCAAATTGGGGGGCAGAGTTTGGGGGATCTTCGTAAATGAATGGGACCTATGCGATATGGCTATGAGTTTTCAACCCCCCCACAATCCGATATGCAAATAGTAAGCATTGTAGGCGTAGGGCTAATTAACCCCACACATAGGGATTACATAGGTTTTTTTCCCACGCCACATGCTCATGAGCTGAAATCTCTCTTTACTGTCGATATGTGCATATGCAACAACAAGACATCTATTCAATTTTACTGGTTGAGTGGTTCTAAGAACCATGTCAGACATGTAATATTTTCAAATAATGAGGATAACAACATTGCCTTAATCTCTAGGCATTAGGGATTATAGAGGTTTTGTTCACATGCCTCCACCCTTCTAGATTTAGCCTGTAGACATATTATGGGATTCTAGAGGGGATCTTCCTCAACCCCATAGCCATGAGGGATTACAAAGGTTTTGGTTCCACACCTCCACCCTTATATTTAATTAGGAACCCTAGATAACCAAGAAATGGCCATGCTTAATGAAAAGCAAAGGGCTCCAATTCTTGCAGCTCTATCCCACTGTTTTTCGAGCCTGAGCTCTACCATCAGCATGCTTGATTTTTTCCCTCGATTTATTCTTGCTTTTCAACGTTCCTCCCTATATTATTTATTGAAATCCCCCCCATTCCCACTGCGCACTCTCTACTTTTCCCATTGGTTCATTTGAGTGACACCCTATAATTTGTGTTTATGTCGAGTTGGATCATTGGTTCATCACCAAGCATTGTTTCATCACTATGTGTTGTTTGGTATCATAATTTTATTTCAGTGCTATGGTAGTGGCATTGCGTAATCCTTCATTGAATAGGGTAAAACACTCGATAAAGGGAAACGTAAAGCACATGAATTCATTCGTTATGTTGTGGCACATTAAAACATGTCTGCATATGTGTATACATGAACATATTTGACCCCATCTGAAATCAATAGATATCTAATTTCAAGATGAGTTGTGGAAGAAGAAACTCAACTTGACCGTATACCCTTTAGATGTTGAATATGTCATGAGTACAAACATTTATATCACCATTGTTTCTTGTTAAATCAAATGAAGTCCCCTGAATCGGTGTCAAATCAAGCAAATAATAGGTTTACAACTATTGAGCATAGTCAATATTCTAACTGTAAACATGGCTCCTCACATGACCTGAGCTGACTCGATTTGCTCGAATGCATTTCCTTGGGCGCCCTCTTAGTATGGAACAACCTGAGCTGACCCGACCTGAACACGTTTCCTTGGGCACCATCACACAACCAGACCCGACCTGACTTGCCCAAATGTTGAAGGCATGAGGGAGAAAACAGAAAATGGGTTGCACGAATGTGCAGTACAAGGCACATGGGCGGTCACAACTCAACATTTTTGATACGACCATCCTCACATGACCCAACCCAACCCGCCCTGACCCACCCGAACGCATTTCCCTAGGTGCCCTCACATGACTAGAATTGACCCAACCTAACCCCCCCAAATGCATTTCCCTAGGTGCCCTCACACGACCTGACCTAACCCACGTTGACCCACCTGAATGCTTTTCCTTGGGCACCCTCACATGACACAACCCAACCTAACTTGCTTGAACATGTTTCCTTAGGTTCCCTCACACGACTCGACCCAACCCCACCTGACCCACCCAAACATGTTTTCCTAGGCGCCCTCACACGACATGACCCGACCCGACCTACCCGAACACGTTTCCTTGGACAACCTCACACTACACGACCAGACCTGACCCAACACAACACGAGTGGTCACAACTTAGCATTTTTGATATGACCACCCTCACATGACCCAACCCCACCCGACCTGACGTGACTTGATTCGCCTAAACATCGAGGGCACGAGGGAGCAAATAGAAAATGGGTCGCACGAACATGTAATACAGGGCATATAGGCAGTTAGCACAACTTAGCATTTTTGATATGGACAACCTCACACGACCTGACCCAACACACCCGAATGTGTTTCTTTGGGTGCCCTCACATGACCTGACCCGACCCGACCCGCTCAAACACATTTTCTTGGGTGCCCTCACATGACTTGACCTGACCGGACTAGGCCTCCCCAAACGCATTTCTGTGGGAGCCCTCACATGAACCGACACGACCCGATCTAGGTGGACACATTCCTTGTGTAGCCTGCCATGACCCGACTTGACCTAACCCACCTCAACATGTTTCCTTGGGTGCCCTCACAGTATGGCACAACCCGACCCAACGCGACCTGAACGCATTTCCTTGGTCACCATCACATGACCTATCCCGAGCCACTCGAACATCGAACGAACGAGGGATAAAATGACAAACGGGTCTCATGAACGTGCACAAGGCACATGAGTGGTCACAACTTAGCATTTATTATATGACCTCCCTCACATGATCTGACCTGAATGCGTTTGTTCTGGCGCCCTGACACGACATGACCCAACCCGCCTGAATGAAGGGCGCATGAGGGAGAAAATAGAAAACAAATTGAAAAAATGTACAAAAGAAACATGAGCGGTCACAACTTAGCATTTTTGATACGACCACCATCACATGACCCGACCTGACTTGACTTGCCTGAATGCGATTCCCTGTGTGCCCTCACAAGACCTGACCTGACCTGACCCGACCCACCCAAACACATTTCCTTGGGTGCCCTCACACGACCCGAGACGACCTCACCCAACCAAACATGTTCCTTGGGTAGCTTGCCATGACCCCACTTGACCCGACCCGCTTGAACACATTTCCTTGGGTGCCCTCATATATAGTACGACATGACCCGACCTGACATGAACACATTTCCTTGGGCTCCATCACATGACCCAACCTGACCTGACCTTCCCGAACATCGAAGGCACGAGGGAGAAAATGACAAACGAGTCACATAAACATGCACAAGGAACACATGCAGTCACAACTTAGAATTTTTGATACAACCTACCTTAGACGATTCGAATTGAACACATTTCCTATCGTGCCCTCACATGGCACGACCCAACCCACCCAAACCAAGGGCGCACGAGGGAGAAAATGGAAAAAGGATCACAAAAACATGCACAAGAAACATAATTGGTCACAACTTAGCATTTTCGATGTGACCACCCACACATGACCCAACCCAACCTCACCCGACCCACCTGAACATGTTTCCTTGGGCCGCCTCACATGACATGACCTGACCAAACTGGACCCAACCCAACCAGCCCAAACGTGTTTCCTTGGGTGCCCTCACAATATGGCATGACTCGATCCAACCCAACCTGACCTAAATGTGTTTGCTTGGGCGGTGTCACACGACTTGACCTGACCCACCCGAATGTGTTTCCCAGGGCATCGTCATGGCACAGCTTGACACGAACCGACCTGGTCAGACATGTTCCTTGGGCACCCTCACATGACCCAACCTAACTCGACGCACTCGAACATGTTTCCTTACGTGCCCTCATGGTAAAAAATGACCCGACCCAACCTAACCCGAATGCATTTCCTTGGGCACCATCACACGACCCAACCCGATCCAACCCACCTAAACATCAAAGGCACAAGGGAGAAAAAAAAAATGGGTTACACGAATGTGCACAAGGTACACGGGTGGTAATAATTAAGAACTTTTATTATGACCTACCGCACATGATTTGACCCGAACGAGTTTCCTGTGGCACCCTCACATGGCATGACCCAACCTACCCGAACAAAGGGCGTGGGAGGGAGAAAATAGAAAAGGGATCACATAAACATGCACAAGAAACATGGGTGGTCACAACTTAGAATTTTGGATACGACCACCCTCATATGAACCGAACCGACCTGACCCGACCCGCTGGAACACATTTCCTTGTGCGGCCTCACATGACACGACCTAACCCGACCCAACCCAACCCACCTAAACGTGTTTCCTTGGGCACCCTTACAATACGACACGAACCAACCTAACCTAACCCAAACGCATTTCCTTGGGTGCCATCACACGACTCCAACCGACTTGTATGAATGTGTTTCCTTGGGCAGCCTCACACGACATGACCCGACCAGACCCAACCTGACCCGCCTGAACACGTTTTCTTGAGCGCCATCACATGACTCAACCTGACCCATACAAAAATGTTTCCTTGGGTGGTCTCACATGACACAACCTGACGAGACCTAACCCGACCTACCCGAATGCGTTTCCTTGGGCGTCCTCATACGACCTGATCACACGACCCGAAAAGTTGTTCTTGAACTATAAACCCGATCACATGACCTGGAACATTGTTCCTAAACCCTAAACCTTAAGATTATTCCTAAACACTAAAATTTTCCTCCTAAACGTCGCAATACCGACACTTGTCTCCAAACCATCGTAATATTGACACTTGCCTTCAAAATATCGCAATACCAACACTTATCTCCAAATGTCGCAATTCTGAAACTTCTCTCTGAAACGTCTCAATACTGGCACTTGTCTCAAAACTGTCACAATACTGAAACTTTTCTCCAAACATCGCAATTCCCACACTTCTCTCTAAAAATTCGCAATACCAACACTTGTCTCCAAATTGTCGCAATACTAACACTTATCTCCAAACGTCACAATATTGAAACTTATCTCCAAACGTCACAATACCAACAGTTGTCTCCAAATGTCGGTATGGCGATGTTTGTGTGCAGGATTTGAAAATTTGATAAATATTGGGGAAATTTCTGACAATACGTCCAAAGTGCCGGAACTAAAGTGTTGGAATTTTGACCAAATGTACTAGTGTCTTGTTCAAATCCTTTCAAAGGTAGCCTATTAGAGTCCTGAAACATCTCATTAAAAGAATAAGAAACCTTAATGAAATCAAAATTTTCATTTGATGCATATTTTTTAAAGGTTTTACTCAAAACATCTCTTTGTTTGATCATCACCAATGTCAAATTCTAACTTGCATTCACTATCCTCTTCATTTCTCCTGCATGTATAAGAAACAAAATTGTCTTCTTCTTATGAGCTCTAACTATGTACTAAGTAACATATTTAAACAAGTGATACTTGTTCTCATGGAGATGAGATACTTCTTTCCTATCATGTAGATAAGAACTTCCCAATACAATACCTGATATCTCCAGCGGCACCACATCATGTTTAACTTAATCAAGAAAGTTAGAATTGATGGAAATCTTAGTATGCACTTCCTTGTAACATGCAAGTTTTCATTCTTGCATATCCACCCTAAAGGATAAGGTCCTGGATGTCTAACAGTTTCAAGTTCTAGCTGATTAACCAAGTCTTCGAAAATCAAGTTAGCTTGTGACCCACTATCAAAAAGTGTATCAATATTTGTATGTTAAGAGACGACTCTAATATGTAAAAGTTAAATTCTTGTATCTTCGTCTTGAGTGGAATTGTAACAATTTGAAGAACAAGAGCTTGCTATTTTCTTACCTTTCAAAACCATTGATGTAATCTTTGTCTCATCTTCTAAATATGAACCTGGGTCATGTTAAACTATAGCAACAGTTTTCCCCTTTTATTTGAATTTAAGTTTGTTTGGCTTCAACTTTGGATGAAGTTGCCAACAGTGGTCTTCATCATAGCCATTCTTCAAATAATGCTTACATGTGAGTTTTTATTTTTCCCTTTTGACAGAGCTATTTCTCTTTCCTCTTCCATAAAAATTTCTCTTTCCTTTACCCTCATTATCACTTTTCCAATCTATGTAATATTTCCCTCGTGCCTCTAAATGTATGGCTTGAACACAAACATCATCTATGTTTATGGGGTTAAGCATGAGAATAATGTACCTAAGGTATCTTTGAAAACTCCCAATGTAGTTTAACAAAGTTTCTTGAGAATATAAATTAATACCCTAAATAAAATCTCTTCTCTTAAATTCATGAATATAAACTTTCACATTTTTCCCTTTCAACTATCTAAAAATTTCCCAATCCAATATAGCATTTTTAATGTAAGCTAAGGGATTTATCTTCATTTTAATGGTGACAATAAACCTTGAACAAGACATAGATATATTACTATATTTTTTAATCTCTTATTGAGTCCTTTCTTCCCACCATATAGGTGCAGATCCTTCCATCCTCAAAGAAGCCAACTGAATCTTTATGTCATCTTCATAAAGGTTTAGAATTTTGTATACACCTCCAACTGACATATCCAATTATCCAATATTTTTTTATTTACCTTGCCATTATATATTGGAAGCTTAAATTTGACATGAAGTTTGAGTAAGGGTGTTTTTCCTCATGTGGTATTTGAGTGAGTATGGGTATTTCTGGATGTGGAAGTGGAAGATGATGTTGGTCATGATGATGAGGATGGTGAAGATGTTGGAGATGGATGTGGCTTTCCTCCATTACCATTTGAACTCTTCTCTTCATCCTTCTTATCATCTTACATTCCTTCTCCATGTGGAAGCTTAAAACCTTCTTGTGACATCCCAGCAGTAAATGCATCAAAAATAATTTTAATCATCATTTTTATGTCATTGAAGTCTCTCTTGACATCATCCAATTCTGAATGAACTTAAGTTACTCCAACACCTAAAATTTTGGGTATGGATTAAAGCTCAACTTCTAGTGATTTTACCTCTTCAATCAACTGAGCTTTTGGTGCAAATTGAACCGCTTCAATCTCAGCTTCTTGAGGTAAAAATTGATGTGCTTCAAGTGTATTTGTGACTGAAAATTTTGGTGGAGACGGTGCCCTTATGGCTCTTTTTCTTCTGGTCCTAATATCAAGACTTGCAACCAGCAATTTCCCTTCACCTCTCTACAATTTTAACGTTGTTAGCATCACAAATTTGAAACCATTAAAACCCTACTTCCATAAATCTCTAGTAACTATCAAGAAAATAACCTTTCCTTTCAACTAGGCTCTAATACCATCTTGATATGAGTATGAATGTTAGCTTTGTTGTGCTAATTTCACCTTCAAATTTAAAATTTATTTTTTGATCCTATGCTTTATGTGCATAGTTTTCCTTTTTCTTTATGTGTGTAAAACATGTAAATTAGATGAGTTTTATGAGTGAATTCAAGAGAATAAATCATGAAATAAATATGATGAAAAAAAAAAAAAAAACATCACAATTGATCCATCAACACACAGTTTTGATGAGGAAGTTCACCAATCCTAAGCTACATCTCCTTGGTCCAACTCATAGGGATGTCACTAAATTAACCTATGGCATACCATGTGTGTTCAAGGCATACTAAAAAATACATTTAATTTGGCTACATATTGGAAAATATATCTAAAAATCGCTTTATTTAACCCCCACCAATACAAAACCATTAGATTTTTCCAATTTAAAAAAAACCCTAATTTCACTAGATATTGTAGGTATTCATTTTTTCATTAACATTTTTTATACCCTTTTATATTTATATCCTTAACATAATGACATGATGCCTCTCTTATGACCCCACATCCATTCTACAATTAACCTTTCTTCTTGTGATATACATAAGAGATGCATATTAGTATTCCCACAATGTGATTACTCAATCCACACTCAAGCACATCTCACTATGATTTTTGGAATTTAATGGTCTAAGGTAATGTGAATGATCCCTCACTTGTTTCAATGTGAATGATCCCTCATGCACTCAATTATCCCTCGTTCACTGAATGATCCCACATGCTCTCTCCCTTTCCAAACCCGCAAAACACCAACTTTTTGTAATGTCAATGATCCCTTAGTTGTTGCAATGTGAAGCCCTCAGTTGTTGCAATGTGAATTATCCCTCATGTGCTTAATGATACCTCATGCACTCTCCCTTGCCAAACTTGCAAAACGTGATCTTGTTTCAATGCGAATTCCTCAGTTTTTGTGATGTGAATCACTCAGTTACTACAATAAAAATGACCCCTCATGCAATCTCCCTTGCCAAACCCACAAAAAAAGCCTGCTTGGACCAAAAAATAAAAAAAAAAATATCATAAATTATTGATATTTCTTATATAATAAAAAAAAACCCACTAACCCTTAGTTATATAGCCAATATAATGCTTTGGGTTTTTCTACTTTTTGTTACCCCAATATGAATGCACATGTCATAATATTGCTTTGTCAGTGACCCTCTCGTGGTCCAACTTCCATGGCTTGGGCCTCTGTATTAGCTCAGACGTGAAAAAAAAATTGTTTACATTCACCTACAACTCCTAAAAGATGCTTCGATGAGTCCATAATGTCTGAATCTATCAGAAATGACTCTTCTTTCTCCAAATTTGGTCTTCAGATGATATATGCATGGCCTTCCCTGTTGGTGGCCCTATGCTTCTTTTTTCTTCAAAGTGACAGTTTTATTTTTTTATAATTTCTCCTCTGCCTTTGCAACATGTACCAATGGATTCAGAACATTCAAATTTGATAGGAATGACTCTTTTTGAGCCAAAATTGGTCGAAAATTGCTCCAAATATGGTCAAAACCATTTTCCTTAGTAAGCTACCTGTAAAACTTGAGAGGACTCAGGTTAGCCCCACCAAAGTTGGAGCAGCTCTGAAGTTACAGATAATGTCGAAAATCCTACCATATTAATATGTGAGTTAATTAATGCTAAATGATGGATTAAATGGGAGAATTGTGTTTTAAATCCAAATAAGAGCAGATTAAGTTAACCTGGATTTAAAAATGCATTAGCACTTAGAAATAGTCATTAGGGTATTAACCCCACATTTAACACATTAATACCCATGCATTATAATCTCCACTTTGCTCCAGTCTTGTGGCTTGGTCTCATGGGGAGGGGGTTGGCCCCTCCAAACCCCTACTGCAGAAACCATGTAACAATAAATATATGTTGGGTGCTATAACTGTTAAGAACTTGTGTTGTGGTGTATTGGAATAGAGCATTGGTGGTTTGGGGAGGTCGTGAGGTCGAGTCCCGACCTCTGGCCAGTTTCGATGTAAACATTTTGTGCTTGAATACCATAGTTAACAACTTCGGTATTTTAATAAAATGTGCCCACTCTAGGTATTAACCAGCCTTTGGACTTTGGTTTAATTACAAATGTGCCCATAAAATATAACTTCAAAATTTAACCAAAGTTTAACAATTAATATGCACCAAAGTCACCATATATTTCGAACTTTGGTAATATGAATAAATGTCACCCATCATGTAATATAATTCGACCATTACAATGATATTCAAAGTTTGACCCATAGTTAAAAATAATGTAATTTCACCATTAGATGGGGTCCACTAGAGGGGGCATGTCGTGGCCCCTGGCTACACCACATGTCAGCTTTTGGTTGGGGTGTCCCTCAACCATATATAAAAAAATTTTCTCATTCAACCTTAGTAGCACATTGTAAAAACAATTTCACCTTCAAACCAAATTGGCGAAACCTAGAGTGAAACTTGTCATAGTCTAATTTGGTGAAACTGAAGAATATTCTTAGAATATACCCTGTATGTTGACTGGGCTATCATGTCATCAACTTGTCACTGTTCTGAAAATTTTTAGTTGTTTATGGAAACATACAGGAGGCTTTTTCTTCTTCATCCAGACTTTGTTTTCGACAAAATTAATTGTTTGATGTTCCCGGCGATGAGCTCTTCGTTGTCGCTCAGTTTCCAATCATTCTAGGGACTTTAATTTTTGAGCTTTTACACTGAGAACCCGATCATTCTTTCCTAATATAAGCCTTTTGGACCCTGAAATACCTTTAATTTCTAGTTATGTGGGTGAGGGTACAGTTCCCTCACCCTTCGAGTCTCAATCCATTGAAATTTTCCCATTTTCAACAATAGGAGATTTTCACGAAAACATAACTTTTTCCTTGACTCTTGTGATGTTCTCATGTTTCCATTGACACCATCATGCTGAAATTTCCATGAATTTTCTTTGTATTAAGCTATTCTTGTAGAAACCATCTTGTTCCTACTTTGGTCAATAATAAAAGGAAACTTAAAAACTGTCTCACCTTGCACACTATCACCATGGTGATTCTTTGCTGCTCTTGCATTATGCTTGTGTCGACTCTTGACCAAGTATCTTCGTCATTGCCATGTACGCTTTGGAAACCAAAAAAAATAATGTGTAATCCATGCATTCTTTTTCAAGCTTATTTTTCACTTTCTCTTTGATCTTTGCACTCTATGGCACAGACATCTTGTTTCCAACACTTCTCAACATTGATGTTGACTGTTGAAAATATGTCACATCTTGTTCACATCCTTTCAAAGGAAACCTATTAGAGTCCTGAAACATTTGATTACAAGCATGAGAAACCTTAATGAAATCAACTCGTTCAATTGATGCATCTTTTTGGAAGGTCTGATTCAAAACATCTCTTTTTTTTATCATAAAAAACATCAAATTCTAACTTGCATTCACTAGCCTCTTCATTTCTCCTGCATGTATAAGAGACAAACTTGGCTTCTTCTTATGCACTCTAACTATGTCATTAATACCATCTTTAAACAAGTGATACTTATTCTCACGCCAATGAAATACTACTTTCCTATAATATAGATAAGGACTTCCCAATAGAATAATTGATATCTCAAGCGACACCACGTCAAGTTCAAATTCATCAATAAAGTTTTAATTGATGGAAAATATTAGTATGCACTTCCTTGTAAGCTACAAGTTTGCATTCTTGCATATCAACCCTAAAGGATAAGGTCTTGGATGTATAACCGTTTCAAGATCTAGCTGCTTAACCAAATCTTCGAAAATCAAGTTAGCTTGTGACCCACCATCACTGAATCTGAACCTAAGTCATGTTCAAATATAGCAACAATTTTCCCCTTTTTTGTCTTTCAATTTATTTGGCTTTAACTCTAGATGAAGTTCCAACAATGGTCTTCATCATGTCCATTCTTCAGACAATATTTACATGTGAGTTTTTTTTTATCTCTTTTGACATAGTTTTATCTTTCTCCTCTTCCATAAAACTTTCCCTTTCCTTTACCCTCATTATCACTTTTCTCATCTATGTTATGTTTCCCTCTTACATCTAAATGTGTGGCTTGAACACAAACCTCATCTATGTTTGTGGGATTAAACATGAGAATAGTGTGCTTAAGGTAATTGTGCAAGCCCCCAATGTAATCTAACAAAGTTTCTTGAGAATATAAATTAATACCCAACATAAGAGCTCATTCTAAATTTAGGAGTATAATATTGCACACTTTGACCTTTCAACTGTCTAAACTATTTCCAATCCATAATAGCCTTTTCCATGTAAGCTAATGGATAGAATTTCCCTTTAATGGCAGCAATAAAATTTGACTAAGACATAGATATATTACCGTAGTTTTTAATCCCTTCTTGAGTCCTTGATTCACACCATACAAGTGCAGATCCTTCCATCCTTAAAGAATATAATTGAATATTTATGTCATCTTCATCAAGGTGATGAATTATGCAATACACCTCAAATTGATGTATCCAATTGTCCAATATTTTTGCATTTACCTCTCCATTATATATTGAAAGCTCAAATATGACATTAATTTTGAGTAACTATGTTTTTCCTCTTGTGGTATTTGAGTTAATATCGGTAGTTTTGGATGTGGAAGTGGAAGATGATCAGTACAAGGAAAAGACCCTCTAGCGGAGGTTATAAAGGAGGTTTTTAGTGTTATAAAACTGGCCAAAATTGTCAAAAAAAAATATGCTCCACATCCATTTCTGGTAACGGAGGTTTTGGCGGAGCTTTTAATAAAAATTGAACACAAATAAAAAAAATTGGCGACCGCAGGTTATTACATATGTTTTTCCATCAGTGCTCTTATCAGGTTTGAACATACCGGTGCATATCAGTAGACAGCGCACTGGGTGTTCTAAGGAGAATGCACCCGGCCATTAAGGAAAACAATAGCATCGATCCTGGTGTTGGTGATAAAATGCACGGGGCTGTTCTAATTGGTCTTTGAATTTGAACGATGCCCATAGGTCGTATAAGCACACCAGTGCGTGTATCTTTATGAGGCACTGGTGCTCTGTATCACAGAAAGGAACCAAGATTTATAATTGGTATCAGTATTCGTGCGGTGCACATGGCATCTACAAATGCACCGGTGCTTATAGATACATAAATGCACCGGTGCGTAGTATCATACAAACACACCAATATTTATAACTGGAATTAGTATTAGTGTGGTGCCCATAGAATCATGAACGTACTGGTGCATATAGACACATAAATGCATCGGGTTCCATTTTGTTTTTTTTTTAGAAACATCCACCTTCGACAGTCCAATTATTGTGATTGTTTTAAATTCATTATTCATCAAAAGTCAACACATCTTATAACAATATTCACATTAATTACATTTTTATTAATGCATTTGAATGTGTTGTTTGGATTAATTTGTTATATCATATCAGAACTATTGTGGTTTTTTTAAATTCATTATTCATCAAAATTCGACACATATATATAATCTTATAACAATATTCATATGAATTAAATTTTTATTAGTGCATTTGAGAACGACAAAGGAGAACGCAATAGCGACAATGGAGAATGCAATAGAATAAATTAAAACAAATATTATATATATATATATATATATATATATATATATATATATATGAATAAGACAATCTTTATCATACAAAATGGAACAATTTTTTGTATCCCTTTGTCTTTCAATTGGGACACTATGTCCATTAAATTAAACAAAATGTCTGATTTTCAGAGACATATTTCAAAAAATAAAATGCCTTGCTTTGACGTCCAAATTACATAGTGATCATCATTCTTCGCTTCAACTGCTATCACTGCCAGAGCTACTTCCGTGACTTCGGTTATTTTCAAGAATATTGTGTTCACAGCGTTGATTGTTTTCTTCTTATTCATTTTCCATCTACAAACATAAAAATAAACTGAAATGAGTGTATATAAACTGGTGAGAATAATGAAAATTCCAATATCAAATAATATACATCAATGTAAATTGAAAAGAAAATGACGTACCATAGCAACATTTGACTCATAAACTATACACATTCTTTTAAAACCATGTACCATGCCATCTTTCAAAATTTCATTTGTTGGCGCAGTTCTATACTTTGTTTCCTGCAAGTTTTATACCTGATAACAAATCATATATTTAATATAAAAGATTTTTTTGTTCTATTAATTATAGAAAAAGCTAATTAAAACAAGATCTATATATGCTTACCAATTCCACAATTAAATTCAGATATGCCAACATATACTCACAACCCATATTTAACCCATTTTCAATCAATTCGTTTGCTGATTCTTCTTTGTATGTTAGCACCTGTTTGAAGACACTCAATGATTGTTTTTGTAAAACAACCTAAAAAATACAAAAATGAAATCTAGTTAAGTTGTTAGAAGGAAGTAACAACTACTCACAAACTTAGAGATCAACCATTTTATTCCTTGTCTTTTTTTATGTGCTAAATGGGTTCCATTTTCTTTTCTTATCTTCAAGAAAATTCTTGCAAATTAATATTTAATGCTAAATTGTTTATTTATTGTACCTAATGATCAAAAAATTTAATGATTACATATTAAATTTGAATCACATTGTTCTATTCATTCGACTAGATCCCTCAAACTTTTGTAAAAAAATTTCCCCATTTCGTTAACTTCCAGTACACTCCAGATGAGCCAAGGAGCAATTCTTTTTCATTTGCATGTTCTATTTTTTTCTTTTCTTAGAACAACATTCCTTTTCTGAGTTGTTGGTCCCTGTAGAAAATTAAACAGATTTGAATTATTAGAGTGTTTGACACATGTTATCTAATAATTTTAAGTATATTAATAATGATAATTAAAAAAGAAACTCATATTGGATCGATAGTATTGTTTCACTCACCTGATTCATATTTTTGCAATTTTTACATTAAAATTTTATGCTCTTTTGGTCGTATGTCAAAAATAATCATATCGAGCTTCATCATTTTGCGGCTCTGCATGATACAAGTAAACAATACATATTAGCTAAAGTAACATAGTTCAAAAATAATATTTTCTATGAAGAATTTACAAAGAACTTGCCTTTTTTACTTTTCTTGATGTGTTAACAGTATTTTTGTTACTTGATATCTTGTCAGTCATTTATTTATCAATCTGAAACCTGTAGCATATCATTACTTCATATATTTATAAATAAATTCTCAAATTTTCAGTTAGAAAATAAATCTCAAGACACCAGTGGGCCTTTCATGAAATCCACACCGTCGTCGGTGCATGGATATATTAACAATGCACTGCCAAATAGTATAATATGTGGTACGGTGCGTTCGGTATTATAAATGCAATGCAAAAATAGTGTAATAAACATAACGGTGGGTGGGGTATTATAAACGCACCGCAAAAATGGTGTAATACACCGTACGGTGCTTTCCCAGTTAAAGAGAGCATCCGTGCCCTATTTCAGATTTGGCACACGGATATAAACAAATGTTTTCAAATTTTTACGACACAGAACTTGCGCGATGCACTGTAATAATATAGAGCACCGGTGTGGTGGAGTACGCAGGGCGCACTGATAAAGAAAAATCCATTTTTTCAAAAATTCACACAATTGCCGAATGAATTGGGATCTGACTACGCAAGTCGTCCCGTGGGTTGGACATCAATATAAAATGAAAAACCTAATTCTGAAATCACAGAAATAGGGAGAAGAAAGGGAAAAAATAAATAAATAAATGGTTCAGGGTAAAAATGGATAAAACTACAGGAAAAAATAAAAAACTGCAGAAAAAAAGTAAAAAAAATAATTAAATTTAATCACGAAATGGTTTAAAATTCTATGATAAAGGACTTGAATCACCAGAGTTTTGGTTTTTGATTGTCTGAATACTTCTGTTGGAACGTAATTCGCCATCCACAGTGCTCTCATGCTCTCTTGCTCCAAGTCTGTCTCCAACAAAAATGTGACTGAAAATTTTTAGCAAAAATAGTGAAATAATGAAAAGTCTTTAGTATTTAAAGAATTATTTTATCAAATTAGATTTTCGAAAATATTTTTCCGCCCATTTTTTAAATTGCCACTTTTTTTTTAACTTAAACTAAGTAGAGTTGCATTTTTTTTAATTGCATTTATTCATTTCCGGTGCGCTTAAATGTGATGCAACAGTGTGTTTTATTAATACTATGCACCGGGGCATGTTAGGATAATAAGGTCACTGGACTTTTTAAAGTTTTTTTTTTTTTAATTTTAATTTTATTTTTTATTTTTTTTATTTTTTTATGTAAGATAATAAAAAATAATGATAATTATAAAGTACATGAATTTATTTTCATTATTTTCTAAACTTTATATATATGTAAGATCATAAAAAATAATGATAATTATAAAGTACATGAATTTATTTTCATTATTTTCTAAACTTTATGTTATAAAAATTCATATTATTCTAGATTTGTTATTTTACAATTATTTGAAAATTTACAAATTTAAATATTTTAATAAAATCATTTCACATTAATAGAATTAAAATTTTCAGATTAATAGAATTAAAATTTTACAAATTAATATTTTACATACAATTACATTAATTAAAATTACAACTACAATTAGAATTAAAATTAAAATTACAATTTTAATTTTACATACAACTACATTTGCAATTACAATTACAATTTTACAAATATTTTACAAACAATTCAATTAAAAATTCACTTACAAATACAATTACATTTACAATTTTACATAGAATTACATTTACAATTACAATTACAATTTTACAAATATTTTACATACAATTCAATTAAAATTACAATTACAAATACAATTACAATTTGTGAAATTTACATACAATTAGAATTACAATTGCAATTTTACAATTTTTCATATATACAATTACAATCATTTCACAATAAATTAAATATTACAATTAAAATTAAAATGTTACATTAATAAATATTTTACATACAATTACACTTAAAATTACAAATAGTGCAAATACAAATACAATTTTACAATTTTACATAGAATTAAAATTTAATTACAATTACATTCACGACATAATATTTAATAAATATCATGGTCATTTAATAATATTAAATTAATTAATAAACATCATCGCGATCATGATAACCATCGTAAAAACATCATATTCGACTAATAAACACATTCAATTAACATCAAATTAACATTATATATTAACATCATCACAACACAAGCATCAAATATACATCTCAATATAATGTCAAATAACTCATGTGCCTATCACATATACACATCGTTTTGCAAGCTAAACATTAAATGAACATATCTAACATGACTAACAGTATGCGCCACATCATAATGATCATGAACATGAAAATTAAGTACAACTGCAACATGAACATAAAATACATGGAACATATATATATATATATATATAACTGAATAATGTTAAAAATATACAACTGTAATATAAATCATGTCATGGATCAAGCGCTAGTGGTAGTATAACAATATCAAAAACACTAGTAGAAGTGGATGTGGCCTTCTCAATAACGTTGGGTGTAGCCTCGATAGTCGATGGTTGACTAGCCTGCTCATGATCATGATGATCACTAGTACTGATGGATGCATCCACTGGTGGTAGTAAAACATGATCAATATGAGGTGCAGTGGTAGTGGAGGCGGCCTGCTCAATCAATAGTACTGCAGCCTCAACAGTCGATGGTCCAGCCTTCTCATGATGATCGTGACTAGTACTCTTCATGGATGCTGCAGGCTTCTGACTGGACGTGGCCGATGGTCCAACCTCATCTCCATGATGACTAGTGTCAGAAGCTGGTAGTCGAGCCTCATGCTGATCATCAGGTGTGCCATGAGGTGAACAATCACGAGATGCATCTGAGCGGCTGCTGGCAGACTGTCCATCATCATGTGCTGCAGATCGACTACACCTATAGCTATGGACAATCCTCCTAAATCATGTAACAGTTGTCGTAGCTCCTATGACATGCCGCATCAGGTAGTACATGTCACGTGTCATGCCTCTCCACATCCGTATCAATCTATCATTGCCATGTATCTCTCTATAATGAATGGGCCTGATACCCGCATCTGAAATCAATCCATAGAGTTGGCTGCCCAACTCCATCTGGTAATTGGTCTTTGGTTGACTACGCCTAGCAAAAGGCGGTACTGGTGCACCATGAGGTGCATGAGGATCAGCACGTCTCTTTGCTATGCCACCAACCTCATCCTGATCTGGCGCATCATCCATCTCCGGATCGTAATCATTAGGATCGACACCTGGATCATGTGGTGGATCAGGCATCTCATCGCCATCAAAATACCCAATGTCTACAAAATATATACAAGTACACAAAAATAATTAGACAATTTCATTGCATAATTTAATAAAAACAAGTTAAAGAACATGTTAGAATAAATATAAATAAAACAGTAATATTACCTCTATCATCCAACAGCTCATCAAGAGTGAAGAGGATGATGGGACACCCTCGCTAATCTAGTCCAGCATAAGGACATGGGACCATAATGAAGGGATGCAGCTCGCCAACGCTGGCTAGTAAGTCCAGCGAATCATGTGATATCCTCAGTGGAAACATAGTGTCTCCCCTCTTGGGCATCATCTACCCCGAATTGCGCATTCAAGCGTGCAACATGGGCCTACGAGGCTGTCGAACAAAACTAGGTCTCATCTCCGGAAACCTCTCCAAAAATAAACAAAACAACTCTGAAGGAAAAGGGAAGTTGACCCTCCCTTGTGCATGAGCATGACATCTCTCTAAGGCCATACAAAACTATCGCAGAAAAATGGCAGACCACCTAACAAGTCAAGGCTACTATACTAAAGAATCAATGTGATATAAAAGCAAGCAACTAATGCGTTGCCTGTCATTGGTGTTGTGCGAAATGATCGAAGTGATAATAGAGAGGCACTCCATGTCCTATCTATCAAAAGCACCTATACATAACTGACCTCTAGGTACTTGAAACTCTGAAGGAGACAGTACATGTGCTCCAATGTATCTTTGCGAGTAAACAAATTTACTCGCTGCTACACAACCAGGTGGCACATTTGGGAATGAGGTAAAATCCACCCCTCTCCTCGATAGTCCTGTAATAAAATAAATTTCCTCCTCAGTGGATGTGTACCACTGGACAGGACCAACCTGAAAATCCTGTCGGTGGGCATGCCACCTACCGATAAGATGTCTCAGAAGCACACTATGGGCCTTTAGGCTAGAAATAGCCTCCTCATAGAACTTGAGGAGGCCTACGTGCTTAAGGATCACCTGGGTATTTGAAGTAATAGGGCGAGGGCATCCATCTCTCTCCTTCTCTCTCACTTCCCATTGGCGAATCATGCCATAATGTTCTGCTTATTGTTCTTGTTGTTGCTCCCATTCTCTCTGAATCATTGCGATATTAAATAAATTTTTTTTATTAAAACATAAATGTATTTATAAATATACATATATAATTTTTTTTGAAAAAAAAACATACATACAAGTTGGTGCTCCATAAAAACGGTCTTGCACCGGTGTTGATGCGTTCTAATATTTTAGCACACCATCCTTGGGGCCGCTAACGAAATAGACCCCACCATATTTGGTGCCGATGTCTATTTTTCAAGCACCGCGGACTGTATATAATTCAGAATACATGTGTGCTGACTGAAATATGCGCCCCAACACTTATAGTCATGTCAGCAGACTAACTTCATCACAATGACATAGTTGACGGTGTAGTATTTTACCCGACCACATCGTTGACCCTCTAGGAATGCAAAATACGGGTCACTAGCATAAACCGGGGTAGAAAATGTAGTCAACACACCACACTGTGATTGCCAGGGTCAACGGTATACCTAGATAAATGAGCGCACCGCCTTTTTCTTTTTTATTTTTAATTTAAAATTATTTGGGGCACCTTCCGGCACCGCCCCAGAAATGGTGCAATTACCATTAGCACTGGTAGTAGTGCTACCTAAAAATTTTACAGGTGGCACCGCTATCGGTGCGAGCCGAATAGCTCGAGCGCACCGCGCAACAATTCTTTTTTTTTGTAATAGTTATTTTTAAGTTTATTTCAATATCTAATCCAGTAAAAGGCTTAATTCTAGAAAAATAAGAGAAATACTTGTACATTTTGCGGTCGAGGAGGCATATTGGTTGTAAAATTTTGAAAAACTCCCCCTGCTTGCATAAACTCCTCTAGCTCTTCTTTTTTTATCAAGAAAAATAGATTTCTTCCTAGTGATTAAGAAAAATGCATGTTCATAATTTCATGATTTTCTTCAATGGAGTTACTCCCAAGATAAGATCTATCAAAATTTTCCACATGTGACTCATCAAGGATTTCTTCATGGATATCATCTGCAAGAGTGGTTAAGAATCACAAGCTCCCCCTAATAGTATGTATGGTCTCCTTTTTAGCAGAGTCTCATCATCACAACTTAGAATATCATATCTGCCAAGTATGTCATCATCAAATCAACAACATGTGATGTTGGCTTAAGTGTGTAAGAGACTTTCGGATCCAATTTTCTTCTTTCTTCATACTTGTGTGAATTTGTTTTTGGCGGGTTGTCATGGTTTTAGGGAGCGAAGTCAAGTTACACTCACATGCCATATGTCCAATGTTATGGCAACTAAATCACTCTATCTTGTTCACGAATACTAAATCATGACTTCTTGCAAAATTGCTTCTATGAGATTGACGGGGACCATTATAATTGACTTTGTGATATGACCTACAATCTTTTGCCATGTGCCCAAAGTTTGTACAAGAATAGCAATAACCAAAAAATATACTTTAGTACCTAAAGGACGGAGATTGCTTTGATTTACTTCCAAAATCATTTTTTCTTAGGATCCTTTGATCAAATTTATTTCCTCTTGCATTCTTGACACCATCTGCATATCTTCTTGTAGTAGGGTTTCTTCTAATGTCATCTTCACTTTATCCTTTGTTGGCACTGGGATCATCAACACCTATTTTTGGCTTCCTCACATCCTTATTATTTGAAGGATTATCATTCTTTCTTGAGGGTTCACCTGCATAGCTAAGACCTGATTTATCAAGGGGGCATATTTAATGACTTAGGATGTCATCTAGGGTTTGAGAACTCATCAAGTTCTTATTCAACAAGTCAACTTCCTTTTTAAGAGAGACAATTTCTCCTTTCAATTTTTCACAATCTTCATCTTTCATGACTAGTTTCTTCTTCATTTCTTCCATAATCCTTGTTGCTTCTTGTGCTTCATTTTTAACGGTGATGATATTTTTTTTTCATTATGAATACTTCTTCATTCTTCTTTGCTAGACTGCTCTCCATTTCTTCTTTTATTCTAATATATTCACATGTTTCGTCCTTGAGAAGATTGATGTTCGATTTTAGTTTGAAGATTTCTTCATCCTTTTCTTCTCGTTGGCATATCATGGTGTTTCTCTCATTTTCTTCTTCATGAACTTGCCCTTCTATGAATGCCAAAGTTTCCATCACCTTCTCGGCTCCTTGTGCGTGTTTCCTTGCTTCTTCTGGTTGAGATCTAAGAGAGGAGACCTCTTCCTTGTATTAACAAATCTCTATTTCAAGATCGCTCAAGCTCTTAAGTCTTTGTTCAAGGTGCCTTGACAAAGCTTCTTCCCTTTTATTTCCCTTATCCAATTGATTTTTCATAGATATGACTTCTTCTTGATGTTTTCTTTTGTTTTGATGAAATTCCTCGTTAGGTTTGGCAAGCTCCTCATCCCTTTCTTGTACTTGAAGCTTGACAAAGACAACTTCCTTCCTTGTCTTGTCTTGGTTACCATATTGCACTTTCTACTTAAGTTTCTCATTTTCCTTTTTCAAATTGCTAATCTCTTCCATGGAAGACATAAGTTTATTCAAGAGATCTTCTTTAAAGTCTTCTTCATTCTGTTTATCTTCTAAGTTTTCTTTAGCCTTGTTGTCATCTCCCTTATCTTTAGCTTCATTGATGGATTCTGGACTTCTTTCTTGTTTTTCATCATCATCTTGACTAGAGATCATTGTAAAAACTCATTTTGAGTGAAGATCATGAAATTTTTTGTAGATGACTTTTGTTGATGAACATCTTTGAAAATTGGCCTTCACATAATTTGGTAACCCATCCAAAATTTCCTTCATTACTCTTGTATTGTACTCCTTGGATTCTTCGTCCATTGTGTCATTAGTAATCACTGATTTCCAAAATTCAATTCCTTGAGTCTTCAAGAAATTCCTCATTCTTGCCTCCCATATATCAAAATTTCCATTGAACAATGGAGCCTTTACAAATTGATTGATTTCAATTTTGATGGTTGAGGAAGACACATCTTTAGGAGGATTGGAGACTTTCTTCCTTGGTTTTCCCATTTGTGTTCTAATGATCAACCTTCAAGCTGTTAGGCTTTGAGTGAAGGAGGTACTGTCTTTGAAACCAATTTTTGGAAATACTCAGAACGTGGTAAATCAATATTGCTTTTCAATTGTTAATTTTACGAGTTAAATCACTTATTTTTAGAACACAAAATGAACAATGATGGAATAGATACTTTTATTAATTTATTGTTTACAATAAGTAAAGTACAATAATGATATAGTGCTCCAACCCTAGAAGACTCCAATCTTCCACGCTCCAATCTGTATTGTGCCAAGCACCAACTTGGTCTTCTCAAGGCTCCAACCTTGTTAATTTGAGGAACCAACCTCTAGGGCTCCAACCCTATCTCTGGTACAGGCTCCGACTTGCCTTCTTGAGGACTCCAATCCTTTAGGTCTCCAACCCTATCTTTCAAGGCCACAACCTTGTCTCTATGAAGCTCCAACCTCTTGGGCTCCAACCCACAAATTCACTTCCTCAAAATATGTTTGGTTATTCTTCACGGCTCCCAATATCTTCTTCAGTAAGCCCCGTTAATCTCTTCTGCAATGTATTCTCCAAATAAATTCATCAATGACAACCTTTTCTTATCATGAAGGTGTCGCCACTGCTCTTCATGATACCCAACCAAAGATCTCCAAAGTCTCCTCATGATGACTAATGCATCATGGTCTTCAAGGGGTGCCTTCAAAATGTCTTCAAGGAATCTTCAAAGTGTCCTTAATACGTTGCCCCAAGAATTCTTCAAGAGTTCCAAATACTTCACTGCTTAAAGACTCCTAATACTTCTTTGCTCAACAGAGGTCGAAGCACCAATGTTTAGTATTGTTCCTCAATAATCTGCTATTCCAGATGTATATAGCCCAACCTGTCTTCAATTATGATTTACAAGTCCAGCTTGAAAGTGTCTTCACAAGAAATCTCCAAGGTCAGCTTACTGATGCTTCTGCTTGTCTTCAATTGATTTACAGATAAGTTTCTTCAAATGTTTCTTCAAGTCCAAGTAAGTATCTCCTTAACTCTTCAAAATTGGTTTCACAGGTTTCCAACAAATCAACATAGGTCTCAGTATGCAAATCGACTTTAGGCCTAAAAACACTGTGCAATCTCTAGCCTAAACTTCCACAGGTCCAAGTTGTCTATAACAAGCTTCAAATGTTTTATTGTGCGACTTCAACGGGACTGTGCTACCGATTTTCAACAAGTCTGCAATGACTGGTTTACCCAGATCAAGTATAGAAGAATTTCTTCACAAGTCCACAACAGTACTTTCAAAAATCTGATGTGAATCCACACTAGCTCAGAACTACAAGCGATAACAAGAGTGCTTGAGTCCTAAGTCTAATGATTTATCAATGGGGAATAGATCAGGTTCAAGGAAGTATCCACACTATATCATTGTTGTCTTTTAACACGCCCATAATATCAGACCACAAGTGTGCAAATTATGTCACTGTAGTCTCTAAAAACATACCACAGGTCTGCCAAAACATTTTACAAGTCCGTAGGTCTAAGTTACAGCGACATCGAGCTAGTTTTGCAGAAAGGGAGGGTTGATTTGTGATGAACCGAGAAAACCTTGTTCAGCAAATTCGAAACACTGCTCAACAGATTTGAAACGCTGCTCCAAATTAAAAAAATCTTCTCCAAAACTTAAAATGCTGCTCGAAATCTCAAATAATTCTCCAAAATTGAAACGTTGATCCAAAATTTAGAACGCCTTACCAAAACTAAAACACTGCTCCAAAAAATTGAAACACTGCTCCAAGTTTGAAACGCTGCTTCAAAAAAAGTCTTCATGCTACATCAATACCAGTCTCATGCTGTTCCAAACACTGCAAGGTTATGCTTTGTATTTCATATGATGCATAATAACTCAGTCAAAAAATATACAACGCTATTTAATTATTCTTCTTCACTTCACGAGTTGTGAACTCGTCCACCTCTATTGCTCCTTTTATTTTAAACCTTATCATGGATGTCTTAATCAAATTCCAATTTTTTGTATTTATATGGAAGAAGCCGACATTTAATTTGACTTGAGTCGACTTCATACTTACACATTTATATGCTTAGGAGGGATTCCACCAATTAAAGAATAGGCGAGATAGCCAACCAGCAAGGCTCATATGTATTTTGTCAAATTAATAATAGATTTTTTATGCTAGAGAGTTTAAGGAAAAGGATCTTGAGGCTTATTGAATAGACTTTTAGGGTTTCATAAATTTCCTAAAATTTAGGACTTAGGACTAGGGTTTCGATTCACATATTTGGCATATATATTTAGGGTATCATGTCATAGGGTTAAAGGATTAGGATTAGGATTTTTTATAAAGGGACTCCGATAGGATTTATTAATTCAGAACTTCATATATTTATGCTAGGGTGTGAATATATATATATATATATATATATGGTTTCATTGAGGCATCATAAAACTAAGGCTTGTCATTTAGGATTTTTTTCATTTTTATAAATTTCTCTAGGGTTGATTTCAATAATAGCTTGGCATCATATTTACTTAAGGGATTCTAGGATTTGTATTAGGTTAGGGAAACAATACAAGAATATTTTCCATCTTCAATAATGCCATATTGACATCAATGACAACTTTTACCAACAAAGGTTGCACATGGGGGACCGTTAGTGGTCCCAACCCGCCCGCAGCCTCGTTGTAATGGTCACATGGTAAATGTTTAATAACCATGGCATATAATAATCTGAGAGTTCCAAAACTGTGACTTCGACGCCTATAAATGTATGGTCACATTTCACATGTTAACCACCGTGACATCAAATGTTGACTTGACGGCTACGTAACCATATCTCTGGTGGACTATGCTCAAAGGTTATCACATGCGTGTGGTTTCCATTAAATGTGCCAGCGGTTTAAGGAATTCTTCCTCCATCGTGGTTCTACTCAAAGGTTTTAAATACGGATTTATCTAACAGCAATGTTTGGGGCGGGGGGGAGCTGGGGGGTTCGATATGTGGCCACT
The DNA here is from genome assembly GCA_034641835.2 of Pinus albicaulis. Classification (NCBI taxonomy): domain Eukaryota; kingdom Viridiplantae; phylum Streptophyta; class Pinopsida; order Pinales; family Pinaceae; genus Pinus; species Pinus albicaulis. The sequence continues at coordinate 674,747,010 of CM076575.1, forward strand.
CCCTGATGCAAGGATTACCCTGCCAAACCCACATGCTTACTCTCGATGTGCATATAAAAATTTCACTTCACATTTATACTCCAATAAAATTCTCCATCTGGGAAAACTCATAATAATAATATGGAAGGTTTTTAATCTCTATTAAATTTAAACACCCAGATTTCAATATCTCTTGCGGAAGCTTTAGAACATAATTAAAACCCAAACACACCAATTCATTTGGTATATTGAAGCTTTACTTTCTCCTTCAAACTTAGATCCTCTCCAATCAAGAACTATTCCTTAAATCAAAGTTCCTTTCTTCGACTTCGATCTATGCAATCTTAATTCTGTTCCATGCTATGTAATTCAATTCCAAAAGTTTGAAGTTGGTTTTTCCCTCAGGCACCTGCAGAGATTAGCATTTGGTCCTACTCATCAAAGGCTCGACAAACATTTATCAATAAATGTTACCATACCTCGTATTAATTCCCTTGCAACTTTGGAAATTGCCCAATTGAACTCTCAGCAATTCGAAGATCCGCTCTCTAATCTCAATTTCATCAACCTTCACTCCTTCCAACTCGGCTTCTCGGCCTTACTGCTGCGGAGCAAGCTTAGGTGACATCGCTTCAACAGATCACACATCTCGCACTTCTGAATTGGATGAACCTTCAATTCATGTTCTTTTTCCTTCAATTTAAATTTGCGATCAAATTTAATCCCTTTTTATTGCCACCGAACTTAATTCCATCCTACGGTTCTCAATTTAACATTGAAGCAGAACTGATTCCATTACGCATATCTCTTCAAGACTGGTATTTGACTAGTGATGTTGTGAATTCAAAATCGATTTCACAAAAGAACAATTTTATCTTGATAGACCAATATTTTGTTTCATCGCTCTAATGCGATTTACCCTCTCCATTACACACTCCAGTGGACTCATAACTCCACTGTGTTAAATCAAGTTCTGATGGCATTACTGTGTGGTGGTTTTATCCACGAGTGGATCCTTTCAATTCCGTCTTCTCTGCCTTAGCGCAATTTCTCAAATTCACTTGTTCTTGATTCAAGCGACATGAATTCAATGAAGAAATTAATATATTAAAAAATCAGAGATTTTACCAGCACTTGTGCCCTTCATAAAACGCCAAACTCCATTGATCCTCCATATACCAGGTTAAAATACATCTAATATGCAATGGTCAACTATTCATGTATGATGGCTTTCATTTAAAATTGACATTGATTTGCCTAATCGATACTCTTCAATTTTTTTTTACTTTACATAAATCCACATTTATAAAATTCAAGAACTTAACCAGAATCGAACCCAGTTAATTCAAACCAAACTCATACCAATCTATTAATGCAGAAATAGTTCAACTTGTTCAAGACTAAAAACACAATTGAATTATGGAGTCTCTCTCATAAAAATACACAGCAATTTATTACTGCATTGGAAGTGAGTCCATCTCAATCCTTTTCTTTATAAACCAACAATTATATACCATCTAAATCGATATTAAATCCCATTACACTTACACAAGAAATAACTCATGAAGGAAACATAGGTTTCAGAAAATAAAATTCTGTATTAATACACACAATAGTTACATAACAATCTCCTTCCTTGGCTTGATTTCCAAATCATTGGCCCTTTTACAATCTGCTCGAAGGCTTCTAAGTAGAAAACCCTGCTCTCTACTCTATTTCTCTCCTCACACTCTCTCTCTAATTTTTTTAATGCCTTTGAGGCTTAATTAATTTACACAATTTTAGAATAATCTAATCTAAGTTCAACCCCTTCAACTTCTCAACAAAATCCTAAAATCACTCTTGAATCCCTAAGGATCCTCTCTCACCCATAATTAATGAAACTAATTTCTAAATTAATATTTAGAAAAAATCTCTCAATCCCTTTACATCCTCAACTGATCAAATTCTTTCATATTCTCAATTATTTACAATATTTAATTAAAAATACTTAAAACTCACTCAAATCATTCATAAAAATCTAGCTCCTCTAAAAACTTAAAAACCCCTAAGTTTTAATAAAATACAAAGTATTTCCTCTTTGTCTAATGCTCTTGCATCACTCCCGCCCTTGACTGTAAACATTGAACTCAAATGGTTTCCACTGGCAATATTTTAGTGCACCATTCAAATTAGATGGAATTTGCAGTTTTAACTGCAGTTAAACTATAGTTATCCACATTTAGTGGAACATTTGTAGCTCTCATTGGGAAAATGGCTAGAGAGGTCAATTTTTGATCAATTTGGGTGAAACAAGAGTCTACCTAGACTAATTTGAGCATTCTGGAGCTAATGGTATAGAGAAAACAATCATTGGAGGCTTGTAAACATATTTATTTGAAAATTTTGAGCATAATGACAAAGAGAGACATGCCATTGAGAGTTGGACCAATAGTTGTAGCCTAGGAGGGGTGAACTTCTTCATCATTCCTGCTATGTAAATATTATGTGTGATGTAATTTCTCTATTATACATTGTTTTTCAGTGTTATTTAAGCCTATTTACATGCTTCAAACTCAAAAATTCATCTATGTTTCATGGTTAAATTACTCATTCCTTAAGAAAACAAATGGACACAAATTGTGCATGTTTTATAACTAAGAAGACACTTAGCAAAACAAAATAATACAGTCCTTTTCACATCACATGTGAATCCCTTTTTCAGAAGATTATCCAAGGTTAAGATGTGACGTGAGTAGAGAAGCCATAGGAACGTGGAAACTTTGGGCCATAAGCTGGGGTTCCATATCTACGTCAAAAATAAGTGAGGTTGATTAGGATCGATTGGCTAAAGCAAGTGATAGGCCTCTTTGGTGGAAAGTCCTATCAGTTAAGAAGACCTAAAGGGTTGTTATAATCAGTTAAGAAGACCTCGAGAAACACAATTGTGTGTTTCGAGATGGAGTGTTAAAGTATTGGTGTTAAAGGTTGAACTCAAAGCATAGCTAGCTAAATGATTGGGCTTAGAGGTGCTAGTATTATTTAACTTCCAACCATAATTCATATTAACTCAACATCTACCAAACACTTAGAGGAAGAAAATTTATTTCCACTCTGGGCACTTCAAGTGCTTGTTATATCCATGTTCAAGATGGATTATTATTTTAGTGTAAAGTTGTTTTTAGTTTAAAATAGGGTTATTTCTATTTTTATTTTATTTTTGTAAAAAAAAATAAAAAAATTGCATTTTGGTTTATTTTTATTGCTATTTTATTTTGAATTAGTACAAATATTTATATAAAATTAGATTACAAAATCTCTATAACATTGGGTTAGAGAGAATCCAATTATATGTTTTGGAGTTTTTTATCAAACTATGGATATTTTTTTTTTGGTAAAACCTTAATATTTGTTGTTTCAAATGAGTTTTTCACTATAGTATGAATTAAACACTAAAAACCTGAAAAAATATGAAGCACTTGAATTGTGGATAGTCCATAATTAAAATTTTCAATTCAAAAAAATCCCTATCTTTTTCTAGGAAACTTAGAAAATATAATGTGTGAAAAAACCTTCGAAAGCATATAATAAATGAACAATTATGGAGTTTAACCATGTGGAATTTAAATTCTAGCAGTAGGTGAAGGAGGCAATGTAAAAAGGTCCTGAATGTCAATTTTTATGGAAGCAAACACAAGAAGAAAAAAATCAGGGAAGACAATAAGATTATAAGATCAATAGTGAACAACTATTGAATTTTTGAGGAAATATATACATTCCTAATCAAATTAGCTTAAAAGAGGATGAGTATCACTGAAGTTCTTATTATGGATACCCTAGTTACCAGAAAATGCTCACAACACTCAGAAACTATTACTTTTGGCTCGGAATGCGTAGAAATATTGTTGAATACTTGACCAAATGTCTGGAATGTCAAAGGGTGAAGGTGAAGGATCAACACCCACTGGAATTTCTATTGCAAACTATTCATGTACCATAGTGGAAATGAGAATTCATTTCTCTTGATTTTATTACAGGCTTACCAAGATCGAATAGACACAACAACTCTATAATGGTGGTAGTTGATCAGCCGAGCAATGCGGCTGACTTTATTCCAGTATAATCCAATTACAAAATAGTGCAAATTTCTAACATCTTTATGAGGGTCGTGTTTAGATTACATGGAATTTTGAAAACACTCATCTCACATCAAGATGTGAAGTTCACTTCAACTTTTTGGAAGGCACTGTTCATCGGCCTTGGCACACAAATCAAACTTAGCATAGCTTACCATTCACATATGGATGGAAAGACTACGGGGAACTCTCTTATTCCATAGGCCTTCCAGAGAGCTTCCCTTATTAGTGTTGGAGACGCTAACACAAACACAATGGGAGCAGGATTAAAGAAATACGTAGGTGTTACGCGTATTAGAAGGATGTGATTATTTTTCAATTTTTTTCTAGAAGAAAAGTCTATATGTTCTATTGGAGGATAAAACATATACATCTAACAACGTATCAAGAAAGTATAAAATGAAAAATAATGAACAATGTATCCGCAGAGAAAGTGGAAGATCTAGGCTCTGCTAGATTCTGTAAGCTAACTCCTTTCCCTTCAAAACCAAATGGTTGATAAGAAAGACTTGAAAAGAAGGAAGGTATGGTGAGAGGTCACTACCTATAGCTAAAAAAAACAATGTGAGCAACCAAATTAGGGGGGTGATAGACTCATTTTTTTGGGATGGTGGGGGTGTCTTCTAGTCAAATATCCCTATGAAACGAAGGGTTTTGGGGAAGAGGATTTGATCTAACGATGTCAAAAGTTAATGTTTCGAGTGTTAGCTGCTATAGGCATTTAAGAAGACATGAGAAGCAAGATATTGAGTTGAGGGATGGTTAAAAAAACCCGAGAACCAAGATTTTGACTTCAAGGATGGAAGGTAAAATTCTCAATGTTAAAAGTCGAATCTAATGTTGGGATTACAGGTGTTTGTGTTGTCAAATTATTATATATTTCAAAGTTTTTTATGAGGATCTCGAGAATATATATATATTTTTTGGTCTATATTAATTGGTATTGTCTAAATGAGTGTTTAACTATATACATGAATTAAACACAATAAAAAAAAATTGACACTTAAATAAATTATGGGAGTTCACAACTCAAAACAAGTCTATTCCTATATTTTGGTTGAAAATACTTCAGAAAAACCATTAAAGCATATAAAAAATAAATTACTATGTGAAAGTCTTTCTAATTTCCTAGAAAAACAAAATCAAATTTATTTTAATATTACTTATATTATTAATAGTATATATTAATAAAAATATGTGATCCTAATAAATATTTACTATTAATATTTATTGTGGATTAATTTGTAGTGGAATTTCATAAATGTTTAGTTATATTGATGTTTTTTTTAAAGTTTTTTTTAATATATTGATATTCAAATAAAATATGAATAAATAAATTTAGTTAATATGAAATATTTTGAATTAATGTTTAATGTGTTAGTTTATAGTTTTTAAGATTGGTTTATTTGAAAATTTGATATTTTGTAGCTATATATTTTAATATTCTTTTATCTTAAATTTAACTTAAAATCATTAAAATATTACATTTGAGTTAATAGTAATAACATTAATATAATTTTAAAGTTACAATTAAATTTGTGAAAATGTGTGAAAATATCTAATCCCATTTATGAGAACCACTAACTATGCATGTGTCACACATGCTACAATCCACTCAATATTTTGAATTCTCATACTAACATTCTGAAGGATAGTCTTGATAAATATCGAATCCACAATCATAATCCCGCTATTAATCAACCTTCATCACTAGTGCCTCCGATTATTTTTTCTAAATGGTATGGACATATTCCTTTGCAATACCAATTGCATCATTGATAGATATTCTATAAAGGAACCCAAATTATTCATTGGAAATGTGAAGTGAAAGTAATTCTTTGATCTGTTCCACAATAACCTTTGAGATGAGCTTATGAATAATATTGCATCGTGAGATCTCCCAAAGATGAGAGAAGGAGGAAGGAGTAGTGACCTTTGGGATAAGTGCAATAAAAATTGATTTGATAGACCCCAAGATGAAACCCCTAATCTGGGACTCTTATACCATCTCGAACGAATCTGTTTTCATGTGCTCAAATAAATATAAGAATATCTCAATCTTCCATCCATCAGGGCCAGGGCATTTGTCCCCGGAAAAATATTCTAAAATTAAGTGGATCTCTTCGATAGTGGCGAGTCTATTTAGTGCTACATTTTCATCATTGTGAAACATAAAAGGGTATTCCCCCATACCCAAAATAATGTCTTCTATGTGACTCTCCTCTATCTCCCTAAATAGATTCTCAAAGTGTTGTACTGCCTCCTGACGAATCTCAGCATATGTATAGACGTGGCTTATGTCTGCCTCCCTAATATAGCATATGGAATTTCTATTTTTCATCTGTTTTGCAAAGCGATGGAAACTTTTGGTTGTGTTATCCCCTTCTGGGATAAAAATAGACCTACTCTTTAATCTCGATGTGTACTCCTCAATTTCCAGTATGTGTGTCTTCCTCTCCTCCAAATATTTCAATATATCAAGTTGTTGTTGAGTGAAAATCCTTGTTTTAAGGTGTTTCCCAATCTATTCAATGTTTGTCACTAGTTATTTTAAGTCTTGTAATAAAATATCATTATTTTCCCTTTCAATATGATGTTTTCCATAACCGACGGATCTCGAAATGTCTCATATGAACCCCAAATCCTAATGACCAATGTGTTGGATGATTTGTCCTCAAGCCCCATGAGATTGAATTGGAAAGGGATACCCCTTCTGACCAAATCTGCCTCCATTTTAGAACAATGGGAAAGTGGTTAGAGATGAATTTATTTTCAACATATTATCTTAAATTCCCAAAAATTTCAAACAAATTCTTGTGTGCCATGAATCTATCAACTCTCTTTCCAATATGTTTATCTCCGCCTCTCCCATTGTGTGAGTTCGGCTCGATGGGATCTAGAAATACATTATTTAAATGATTCTCATAAAATAGGATTTCCAATCTATCATCTAGGGGATTACCATGACATTTTGTACCGCAAACCTCTATCCTGGTTAATATGGCATTAAAATACCCAAAAAATACCAATGAGCCAATATTTAGAAAGTGTGAGGCCTCCACATTGTCCTAGAATATGTGTCTACCCTCATATGGTGCATTTATATTGCGAATGTGTATCCTTTCCTCCATGCACTGAATATGTCCAAAGAGTAGTATCCCAGAAAATAAATTATGGGCCTTTAATTTTTCCCAGTATGGATCCCATAGTACCACCAAAACCTCAAAAAACCCACATGAATCAACCAAAACAATACACAAATATGGGTAAATGGATTGGAAATATGTAATGTATCTCTCAACATCTACCATGGTTTCTTATATAAGGATGATGAATTGATGAACACAGTTCATCAGGTGTGACAAAGACATATATTTTGTGGTGTCCCCCAAGCCATGGATATTAAAAGATAATATTTTCATCATGTCCTAGTCTTAGAGCCCACATTTGTTCCAAGGGCCCTAAAAGATGAAGATTGAAAGGTAGGCATATCGAACAAACCAGCTGAATCATGAAACAAGTTCTTTCCCGAGGTTTTTCGTCGAGAATTTCTCTTACCCTTCCCCCTTGTGATATGTACTGATGTTTTTGGAAAATTTTGGGATAAGAACAACTCACATAGCCCATACTTTTCCTTTGTGCAGTGTGAGAGGAGATAGGGCCATTGCAAGGTTTGGGAGAAGAAATTTGATTTCATTATCTATGGAATTATGACGGGATGGTGAGGGTAATCTGAGCATTAATGTTAGTTTTTCTGTGCTAATTTCATATTCATATTTAAAATCTATTTGTTGATGATCTTATGCTTTATGTGCATAGGTTTCCTTCTTGTATATGTGTCTCAAATAGGTAAATTAGTTGAGTTTTATGAGTTAATTCAAGAGCATAAAGCATGAAATAAATATTTTGAACAAAAAAAAAACAAGAACAACAAACCATCAGAATTGATCCATCAACAAAAAATTTTGATGAAGGAGTTCACCACTCCTAGGCTACATCTCCTTAGTCCAACTTCCATGGCTTGGGCTTATGTATTAGCTCAAAAGTGAAAAAATTTGTTTTTTACATTCACTTGCATCTCCTAAAACATGCTTCAATGAGTTTAGAATGTCCAAATCTATCAGAAATGATTCCTCTTGCTCCAAATTTGGTCTTCAGTTGATCTAGGCATTGCCTTCCCTCCTCGTGGCCTTGGGCTTCTTTTTTATTCAAAGTGACAAAAAGAACTTTTAGAATTTCTTCATTGCCTCTGAAACCTATACCAATGGATTCATAACATGCCAATATTCTAGGAATGACTCTTATTGAGCCAAGATTGGTTGAAAATTGCTCCAGATATGCTCAAAACCATTTTCCCTAGCAAACTTCTCCCTAAAACTGGAGATGACTGGAGTTAGCCCCACGAAAGTTGGAGAAACTCCAAATTTAGGCATACTACAAAAAATCCCACCGTATTAATCTGTGATTTACTTAATATTAAATTTCAGATTAACTAGGATAAACATGTTTTAAATGCGCATAAGGACAAATCAAATTAATCTGGATTTACAAATGCATTAGTACTTAACAATGGTGATTGGTATTTTAACCCCACATTTAACACATTAATCCTTGCACATTATAATCTCTGCCCCACTCTGGTTTTTTGGCTTAGTCTCATGGGGAGGGGGTTGGCCCCCTCAAAACCCCCGTTGTAGAAACTATGTAACAATAAATAGATGTTGGGCACTATAACTATTAATAACTTGTGTTGTGGTGTATTGGCATGGAGTGCTGGTATTTTGGGGGAGGTCGTGGGGTCGAGCCCCGACATCTGCCCAGTTTGGATTTAAAACTTTTGTGCCCGGATACCATAGCTAACATTTTTTACATTTAAATAAAAATGCACCCACCATACATATTAACCAACATTTGGAATTTCGTTTAATTAAAAATGCGCCCACAAAATATAAATTCGAACTTTATCCAAAGTTTAAAAATTAATATGTGCCAACATCACCATATAGTTTAGACTTTGGTAATATGAATAAATATCACCCACCATGTAATATAATTCGACCAGTGCAATGATATTAAGAGTTTGACCCATAGTTAAAAAAAAATTAATTCAACCATTGGAGAGGGTCCACCAGAGGGGGCACTAAGCGGCCCCTAGTTGCACCATGTGTCAGCTTCTGGTTGGGTTGTCCCTCAACCATATATAAAATAAATTCTCATTCAAGCTTAGGAGCACATTGTAAAAAAAAAATTGCCTTCAAACAAAAATGGTGAATCTTGCAGTGACACTTGTCACAATGTCATTCGGTGAAACTGAAGAATATTCTCATAATATACCTTGTATGCTCACTAGGTTTCCATGTCATTAACCTGTCATTGTTATGCAAATTTTTAGCTATTTATGAAAATGAACAACAGGATCTTTCTTCTTCACCTAGACTTTGTTTTCGATGAAACGAATTGCATTAGATTCATGGAAACAAGCTCTTCATTGTCGTTCAATTTCCAATCAATTTTTAGCACTTTCATTTTTTATCGTTAACATTGAGCACTTGATCATTCATCCCCACTAGAATCCTTTTGGACCCCAAATTCCCTTTGATTACTTAGCATTTGGATGAGGGTATAGTTCCCTCACCCTTCCAGTCTTAATCCACTGAAATTTTCCCATTTTCGTCAATTAGAGCTTTGTACAAAAAATTAACTTTTTCCTTCACTCTTGCGACCTTCTCTTGCTGCCATTGAAACTGTCATGCTACAATTCACATGAATTTGAAGAGAAACAAGTTTTTTTTTGCAGAAAATTTCTTGTTCCTACCTTGGTAATTAATGAAAGGAAATTTAAAAATTGTCTCAACTTCAACACTATCACCATGGTGATACTTAACTTCTCTTTCTTTTTACTTGTGTCAAATCTTGACCAAGTATATTTGTCATTTCCATGTACCTTTGGAAACAAAAAACAAGCATTTGTGGAATCGATGCCTTCTTTTTCAAGATTCTTTGTCACTTTCTCTTTGACCTTTGGACTCTCTTTCACCGACATCTTGTTTCCAACAATGCTCAATACTCAAGCTGACTGCTGGAAATATGTAAAATCTTCTTCAAATACTTTCAAAGGTAGCCTGTTAGAGTCCTAAAACATCTCATTACAAGAATAAGCAACCTTAATGAAATCAACTTGTTCATTTGATGCATATTTTTTAAAGTTTTGATTCAAAACATCTCTTTTTTTTATCATCACCAATGTCAAATTTTGAATTGCATTCACTATCCTCTTCATTTCTCCTACATGTATAAGATACAAACTTGTCTTCTTCTTATGAGCTCTAACTATGTACTAAATAACATATTTAAACAAGTGATACTTATTATCATGGAGATGAGATAATTCTTTGCTATAATGTAGATAAGAACTTCCCAATACAAGACCTGATATCTCAAGCAGCACCACATCAAGTTCAACTTCATCAAGAAAGTTTGAATTGATGGAATTATTAGTATGCACTTCCTTGTAACCTGCAATTTTTAATTCTTACATATCCACCCTAAGGGATAAGGTCCTAGATGTCTAACAATTTCGAGGTCTAGCTTCTTAACCACCTCTTCAAGAATCAATTTAGCTTGTGACCCACTATCAAAAAGTGTCTCAATCTTTGTATGTCTAGAGACGACTCTAATATGGAAAAGTTATATTCTTGTTTCTTCATCTTGAGTGACATTGGAACAATTTGAAGAATAAGAGCTTGCTATTTTCTTACCTTTCAAACCCATGGATGTAATATTTGTGTCATCTCTTGAATCTTAACCTAAGTCATGTTCAACTATAGCAAAAAATTTCCCCTTTTATTTGGCTTTAAGTTTGTTTGGCTTCAACTCTAGATGAAGTTTCTAATAGTGGTCTTCATCATAGCCATTCTTCAAACAATTTTTACATGTCAGTTTTTATTTTTATCTTTTGACAGAGTTATTTCTCTTTCCTCTTTCATAACAATTTCCCTTTCCTTTACCCTAATTATCACTTTTCCAGTCTATGTATTGTTTCCCTCATGGCTCTAAATGTATGGCTTGAACAAAAACATCATCGATGTTTGTAGGATTAAACATGAGAACAATGTACCTAAGGTAACTATGAAAATCCCCAATGTAATTTAACAAAGTTTCTTGAGAATATAAATTAATACCCAAAATGAAAGCTCTTCTCCTAAATTCATGAGTATAATCTTGCATATTTTTCCCTTTCAACTATCTAAAAATTTTCCAATCCATTATATCCTTTTTAATGTAATATAAGGGATATAATTTCCTTCTAAAGGTGACAATAAAACTTGACCAAGACATAGATATCTTACTGTAGTTTTTAATCTTTTATTGAGTCCTTTCTTCCCACCATATAGGTGCAGATCCTTCCATCCTCAAAAGAAGCCAACTGAATCTTTATGCCATCTTCATGAAGGTTTATAATTTTGTATACACCTCCAATATAAATTTGGGCCGCAATGTTCACTAGATATTGTAGGTATCCATTTTTTTCATTAACATTTTTTATACCCCTTTATATTTATATATTTAACATAATGACATGATGCCTCTCTTATGACCCCACATCCATTCTACAACTGCCATTTCTTCTTGTGCTATACATAAGAGATGCATATTAGTATTCCCACAATGTGATTACTCAATCCACATTCAAGCACATCTCACTATGATTTGTGGCATTTAATGGTCTAAGGAAATGTGAATGATCCCTCACTTGTTGCAATGCGAATGATACGTCATGCACTCAATGATCCCTCATGTATTCTCCCTTTCCAAACCCACAAAGCACCAACTTGTTGCAATGTTAATTATCCCCTACTTTTTGCAATGTGAATCCCTCAGTTGTTGTAATGTGAATGATCCCTCATGCGCTCAATGATACCTCATGGGCTCTCCTTTTCCAAACCCACAAAATGTGAGCTTGCTGTAATGCGAATCCCTCAGTTTCTATAATTTGAATCTCTCATTTTCTAAAATAAAAATGATCCCCCATGTGCTATCCTTTGACAAAACTGCAAAACAAGCCCACTTGGCCCAGAAAATAAAAAAAAATACCCTAAATTATTTATATTTCATATATCATAAAAAAAACCTAATAACCCTTAGTTATATAGCCAATATAATGATTTGGGTTTTTCTGATTTCTTTTACCCCAATATGAATGCATGCGATATAATATTGCTTTGTCAGCGACCCCCCCGTGGTCCAACTTCCATGGCTTGGGCCTATGTATTAGCTCAAAAGTGAATTTTTTTTTTTTACATTTGCCTAAAACTCCTAAAACATGCCTCCATCAGTCCATAAAGTCCAAATCTATTAGAAGTGACTCTTCTTTCTCCCAATTTGGTCTTCAGCTGATCTAGGCATGGCCTTCCCTACTGGTGGCCCTATGCTTATTTTTTCTTCAAAGTGACAAAAACACTTTTAGAATTTCTCCTTTTCCTTTGCAACATGTACGAATGGATTCAGAACATTCCAATTTGCTAGGAATGACTCTTTATGAGTCAAAATTTGTCAAATATTGCTCCAAATATGGTCAAAACCATTTTCCCTGGTAAGTTTCCCCTAAAACTAGAGAGGATTCAGGTTAGCCCCGCCAAAGTTGGAGCAGCTCTAAATTTACAGATACTATCAAAAATCCTTCCATATTAATATGTGAGTTAATTAATGTTAAATGGTGGATTAACTGGGAGACTTGTGTTTAAAATCCACATAAGAGTAGATTAATTTAATCTGGATTTACAAACGCATTAGCACTTAGAAATGGTGATTAGGGTATTGACCCAGCATTTAACACATTAATCCTCATGCATTATAATATTCGCTCTTCTCTAGTCCTGTGGCTTGGTCGCATGGGGAGGGGTTGGCCCCTCCAAACCCCCACTACAGAAACCATGTAACAATAAATATATGTGGGGCACTATAATTGTTAAGAACTTGTGTCGTGGTGTATTGGAATAGAGCATTGGTGGTTTGGGGAGGTCGTGGGGTCGAGTCCTGACCTCTTCCTAGTTTGGATGTAAAAATTTTGCACTCGAATACCATAGTTAAAAAATTTGGAATTTTAATAATATGTGCACACTCTAGGTATTAGCCAGCCTTTGTACTTTGGTTTAATTACAAATGCGCCCATAAAATATAACTTGGGACTTTAACCAAAGTTTAAAAATTAATATGCAGTAGCATTAACATATATTTAAAACTTTGGTAATATAAATAAATGTCACCAACCATATAATATAATTCGACCATTGCAATGATATTAAAAGTTTAACCCATAGTTAAAAATAATGTAATTCGACCATTGGAGGGGGTCCACCAGACGGGGCACATTGCGGCCCCTAGATGTACCACGTGTCAGCTTTTGGTTGGGGTGTCCCTCAAACATATATAAAAATATTTCTCATTCAACCTTAGGAGCACATTGCAAAAACACTTGCACCTTCAAACCAAACTGGTGAATCCTTGAGTGACACTTGTCATAGTCTAATTGGTTGAAATTGAAGAATATTTCTAGAATATACCTATATGTTGACTGGGTTGCCATGCCATCAACTTGTCACTGTTCTGAAAATTTTTAGTTGTTTAGGGAAACAAACAGGAGGCTTTGTCTTCTTCATCCGAACTCTATTTTCGACAAAAGGAATTTTGTTAGGTTTCTGGGGACGAGCTCTTCGTTGTCGCTCAATTTCCAATCATTCTGAGCACTTTAATTTTTGAGCATTTAAATTGAGAACCTGATCATTGCTCCATAATAGAAGCCATTTGGAACCCAAAATAACTTTGATTACTCGTTATGTGGGTGAGGGTACAGTTCCCTCACCCTTCTAGTCTCAATCCACTGAAATGTTCCCATTTTCATCAATTGGAGATTTTAATGAAAACTTAACTTTTTCCTTGACTCTTGGGACCTTCTCTTACTGTCATTGACACCATCATGGTGAAATTTCCATGAATTTTCCTAGCAGTAAGCTATTATTTTAGAAACGATCTTGTTCCTACCTTGGTTATTAATAAAAGGATACTTAAAAATTGTCTCACCTTCCACACTATCGGTATGGCTAGTCTTAGTTGATCTTGCATTATGCGAGCATTGACTCTTGACCAAGTATCTTTGTCATTGCCATGTACCATTTGGAAACCAAAAAAAATAATGTGTAACCCATGCATTATTTGTTAAGCTTCTTTTTCACTTTCTCTTTGACCTTTGCACTCTATGACACCGACATCTTGTTTCCAACACTTCTCAACACTAATGTTGATTGTTGAAAATATATCACATATTGTTCACCTCCTTTCATAGGAAACCTATTATAGTCATGAAACATCTGATTAAAAGCATAAGGAACCTTAATTAAATAAACTTGTTCAATTGATGCATATTTTTGAAAGGTTTGATTCAGAACATTTATTTTTCTGATCATAAGCAATGTGAAATTCTGACTTGCATTCACTAGCCTCTTCATTTCTCTTGCATGTATAAGAGACAAAATTTTCTTCTTCTTATGTGCTCTAAATATGTAATTAATACCATGTTTAGACAAGTGATACTTATTCGCATGCAAATGAAATACTACTTTCCTATCATATAGATAAGGACTTCCCAATAGAATACTTGATATCTCAAGCGGCACCACGTCAACTTCAACTTCATCAAGAAAGTTTGAATTGATGGCGAATCTTAGTATGCACTTCTTTGTAACCTGCAAGTTTGAATTCTTCCATATCAACCCTAAAGGATAAGGTCTTCGATGTCTAACTGTTTCAAGGTCTGGTTGCTTAACGAAGTCTTCGGAAATTAGGTTAGCTTGTGACCCACCATTACTAAATCCGAACCTAAGTCATGTTCAAATATAGCAACAATTTTCCCATTTTTCTGGCTTTCAGATTATTTGGCTTCAAGTCTGGATGAAGTTGCCAACAATGGTATTTACCATGGGCATTCTTCAAACAATGTTTACATGTGAGTTTTTATTTTTCTCTTTTGACATATTTTTTTCTTTCTCCTCTTCCATAAAACTTTCCCTTTCCTTTACCCTCATTATCACTTTTCTCATCTATGTTATGTTTCCCTCTTGCTTCTAAATGTATGGCTTGAACACAAACCTCATCTATGTTTGTGGGACTAAACATGAGAATAGTGTGCCTAAGGTAACTGTGAAAACCCCCAATGTAATCTAACAAAGTTTCTTGAGAATATAAATTAATACCCAAAATACGAACTCTTGTCCTAAATTCATAAGTATAATATTGCACACTTTGACCTTTCAACTATCTAAAATATTGCTAATTGGTAATAGCCTTTTTCATGTAAGCTAATAGATAGAATTTCCTTTTAATGGAAGCAATAAAACTTGACCAAGACATAGAGATATTACCATAGTTTTTCATCCCTTATCAAGTCCTTGATTCACACCATACAAGTGCGGATCCTTCAATCCTAAAAGAAGTCAATTGAATATTTATGTCATCTTCGTCAAGGTTATGAATTCTACAAGACAACTGAAATTTATGTATCCAATTGTCCAATATTTTTGCATTTATCTCTCCATTATATATTGAAAGCTCAAATCTGACATTAATTTTTAGTAAGCGTGTTTTTCCTCTTGTGATATTTGAGTGAGTATGGGTAGTTTTGGATGTGGAAGTGGAAGATGATACTGATGGTTATGATGAGGATGATGAATATGGTGGATATGGAGGTGGATTTCCTCCATTACCCTTTGAACTCTTCTCTTAATCCCTCTTATCATTTGAAGTTCCTTCTCCATGTGGAGGCTTAGAACCCTCTCCTGCCATCTGAGTAGTAAATGCATCAAACATAATTTTAACCATCCTCTTTATGTCATCGAATACTCTCTTGACATCATCCTCTTCTAAATGACCTTAGTTACTCCAACACCTAACATGATGCCTATGTATTCAAGCTTAAGTTCTGGTGCTTGCACCTCTTCAATCAACTCAGCTTCTGGTTCAACTTGTACCTCTTCAATATCATATTATTGAGATAAAACATGAGGTGATTTAGGTGCAATTGTGAGTGAAACTTTGGGTGGAGATGGTGCATTTGTGGCTCTCCTTCTTCTGGTCCTAATCTCAGGACTCGCAATTAAAAAAATTTCCCTTCACCTTTCTGCAATTTTAACCTTGTCAACATCATGAATTTGCAACCATTAAAACACTACTTGCATAAAACTCAAGAAACAATCAAGTAAATAGTCATGCCTTTCAACCAGGTTCTAATACCAACTTGATATGAGTATGAATTTTAGTTTTGTTGTGATAATTTAATCTTCATATTTAAAATTTATTTGTTGATCTGATCCTTTATGTGCATAGGTTTCCTTATTGTCTGAGTAAGTAACATGAAAACAATTGTTTCATAGTTATAGGGTGATTGTTATCTCTATCACTTTCATCATTGTTTCTATTTATTACAGGTTATGGCAGTCCCCTAATTAGATCTAATATTTCTTATGATTAATATCTTTGTACTCATCTTAAATGGTGTTCATAAGAATATAAAACATAGTAACACAAATAAGCATGATGGTACAAGAGTATCTACATTCCCTTGTTGGTACTCTAGTAATAAGCGTATACATAGTAATCCTAGTCATACAGGTCATTTCATCCCATTGATATCATCCTTATGACAAACCATTGTCAATAAGTAGTAACAATCATTAATATATAAAGCTATATGATTGGAACATATTTACATAAGTCACGTGTTTAAGCTTATATGGTATTCAATCTAAAATTTATGCATACTTGACATACTAGTGATCTCAAACTTACTTATTTTGTGAGCTTACGTTTTTTATTAGGATTTACCTGTGTTCATGTATCCCATCCCCACTTAGTACTAACAAGATAAATACTAACCCCTCTAGATTAAGACCAAGAAAGTACCTTTGGTAAATATCGTCATAATATTCTTTCGGGGAGTATCTACTGGTACATTATTGTTGCTTTCTATTCTATGTTTCACCGTTCTCCATTACTGCAACCACCTTTCTGCACTATTTTTTTACTTGGCCGAGGTTATCACTTATTAGCATGCCTTTCCATCCCACACTCGAAGAAGGGTTTTTCAGGTTCTTATAAGAATAGAAAACCTCCTGCTCAACTACGCCTAGATTTCCTGGAGGTCCCTTTGGAAAATTCACATTGGAAAAGATACTATAATAATTTGTTCAAAGTATGCCTCTCTATTTTCATGGAAATTTACATTACATCAATATTCCCACTTGGATGGTGAATATTTACTTGACAGCCTCATGCTATCTATTAGAGTAAATAGAATGAAAGGTTTTTTTTTTTACACCAAAATTACATGTTCACTATAGTTAAAAGATTTAGTATAATACCCTGATTTTTTGGTTCCAACTTCTTGCTACAACAAGGGATATATAGCTTCTTCGTTAATTTAAAATTCAATTCCATGAATCCATAATCCAGTTTCATAACTCTTAACTAACTTTTTTTTTCCGTGACTCACTAATTTATAGAGATCATTTTCCATCTTCATAAAATCCTCTCTTTCAGTCAACTGACCCTCTTTCATTGAATTTGAATAGTTTTGTGCATTGATCAGCTTTATCATCTTCACAAACAATTTTGTAAACAAATCTTGATTCTCCTTTCTTGGCCCATGCTATTTGAATATGTTTTATACTATTCATTGTAGGGTAATACACACTCAAAATTGAAACATAAAGGATGATCACTACAAGGGGTCGATAGTCAAAAGCGTAAAATGTAAAAAATTTATCCTTTCTATAGGGCAATCACTACTACAAAAATTGAGATAGCTTGGCTAGACATGAATAATGGCAATTCTCAAACCAAATTGTTTATGTATGTTGAATAGAGTCATAATACCTTTCAAGTATCTATATAAATATATATTGAATAAGTTTTTACTATACACTTACATGTTTTTTCAACACAATATTTTCATTGAGATTTTCTGATCACAACTAGTTGATGAAGGTGACTTAACATGGAATCATGTTTGGAATGAGTTTATTTTGTAGAGTTTTTTTGTGAGGAGAGAGGGTTCAAGGCTTTTCAATGGCTTGCACTAGAGGATTTTCAATAGCCTTCATTACAGGTCTATCAATGAATTGGACTGGAAACGATGGGCACACAACCATGCCCTCCCAGCATGGGAATAGTATAATGAAATTTCATCTAGTGATTAATGTTCCATTGATGGTACTGAAGGGATTATGGAACAAAAATTCTTTCATGGGGATTGAGAGCTTGGGAATTACATTGACAGATGACCTCCTACACATGGAACTTTGAAAGTTTACATTTCATTAGATAATATCTCACCCAAGGTTACAATGACAAGTCACAAAGCTTGGAAACCAATATTGAGTGATGCCATACATGTAGTGCATACAATTGAACATGGAAATCATAAACCCTAAATCAAGGAATATGGGTGTCCATTGTCAGAAATATAACCCAAACCCAGTGAAAAACCAGGTTTTCTAGTTGGTGACAAGGGTTAGTTAAGTGGGTTCGGTAGTTTTTCTATGGTTTATAAAGATTTTAAACATTCATCAAGTCTAGTGTTCTATGTAATTGTTTTATGGCATTATTATCCTTTACATCCCGAAGATGCAAGTTCATTTTTCATTTTTAGAGGCATTCTTTTCAGCAGCATTTTACCAGCAATGTAATGGTGGGAGCTTGGTAGGCCTCAATTGTTTATGATGCACAAGAGAGGTAGTGATGGAGATTCATGAAATTATATTTATATTTTCATGTTGACCTTTGTTCATGTACTTCGAGGTGTCTTTTTTTGTTTCATTCACATATTTGGAGGAGCTATGGCACATGTGGGAACACTTAATCGTTTGTTGCATTTGTGGAAAAATATTTTGATGCATGTTTATCCATTTAATAATTACTTTGGGGCATATTTATATTTATGAGGCATAATTTACATATATTGAGGAAATATGGACCCAATGGCATGGTAAACTAGAAATATTACATACATGATGAGCAGTGACCTACCTAGTAGGTGTTGTATGGTTTTATGGAATAATTAAATTTCAAATGCACAAGAGACGAGGTGTGCTCAAGTTAAGAAAAGAATCTAAGTCACCTTCAAGGAAAATATGGTACATGATCCTATGGTGTTCCAATTCAAGAGAAGTTATGAAATATTTGATGAACACATGGACATAAATGCTTTTGGGACCTCCTCTACACCCTTATTTGAAGCATACACTCCAAGATTTCTTTTTGGGCATATAATGGCATACACAAAGGAATAAGGGCCAATACAAAGAGAATATTTTTTGTTCTAGGAGCATATTATATGGGAGAGCATGGCCCAAGGCACATGAAACAAGGGTAAACATACTTATCTAGAAGAATTTCCTTCCATGGAAGATACATATTGACTTGATAACCATCTTAGAAGTCCTAAATATAGAGATAGCTTAATTATATTTTATTGGAATATTTGATGAATAATTAGCCTAATTAATAAGGGTGTGTTGTCTTCAAGGGCTTGAATGAAGACAATAACCCACTCAGGCACATGTACCAAGGGTGTATCACCTCTTTCAGAGGTATATTAATATTTGTTTCTGTTAAATTGGTTAAGTTGGAGGGTAACTTGGTTATGAAGGTTTCATGTGGAAATGCAGAACACTTCAAACTTCTCATACAATAAAAGTAGGGAAGAGCGCTGCTGGAAAGGGTTTCTAGAAAATTCCATGAATATTATGTTCATGAGTTATTCATGAGCGGGTCCTATAAAAGAGAGGCTTCAAATGATTTGTGAAGTATTTTTTTTAGTTGGAAGAAAATATCTCATATCATGGTATGGTTGTTACAATGATTTGAGTTAGATTTGGAAGCAGTAGTCAAAGGGGTGACTTGTTTTCCCTTTTATGAGCTTGGTTTATTTTTCTTGAAATCTGGCTAGAAATAAGGAAAATTGTAGTTTTACGATGTTGAGGCTACACAATAGAAATGCCCCTGGGGTTTGCTAGGATGTTGGATCCATTTTCAAATTCAAAATTTCATTTTAAATTACAAAATATTGCAATCTAAATAAGAATCATGTCACTGGATTCTGACAAAAAAACCAAGAAGTTGATTGGTTAGACTATGTCGATTTGGAGATTCCAGTTTTCCAAGGGCTGAAATAGTTATGAACACTTGCAATTTCATGCTTTTATTCACATTTAATGTTGAGGAATTGTGTTTTATATTATAGGGTTTTCTTTTACTACATAAGAGGCTTTCCAAGAGAGATATGTTCATCCTCTTATAGCTGATATGATTCCAGATCTATTGTGTATTGATTTTCATGGTTTATTTTGAATATAAATATCCTCTATTAATTTCATTCTCCCATATTTTATTAGATATCGTCATATAAGTATTTTCTGGAAGTCCTGATGTATATTTTGAACATTTCCATGTGACAATTACCTGTATTTCAGAACTGTTAAGGGTTAGTGAGTTTTCTAACTTCTCTTTTGGTTCTTCGTTAATATTTAAATATTCTTTATAATTCCTGAATTCATGGCCCTTGGATAAGGTGAAAATCCATTGAAAATAACCACTCAATACAATGAAAATCCAAAAATAAAAATCATTCAACATACGTGCAATGAAATCAAAGGAAAATGTGACACTTGCAGTTTGGCTCTAATCTGTCAAATTCCACCATATATATTTCTAGAAGTGTGTTCAACCACATTCCTATTTATAATTTATGTTGATTTGTGTGCATATTCTTGGACCAACTTTAATCCTAGTAACAATTGCTACCTCCAACTTGGGATGTTGTATTCTTCCACTATATCAAATTCAGGAAGTGTCCACAAGCCTCATCACCTTCTCATTAATTAATTTTCCATGTAAATTAATATCTGACTAGTATTAGTAAAATTATGGTTTGATTTTGGAGGTATTCAATCCCAATTCATTGTGCAAGCTAAAAGGGGAAGAATACTAACTTCATTTCTATGATTAATTATGAATAAAAATTACTTTACAAACTTGTGATTTTAAAACGCAATGAAATTAGATGCCATTAGGGGAATCTTGAGGTATAAAAAGAGCCCCCTAAGGAAATTATAAAGTAATATCACAAATAATAAAATAAGATTACATTACATCATCAATTTTTAGAGGGAAGAAAGAAAAAAACTACTTTTTAAACTCGTATTTTAAACTTATCTCCCTATGTTTTAACTGAAATTTGGTGGTGGAACACTTGTTGGATGTAGGTTTTAACCCTGTACAAAAATTATCTACAATCAAATCTTAAAAAAAGAAAATAAAAAATAGCGAGACCATAAAACGTAAAACAGATATACACAGAGATTTTCCCCTAGATCCCAAATTCGAACTACCAACGTGATTTTTCATTATATTACTTTTAGTATTACAACACACATGCACACACACACGCGTACACACACACACACACACACACACGCACACACGCACACACACACACACACACACACATAGATATATATATACATGCTGAAGCATACATAAACCCCAGTCCACTATCCCTAGATTAGAACATAATTGTACTTCCCTTAACCAGATCTACAAAATACCAGGGGCTGAAAACCATCATGCCCCAGAACCATGTGAAAACCCATGCACAAAACCATCGGCGAGTCCACTCACCAAAAAATAGG
The DNA here is from genome assembly GCA_034641835.2 of Pinus albicaulis. NCBI lineage: Eukaryota > Viridiplantae > Streptophyta > Pinopsida > Pinales > Pinaceae > Pinus > Pinus albicaulis. The sequence continues at coordinate 674,768,845 of CM076575.1, forward strand.
GTCGGTTTTTTTTTTCCTGGGGCATTGCCCTCGACCCCAAATAGGGGACGCTATCATCCCCCCTCTAACCCCCTGGCTACACCCGGCGCAACGTAAAGGGAGGGCTACCACCACTTCTTGTGACCACCTCATGTGTGTGACTAATCGTGACAATAATATAACACATACCCAACATTATCCCACTTGGTGTTTTATTTCCACAAGGGGCCACAGGAGAGCTTAGTCATTATCCCAACTCTGCAACACCCATTATTTCTCTAAACCAAGAGAACTTTTGATTGGTCATGGACTTCATCAATGCTTCTGTAACATTCTTGAAAGTTTCCACCTTTACTAGCAACACCCTTTTATCCTCAACCATATCTCTCACAAAGTGATATTGAAAATCAATGTTCTTTGTCTTTGAATGATAAGAAGGGTTCTTAGCCAAGAAAATTTCACTTTGGCTATCATAGTATATCCTTGTAGCTCGCTGCACCAACCCCATACTTGAACACAATCTCTACAGCCAAAATGATTCCTTTCTTGCATGAGTGTCTGCCATGTATTCTGCCTATGTAGTTGAAAGAGCCACTGCAGACTTCCTTTTACTCATCCAAATGATTTCACCTCTAAATAGGCTAAACACATACCTACTTGTAGATCTTCTTTGTTCTAGATATCCAGCCCAGTTTGCATAAAAAAAACCATGGATGTCCAAAATTTTGTCTAATCCTAGTCGTCCCTCGTAGTACAAACCATAATAACTAGTGCCACAAAAATATCTGAAAGAACCGCTTTACTGTTGTCCAATGATACTTCCTTAGCTTTGACATAAGCTTGATCAATATTCTCTTGAATCCTTAGTTAAATTGAGAGGGGGGGGTGAATCAGTTTAAAACATACATGAGCTTTTAAAAAAATTTCATCAAGCTTATTTACAACTTAATTTTATAATGAACTTAATATGTGAATAGTCTTAATATGTAGCAACAAGTATTAAGATAATGTGATACCAAAATTATTACGAGAGTAGAAAAGCATTAAGAAAATTGGATAGAACATATCAACACATAGGCAACACACACAGAGACAACAGATATAAGTGGAAACCCATAAAGGGAGAAAACCACATCTTATTATTGTTGTGACTTTCCAGTGCATCACAAACAATATAAACCAATTAAAAAAAAAATTCACATTCAATTACAATATGGATTACAAATCAACCCATTCAGTTTTGGATCACCGTGTGTTTTTCTTTTCTATGACTTTCTCTGTCTTTTTCGGTTCTGCTTGCTCTCCTATTCACTGCCGTGGTGTAACTGCTGTATATAAAACTACCACGTTATATAACTCAGATAACTCTAGGCAATATAAAAATAATAAATCATTTTAATACATAAAATGCCCTGTTGTGCCCACTCGCCGAGCTTGAATTATTCTTCGATGCGATGCATCACCTCTTGAATACCTCCGATTGTGATCAATCACAATGGAAACTTCTAGATGTATGCTCTGATGCTCTGCTCTCACTCTGATCCAATATTTCACTGTTCACATATATAAATATGTATATATATCTTTTTACACACATATATACATGTCCCTTTGCTCTCCTTTAAATATTCAGCTTTGGTATAAACACTCAGAGCAAACCTGTATTAATCTTATCTTTTCAATGGAGCTCACATACGAGCTATACTCTGCCTCATTTATTTCAATCACAATCGCAACATTCACAATTCTCCTGTGACTTGGTCATTAGATTTCTGCCGATGCAACTAACAAAGGCCCCACCATATAATCAATCAATTCATATCCACCATCCATCCCTTAGCAAATCCGATGGCTATCATCCAATCGCTCAATTGCAATCGGAACTTTCAGTTGTTCGTTACTCTTTCACCTCCGATGCGATGAATCGCTTCAATGCGCTTTATGTCAGAATTCAAACAAATATGAGAATCACCGTTTATAACATATTGGGTCCGCAATCGCAATTGAAACTTTTATTAACATGTTCCGCTGCCATAATTTTCTTCGATGCGATTCATGAGGGTCCCACCTTATAATACTTTATTTGTTTTAAAAACCAAACAATGGAGCATTTTGTGCTTTTAGTCTTGTGCACAAGCATATAATACATATGCTTTATATTGTAACCTTGGTCCCTTGCATATAAAGCACTACATATATATATATATATATATATATATATATATATATATATATATATATATATATATATATATATATATATATATATATATATATATATATATATATTGCGAAATGTGTGAAAATTGTGAATCATTTCATGGAAATTTATATTGACGCGAAATGTGTTTTTTGTAGGGGGCTCCACAAAAATTTCCGGCCGACGGAGAGTTACACAATAGTTCGGCCGAAATTCTTATCAAAAGTTCGGCCGAACTATTAAGACGTTAGTTTTAGTGACTCGTAAGTGGAAAACATAGTTCAGTCGAACTTGGACTAAAAGTTCGGCCGGACTAACATGTCACCAATTACACAAAACCAGGCTCTGAAAACGGTTCTGCAACTTTGAACTGATTAAACTCCATGAAAGGTTATTAATTAACTGTTGGAACCAAGACAAGCATTTTCAGAATTGAATCTACTTTCAGGAAATATAACTTTTATGGAATTTCCTAAACGTTTATTAATTTTAATTATTTTTCTAATAAAATGGGTGCAAACAATTTCTGAGGGTCATTGTGATTCAGTGAAATCAAAATTTTGTATCTCCCAAAATACATTGTAAAAAAAATTGAAAAAATTATGGGGCATTACATTGGTCCGTTGAATCTAATGGGCAGCTTTTATATTTTTAGTTTATAACTTATATGTTAAGAAATTTGTTGCCACGCAAAACATATCCAAAATATGCAGTTTTTCGTATCGGACCAGTTCAAAAAGTTCTATTAATTATGATATGTGTCCATTGGCTTTGTAAATATGACGAAAAAAAAGTAGACTCTGTCTAGATTGTTGTAACACATTTTTTTTTTCAAAAACACAAATTTTCAATGAATACAACATTGCGATATAACATGACTTCTTATGAATCCTTTGATTGTTAAGAAACACACACTCAAAGAAACACTAAGTTGACATATCAAATCTGCATAAAAAAATTTCAAAAAATAAGTAATAGAAAGCTAACAAAATTTCTCACAACTTTTATTTTTATCGCAAAATGAAATTATACACAGAAAAATTGTTATAGTTTGCAGAAAGTTGAAGAACCGAAAAAAATGAAATTTGTTTCTCAAAAAAGGGAAAAAAGTGTAACCCAGCTTCACATTTTCACCCATTTATACTTTTCCACTTCAACTTTTATGTATCCTTCAACTTGGGTTAATATTCTCTGAATTTTATGTAGGGGGTCCCACACTACACATATAATATCCTCCATCAACATTATATCAAGTCTTTGGCTCAGATTTAAACCCAGAACTAATATATATATTTATATAACCTTTCAGGCTCCATAGTTTGTTTAATGTTTCCGCTCACAGCATAGACTTAGCCATGTAACATATTAACATTGCAATAGATATCAAACCCCAACTTCATGTAATAGTGCTCGGCCCCACAACATATTTCTATATGCTAACCATCATATGTAGCATGCCTTGGTGACTTGCATATCAATTATAATATATGGACATACATTACGGTCTCGTTCAATTTATTATGAACCTTATAATAAAACCCACGTATTTAACTTATATGTGAACAATCTACCATGTATTCAAATTCAGGTGGACTAACTCAACCTGCATTCGGCCCACCTTAGGCTTTATCACAATTCAACATAGGTATATACCATGCATATGAATATGTTGTGCTTCGCATATAAATCCAATTACACAGGTGCGCTTCATATATATCAACCTATATTAATATACGTTATAACCTCCACCTTTCTTAACATTGTAATATGTCTTGTCCTTCGTTAATAACCAACCATCAGCACATTATAACATAAAGGCTCGGACTTAGTAATTTTAATCTCATTGCCCATTCAATTCATGCACCCTGACATTAAAAAATGCTAACAAACGCTATATGAAACCTCCATGCAAATTACCAAAGTCAATATAAAATAACGATTGGTCCCACAGGATATTTCTTTGCATTAAACATCGCATAGATCTGACGGTCAATGTACTCTCGCATTCCAACTGAACTTTGGACCCCCATCCGACAGATGACACGCAATATCGCGTTTTTCTTTGGGCCGAAGGTTAACGCAAAAAAATTACGTGATGTAAGTGGTATCCAAATACCACCCAAAGACACATGTCCATCAATGACATAGATCGTGTTCAAAAAGAAAAATCCACTTACCGCTCCCAAACGCATGCTATATTGCTAGTTTCCAAAACTTTGGTTTCACTGTATATTCGAGGTTCCGCTCTTGACTCAGGGTTCCAGTTCTAATAATTTCGCTACAATTTTTTATTTAATCTCCATTCTTCGTTTAAATATATAGATTGTGCATTAACCCAAAATTATAACTAAAGTGTATATTTAACAATTTATTCCTTCTTCCTTTCAGTTCTACTCGTTCTGCATGGTTCCACATCCTCTGTTTTCATTTCATAATAGATTTTTTAATGAATCTGCCTCTATATTCCCTGTCTCTATTTCACTATACTTTCTGCAACCTTTCTCTACTACTCGACCATTTCATTTCACGGCTCTGCCTCTGTATATCCTGTCTCTATTTCACTGTACTCTCTGCAACCTCACTCTGTTTCTCGACCGTTTCATTTCACAGCTCTGCCTCTGTATTCTTTGTCTCGACCCTCTACATCCTCTTTAGATCTCAGCTGCCTCTTTGCTGCTACTCTACCTCTTTTGCTCTCTGATTCATGTCTCATGGTCCCTCTTCTTGCCACTCTTTCTCTCCTTCTTGTTTGTCACTTTGTGCTACTTTGCTTCTCTTTTTGCTTCCTCTGCTACTCTGCTATTTTGCTTCTCTTATTTTCCATGAATGACAACATTTCCAACTGTCTCCCCCTTTGGCATTGATGGCAATACACTTCCTCTGCTTTCCTTTTAGGACCCTTTCTTCTCTTGCTTGATTTTCCTCCCCATTTGACATCAATGGCAAAGGGTTGCTCATTTCCATGTGTGCTTTTAAATCTCGTCCATGTTACTCTAATATTGAGGACTTGTTTCATGCTCTGCTTAGTTGCTCTGGCTCTTTTGTGACTCTCTTTGTTGACTAATCTCCCCCTGGAATGATGTTTTGTTTTCTATTCTCCTCCTAGAATGAAGCTTTCTTTTTCTATCAGAGAGAAGCGTCTGAAGACACTACCCCTAGTTTGTCTCTCAGATATTTGAATGGCTCTCTAGCAAGAGGTTTTGTGAATATATCTATTGTTTGTTCTTTTTTTTGCACATATTCCAACTTCACTGCCTTTTGTGCTACTTGTTCTCTTAGGAAATGGTACTTGATTGGGATGTGTTTAGTTTTTGAATGAAGTACAGGATTTTTTGATATACTTATTGAAATTGTATTATCACATTTGATAGAGATAGGTTCATCAATGCTTACCTTCATGTCTTGGAGGATTTGTTTCATCCACATGACTTGTGTGCAACATGCTGATGCTACTATGTATTCCGCATCTGCTGTAGGTAGAGAGATAGATGTTTGTTTCTTTCTTAGCCATGCCACCAAACTTTTTCCCAAGTAGAATGCACCTCCCCTTGTGCTTTTCCTATCATCCACACAACTGGCCCAATCTACATCTGTATATGCTGTCAAAGTGAAGCTCTTTCCTTTTGGATACCATAGCTCATACTGTACAATTCCTTGTAGATATCTGAATATTCTTTTGACTCCTAGAAGGTGATTTTGTTTTGGTGCTGCTTGATATCTAGCTACAAGTCCTACTGCCAACATAATGTGTGGTCTAGATGCTATTAGGTATAGCAGACTTCCTATCATGGATCTGTAAATTTTTTTATCTATATCAGCAGATCCATCATCAGCACATAGCTTGCATCTAGTGATCATGGGAGTTGACACAGGTTTGGAGTCTTCCTTTTTGAACTTTTTCAACATCTCTTTTAAGTATTCTTCTTGTGAGATGAATGTACCTGTGTTTTTTTGCTGAGTTTGAAGTCCTAAGTAGAAGGTGAGCTCTCCAATCATAGACATCTCAAACTATGATTTCATCTCTTCAGCAAATCCTTTTGCTAACTCATCTTTGTTGCTTCCAAACATAATGTCATCAACATATACTACAACAATCAGGAGTTCATTTTCATGGGCTTTTATGTATAGATTATTGTCTACTCCTCTCTTAAAGCCTTGTTTTTGTAAGTATTTATCCAGCCTTGAATACCAAGCACGAGGAGCTTGTTTTAGCCCATATAGAGCCTTCTTTAGTCTACAGACATAGTCTTCTTTATCTGTTAATGAGAATCCTTCTGGTTGTTCCATGTAGACTTCTTCTTCTAGATCTCCATTCAGGAAGGCAGATTTCACATCCATTTGATATACTTTGAAGTCATGGTAGCATGCAAAGGCCAGAAAAATTCGGATAGCTTCCATTCTGGCTACAGGGGAAAATGTTTCATCGTAATCAAGCCCTTCAATTTTTGAATATCCCTTGCATACAAGTCTAGCCTTATTCTTGATTACCTATCCTTGTTCATTCGTTTTATTCTTGAATACCCATTTTGAGCCTATGACATTTTTCTCAGTGGGCCTTTGAACTAATTCCCAAGTATTGTTCTTCTCAATTTGGTCCAAATCTTCATTCATAGCATTTACCCAATACTTTTCCTTGCTGGCTTCTTCAAACTTCTTTGGCTCTATTTGTAATAACATAGCTATGTATACCTCTTTTATCTATTCAGTTAGTTGTCTTCTTGTGTAGACTCCTACACACTTGTCCCCAATGATTTCATATTCTGGATGGTTCTTTGAGTGTATCTTGAGGGGGCTTTCAAGCTCAATTTAGCATCTTTTTTTTTCTTGCTTATTTCATCATCATCTTAGTTCTCTTCTTCATAATCTTCTAGAGGATTGCTGCAACCTGTACTTCTTGTCTTGTTTGGTAGTTTTTCATCAAATCTTACATCAATTCTTTCCACAATTTTCCGAAGTGTTTTGTTGTAGCACCTATAACCTTTACTCTTGGATGGATATCCTAAAAATATTCCTTCATCTACTCTTGCATCAAACTTCCCCATATTTTCATCATTATTATTTATGTAACACTTGCTTCCTAAGACTCTAAAGTGCTTGATTGATGCTGGTTTTCCATGCCATAGTTCATAAGGAGTCTTGTCACTGTTTGGTCATAAATGAGATTTGTTTAGAATATGTACAGTTGTGTGTATAGCTTCTGCCCAGAAGGTTTGGGGAATGTTACTTTCTTACATTATGGCTCTGGAAATTTGTTGTAGAGACCTATTTTGTCTCTCTGCCACTCCATTTTGTTGAGGTGTCCCTGCAATAGTAAATTGTTGTTTTATCCCATGTTCATTGCATAGGTCTACAATGTCATAGTCTGTGAATTCACCTCCTCTGTCTGATATGATGCACTTTAGCTTTCATCCTGTTTGATTTTCTGCCAGTGTCTTGAATATTTTGAATTTCTCAAGTGCTTCCAATTTATATTTGAGAAATGCAACCCATTTCATTCTTGAGAAATCATCTATTATCAACATGAAGTAGGATTCTCCACTTGGTGTTTTAGTTCTTGAAGGTCAACATAGGTCCATGTGTACCATCTGAAGTGGCCTACTTATTTGTAGCTCATCTTTGGTCTTAAAGGATGTCCGGGTCTATTTTCCTAATTGGCAATATTTGCATATGGTGTTTGAAGGAATTTTTATTTCTGGCATATCTTGGACTTCTTTCTTCTTGCTCAGTCTGATGATATGGTCGAAGTTAAGATGTCCCAATCTCCTATGCCATAACCATGACTCCTAGAGTTTTCTAAGATGACATGCTTCATTCTCTTCTTTCATTATGTAGACATTACTCTCTGTTCGAACACCTTTGATCAGAGTCTTTCCTGTGGTGCTTGATCTGACTTCACAGTCTTGTGCTCTAAAAATAACTTCACAGCCTTTATCACACATTTGACTAACACTCAGCAAATTTTCTTTCAGCCCATCAACAAATAGTACATCTTGGGCCTTTCCTCTACCATTATCTAGACTGACTAAACCTTTTCCTTTGATTTTCCCTGCTTTATCATTGCCGAAAGTAACATTTCCATATTCCTTTTCATCAAAGGTTATAAACTTGCTTCTATCTCTAGTCATATGCTTTGAGCAACCATTGTCCAAATACCATTGGCTTTTCAGGTCTTGAGTTGCTAGAGGCAGGTCACATTTATTCACCTTCTTTTTCCACTGCATGCATCCTTTTGTTTGATACATTTTCTAAGATGATGACCCATATTCTCTGAGAGGATATTTGGAAGGCATATGTCCAATTTTATTGCATACACAACATTTAATCATATTTTTAGCAGAATTATGAGTATGAATAAAATATCCATGATTCATAAACCTCCTTGACGTTTGGAACATCAATCTTTGTCCATATTGTCTACATTCGATGATTTTATGGCCAAATTCCTTGTAGTAAGAACAGTATCCATAGAAAAAAATTGCATACCTGATGAAATGTTGTCCTCTCCATTTGTTTGCTTAAGACAATCTCTTCACTGTTTGCATCCTTTGCTGGTTTGAATTAATCCTCCTTGTATGACAGTATGCAGCAATATGTCCCATCTTGTGATAGGCATAACATGTGGAATTTTTCATAGGAGGGAAGTCTCCTTTGATGACTTCCAAATTTGACATACTCAAGGGTATATGAGCCTTTTTTTGTTGGCTGAGTATTTGTTTCATTCTTTGTTATTAGAGGTTCCTTCTAGTTTCTGTCTCCTTCATTGCATGTTTCTTATTTTGTAGGAATCATTTGAGCTGCTTCATTATCCTTATTTTATTTTACAAAAATAATATTTTTGTTTCCCTTTTCTTTGCCTTTATTTGATTCTCCTTCATAGCCTATCCCAGTTTTTATCATAGGAGATCTTTGAGCATCCAAAATTTCATTCAACTTACCAGAGCTTGTCATTTGAGAATAATTTATTGACACTTTCCTATGGGCATTTTCTAATTTCTTCCTCAGGCATACTACTACTTCTTCCAACTTCTCTTGTTCCTGAATTTTATCCTTGATTTTCTCAAGTAACATGTCTTCTATATTCTTGGCTTCTTCAAGCTCTACTTTTAGCTGAGTGAGGACTTCTAAATTTTTCTCTTCTCTTACATACTTGAGGAGAATGTATTTTTGTTTTCTGCACTTTAGTTTGTGTTTTTCAATCTCCTCTAGGGCACTTCTTAGCTCCTCCTCAAGATCAAATTCACCTTCTTCTTCATCTTCTAGAAGGAGTCCTTCAAGTTCTTCTATGGCCATCAACATAAATTTAGAGGTTCCTTATTCACTTGAGGATTCATCTAAGTCTTCAGATGCACTGCTGTCTTGTTGAGCATAGAAATATTTTCTATTGAATTTATTTCCTTTCTGCCAGTTCTTTGATGTAGTTTTCTTTGATTCTTGAGCCTGATTCCTTTTTTTCTTATGAGGACACTTAGCAGCATAGTGTCCAACTCTTCCATAGTTAAAGCATTTAAATGGATGTTTACCTTTATATTTACCTGAGCCTCTATCTAGTTTCTTGACAAATTTGGCCTCTTCTTCATCAGATCAAGAGCACATATCTTCCTTTTCTTCTTTCTTCTTCTCTGTCTTAAAGGCTGCCTCCCTCACACTTGACTTCTTCTGTGGGACTCTCATCTCATAGGTTGTTAGATTTCCAAGTCACTAGTTCATGGTCAAGGTTTCCCAATCAAATGTTTCTTCTACGATAGAAACCTTGGGGTTAAAGCTCGATGGAAGAGATCTCAGAATATTTTGAACAATTACAACTTCTTTTATGGTTTCCCCTAGAGCTTTCATGTTATTTACTATTTCTACAACCATTAAAAAGACGTTGGCAATGTCTTCATCATCATTCATTTTTAAGTTCTAAAATTGGGCTCTATAGACTTGAAGTTTGGCAGTCTTCACCTTCTTTCTCCCTCATGGATGTTCACTAGAGTATCCCACATCCCTTTGGCAGTCTTGCCGTGCATTAATTTGATAAATTATTCCTCACATAGTCCATTTAAGATTTCATTCATGGCATTTTCATTGGCTACAAAATCTTGTTTAGCTTCCTTCTCTGAGTTAGTTGCCTTTGGGGCATATCCAAATTCCACAGCAGCCCAAACTTCTATTCCTAGAGACATTCTGTATGCTCTCATTCTAATTTTCTAGAAGCCATAATTAGCACTGGTGAAAAAAGGGGCTTTCTTAGTTGAGCTTCCTCCTTGACTAGGCATTCTGGGGACCTATGATCTCCTCTTAGTTGTTAAACTGGTACAAAAGGAACTGGCTCTGATACCAATTGTTGAATCCTTAGTTAAAATGAGAGGGGGGGGATGAATCAATGTAACACATACATGAGATTTTTAAAATTTTTCATCCAGCTTATTTACAACTTAATGTTATAATGAACTTAATATGTGAACAATCTTAATATGTAGCAGCAAGTATTAAGATAATGTAACACCAAACTTATTATGAGAGCAGCAAGCATTAAGCAGATTGGATAGAACATATCAACACATAGGAAACACACACACAGATAGCAGATATAAGTGGAAACCCATAAAGGGAGAAAACCACATCTTATTATTGTTGTGATGCAAAGGAAAGCTCCAAATCCCTCTTACCACTGATTTTCTCTAGGCACCAACCTACACGAAGCTCCAACCTTAGTCAGCTACAACTGACATCTATCAAGCTTCAACTTGATATGGAAACTCCAACTTCCTCATTCTATCAAGAGAAAATATTTTCTAATTTACCTTAGATATCAGCTCTGTTCTATAGCATCTCTTTCTGCTCCTGCTTTTTCTTATCTTCTCTGCCTCAATTCTTCATATTCTACATTCTCTAACCTCTTTCTGCATATCAATTTGATATCTTTTATACATTTTTCCTCATAATTGTTCGTATTCCATGCGGAATTCAAAGTGAATAACCCTGACTCTTTTCCTTCTGCCTCCTCACTTCTTTATCTAGCTCATTCAGAAAACTTCGACAATTTATACATCTTTCAGTTTTACAATGGAGTTTTGTTTCCTACGGAGACTTGCCAGTGCATCACAAACAATATAAACCCATTCATTTTTGGATTACAAATCAACCCATTCATTTTTGGATCACCGTGTGTTTGTCTTTTCTGTGACTGTCTCTGTCTTTTTCGGCTCTGCTTGCTCTCCTGTTCACTGTCGTGGTGTAACTGCTGCATATAAAACTGCCGCATTATATAACTCAGATAACTCTCGGAAATATGAGAATAATAAGTCATTTTAATACATAAAATGCCCTTTCAGGCCCACTCACCAAGCTTGCTCTATTCTCCGATGCGATGCATCACCTCTTGAATACGTCTGATTGAAATCAATCGCAATGGAAACTTCCAGATTTATGTTCTGATGCTCTGCTCTCACTCTGATCCGATGATTCACTGTTCACATATATAAATATGTATATATATTGTTTTACACACATATATACATGCCTCTTTCCTTTGCTTTAACTCTTCAGCTTTGGTATAAACACTTGGAGATAACTTGTATTAATCTTATATTTTGAATGCAGCCCACATGCCAGCTATAATCCACCTAATTTATTTCAATTGCAATTGCAACATTCACAATGCTCCTGTGACTTGGCCATTATATTTCCGCCGATGCGATTATCAAAGGCCCCACAATATAATCAATCGATTCATATCCGCCATCCATCCCTTAGAAAATCTGACAGCTATCATCCAATCGCTCAATCACAATTGGAACTTTCAGTTGTTCATTACTCTTTCACCTTCGATGTGATGAATCGCTCAGATGGGTTTTAAGTCAGAATTCAAAAAAATATGAGAATCACCATTTATAACATATCAGGTCCGCAATCGCAATCGAAACTTTTATTAACATGTTCCGCTGCCATAATTTTCTCCGATGCGATTCGTGAGGGTCCCACCTTATAATACTTTATTTGTTTTAAAAACCGAACAATGGAGCCTTTTGTTATTTTAGTCTTGCGCACAAGCATATAATACATATGCTTTATATTGTAACCTTGGTCCCTTGCATATAAAAAACTACATATACGTATATACTTTGCACCTTCATCTTTTATGTATCCTTAAGCTTGGGTTAAGCTTCTCGGAATTTTATGTACGGGGTTCCACACTACACATATAATATCCTCCATCAACATTATATTAAGTCTTTGGGTCAGATTTAAAGCCAGCACTAATATACATATTTATATAACCTTTTGGGCTCCATAGTTTATTTAATGCTTCCGCTCACAGCATAGAGTTAGCCATGTAACATACTAACATTGCAATATATATCAAACCTTGACTTCATGTAATAGCGCTCGGGCCCACAACATACTGATATACGCTAACCATCATACGTAGCACCCCTCGGTGACTTGCATATCAATTATAATATATGGACATAAATTACGACCTCGTTCAATTTATTATGAACCTTATAATAAAATCCATGTATTTAACTTATATGTGAACACTCTACCATGTATTCAAATTCACGTGGACTAACTCAACCTGCATTCAGCCCACCTTAGGATTTATCACAATTCAACATAGGTATATACCACAGATACGAATATGTTGTGCTCAGCATATAAATCTAATTACAGAGGTCTTCTTTATTGTAATAAGTATTAACCTTGGTTAATAACCAACCATCAGCACATTATAACATAAAGGCTTGGACTTATGAATTTTAATGTCACTGCCCATTCAATTCATGCACTCCGACATCAAAAAACGCTATATGAAACCTCCACGCAAATTACCAAATTCAATATCAAATAACGATTGGCCCCACAGGATATTTCTTTGCATTAAACATCGCATAGATCTAACGGTCAATGTACTCTCGCGCTCCACCTAAACTTTGGAACCCCATTAGACCGATGACGTGCAATATCAGATTTTTATTTGGGCCGAAGGTTAACGCACAAAAATTACACGATGTAAGTGGTATCGAAATACCACCCAAAGACACATGTCCATCAGCGACATAGATCGCGTTCAAAAATCAAAATCCACTTACCGCTCCCAAACACATGTAATCCTGCTAGTTTCCAAAAATCTGGTTTCACTGTATATTCAAGCTTCTACTCTTGACTCAGGATTCTAGTTCTAATAATTTTGCTTCAGTTGTTTATTTAATCTCCATTCTTCATTTAAATATACATATTGTGTATTAACCCAACATTATAACTAAAGTGTATATTTAACAATTTATTCCTTCTTCCTTTCGGTTTCGCTCATTCTGCATGGTTCCACATCCGTTGTTTTCATTTAATAATGGATTTGTTAACAGATCTACCTCTGTATTCTCTGTCTCAGTTTCACTGTACTTTCTGCAACGTTTATCTGCTGCTCGACCGTTTCATTTCACATATCTGCCTCTATATTCTCTGTCTCTGCCTCTGTATCTCCTGTCTCTATTTCACTGTACTCTCTGCAACCTCACTCTGTTTCTCGGCCGTTTAGTTTCGTGGCTCTGCCTCTATATTCTCTTTCTCAACCCTCTACATCCTCTTCAGATCTTTGCAGCCTCTTTGATACTAATCTACCTCTTTTGCTCTCTTCTTCATGTCTCATTGTCCCTCTTCTTGCCTCTCTTTCTCTACTTCTTGTTTGTCTCTTTGTGCTACTTTGCTTCTCTTTTTGCTGCATCTGCTACTTTGCTATTTTACTTCTCTTCTTTGCCATCAATGACAACAATTCCAACATATTCCCACTGCATGTGCAATGTGTGATCTAGTATAGACAATTTCATTCATCAAGCTACCCACTACACTTGCATATGGAGCATGAGACATATCCTCCTCTTCTTCTTCTGTCTTGAAACACTGTTCAACAAACATCTTTACACCTATAGGAATAGGAACCTTCACTGATTTACTATCCTGCATATTGAACCTTTTCAATATATTATCTACATACTTCCTCTGGGTTAACTAGAGCTTCCTCTTTTCCCAATCTCTCTTGATTTCCATGCCCAAAATACAGTTTGCAGCACCAAGATCAGTCATGTCAAATTTGGAGAACAATTGGGTCTTCAAATCTTGGATAATTTCTTCGTCATTTCCAATCCGTAACATATGATCCACATACAAGACCAAATCAATAACATGGTAACCCATTAATTTAAAATAAACACAAGAATCCTCTCTACTTTTCATGAAGCCAAGCCCCCGTATATAGGTATCAAATTTCTGATACCACATCCATGGTGACTGTTTTAACCCATACAGAGACATTTTTTTAACCTGCATATAAGTTATTTCTTGCCCTTCACCATAAAGCCTTTAGGTTTCTTCATGTAGATCTCCTCTTCTAGATCCCCGTGAAGAAATGTTTTCTTCACATCTATCTATTTTACCTCAAAATCAAATGTAGCGACAACATATAAAAGTAATCTAAAAGAAGTAACCTTGGCAAAAAGAGAAAAAATATCACCAAAATCAATTCTTGGCACCTGGGAATAACCTTTTAATACCAATTGAGCTTTGTATTTCTCCACCTTGCCTTCTACATTCATATTCTTCTTAAAAACCGATTTTCTCCCGGCGGGATTCCTTCCAGCCGGTAACTCCACCAGATCCCATGCCTCATTTTTGTGCAAGGATGCCATTTCATCAACCATGGCCTCCTTCCAGAGTTTTCCATCCTTTGAATCGACTGCCTCCCTGACAGTTCTGGGATCATCATCAGTTATAGTTAAAGAAAAATTTGAACAGAAAGCAGATGAACTATACCTTTCTGGTTGCCTTCTTTCCCGAACTGATCTTCTCACGGTTGGAGTTTGTGGCTCTTTCTCTTCTTAATCTTCTTCTATTGTAGAGTCTGATTCATCCTCCTTTAGCTTAAAATCTATCTTCTGAGGTTCCTCTGGTAAGAATTCATGTTTAACAACATATTTCACCTCTCTAAACACCACATCTCGGTTGTACACAACCTTCCTTGTTTCTGGGTTCCAAAGCTTGTGCCCTTTTAAACCATCCTTATGCCTAATAAAGATGCACCTTTCAGATTTATTATCCAACTTGGTCCTTTTCTCATTTGGAACATGTACACATGCTTCACATCCAAATGCCCTCATAGGTGAAAGAGATGGTTTCTTACCAGTCCATACCTCATGTGGAGTCTTATCCTCCAACGTTGATGAAGGTGATATGCTAACTAGGTAATATGCAGTCTCCACTGCTTATGCCCAGAATTCTTTTCCTAACACGGTACCACTAAGCATGCTTCTTGCCTTTTCCATCAATGTTATGTTCATTCTTTCTGCAACTCCGTTTTGCTTTGGTGTGTATGGATTATTCATTTGTCGTGCTTTACCACACTTCTTATAGAATTCTTCAAATTACTTCTTGCAAAACTCTCCACCATTATTTGTCCTCAACACCTTTATCTTCTTCTCTGTCTAGTTTTCCACCAGAGCCTTAAATTCTTTAAATCTATCAAAGCCTTCCAATTTCTTCCTCAAAAAATATATCCATGTATTCCTTAAGAATTCATCTATGAATGAAACATATTACAATGAATTACCGAGTGATGGAACCAACTCAGGTCCACGCACATCACTATGCACACGCTCTAATATCTTGTTCATGCTCTTACCACTAGAAGGAAGAATCACCCGATCATGCTTCCAATATACACAATGTTCACAGAAATTGAAATCTAGAGAGAAATTAGACATACCTTTTACCATACCATTTCCATGCAGTATTCGAAGGCGCTTCTCTCCAATATGTCCAAGTCTTTGATGCTATAGCATGGTATTTTCTCCAAAGACCACTAGGCTTTCCGCTCCACTTTCAGGAACCACATAACTGTTGCACCAAAAAATAGCAATGCCACCTTAAAGCTTGTACAGAGTTCCAATTTGAACTCCGCGCATTAATACTAGTTCGCCCTGAACCATATTGCAGGTATATTTCTCGAACACTATTTTTACACCTACATCATCCATCTTACTTATAGAAATCAAATTTCTGGCCAATGTAGGAATATGCGGAATGGCACGAAGTCTTCTAATCCTTCCATCTTGTAGCTTCAACTTGAATTTTACACATCTAACCATTTTTGCCTTCCTATCATCCCCTAAGAAGACATCACTACCATCATATTTCTCATACTTGTTGAACTACTCCCTATAGGGAGTGAAGTGAATGTATGCACGTGAGTCAATCAACCATGCCTCATGATCTACATGTGTAATTGAAGAAGAATCCGAATACACATCCCCACCATCATCCGAGGTGGTTTTTACCTTTGCAGAAGGAGCATCATCAAATCCCTTTCCTTTCTCAAGAGCTTTAGATCTGTAGACTTTTTGTAGTGCCCTTCCTTTCCGCATATCCAACACACCTTTACAAACTTTCCTGGATATTTAGATCTCCCTATAGATTTAGATCTCCCACTCAAAACCTTATTCTTGTTTCTGTTCAGGGACCTTCCTCGTATAGATAAGGCATCTCCATTCTGGCCCTCCATATTTCTCCATATCATTTCCTTTGCAATAACCAGACTATCCCATGAATCTAGTACAGAACACAACAAAGTGATGCACTTATATTCATATGATATTTTAATATCAATACATAACATTTAACTTACCACAGTACTGAAGGAATTCAGATGCTCTGTCACTGAGTCTCCATCCTTCATCCTCATGTTATACAACTTATTCTGCATGAAAAATTTATTCACTAGAGACTTAGATTGGTACAAAGTCCCTAGCTTATCTCACAAATTCTTCATCTTAGCTTCCCCGGACAAATTCAACAATATTGAATTTGAGACACACAACTCTATTGTGCTCTTTGCCTTGTGATCCAACTTATTCCAGTCTTCATCTAACATTTTCGTTGATTTAGTACCTAGATCTAGCGTGCTCCACTGATCTTTATCCACCAGAAGATCCTCCATCTTGAGCTTCCACAACTCAAAAAATTTACCATTAAATTTCTCAATCTATATATTTCCACTTCTCACCATCTTCTTTCACCACAAGAATCGATACTGCATATCTCCCACTAAACAGGATCTACCACATGCCCGAGACAAAAACCCCTCAACATCAAATGCATCTCCTTGAAGCTAAAACAACTCAGATACCAAATGTAAGTTTTAACCCTATACATAAATTATATGCAAACGAGTCTAAAAAAACATAAAATAAATAATAGCGATAGCATAGAACATAAAATAGATATACACAGAGATTTTCCCCTAGATCCCAAATCAAAACTACCAGCTTGATTTTTCATTATATTCCTTTTAGTGTTACAACACATATATATACATGTCGAAGCATAAATAAAACTCAATCCATTAACCTTGGATTAGAACATAATTGTATTTCCCTTGACGAGATCTACAAAATACTAGGGGCCGAAAAACATCATTCCCCAAAACCATGTGTAAACCCATGCACAAAACCATGGGTGGGTCCGTCCACCAAAAATTAGGGTCCAAAACATTTTTTTCAGGCGTGTAGGACTAATGGTGGAAATAATATAACAAATACCAAACATTTGATGCATAATTTTACTCCTCATCCAATGAGCACACATGTTGCATACTTTCGAATGTCCATGCTATACGAAAAATGAGAAATACATGAAAAACATGACTCTAGTAACGTTTTTTAATTTATTTCTCATTTTTAGTGTAACAGTGTCCATCGAAAGTATGCAACTGTTGTGTAGATTAATCCGTCTTGCGGACAAGACCGATCTCTCTAGTACAAAAGGTAACTAGCAACAAACAGCCAATTATACTAATCTCTCTCTAAGCATATACAATTTATAAAAACACTATACGGGTGCAAGGCCTACCTTATATCCAACGCTTTGCTTGCTTACTTGATTTTGTTGAAGTCCTTCCCGTGCACTGAAAGAACGTCCTTCGTATATCTGCAATCACAAACAAGGAAACAGATTAAGCAGCACCTGTATAGACATTATTATAAATCATACTTATCATAATGATCAAGGAATTTATGAAATAAACCACAAATTGACAGTTTAATGAGAGAAATGAGTATATTTGTATTAACTTTAAAGATAGAAAACCTTTACAACCTGTGCCTGGATGTTGTGCAGGTCCTCCCGGGGTCCGAAGCAGGAATCTCCTTTACTCTGACAAGCATTACACTCTTTGAACTAAGACAAATGAGGATGAGTGATTTAACCTCACAGAAAGTCTTAAGTTACTCAAGTCTAAATCTCAACAGCATTTAACTTCAAATCTCATAAGCTTGAACTCCCTTTGAGGCTACCCAAGGCCTCTTTTTATAGTGAAAGAGAGGAGGTTTCTAGTTCCAAATATGAAGGGATAGAATCCTCCTTCAAAGGGATAAGCTCCTTACATTAAGGGGTTAGCTCCATTAAGAGAGGGATGCATGAACCAGCTTCAAAGCGTATCCATTCCGAAAATTCCCGTCTAGAATCTTCTAGAATTCACCTGGAATTCACTTTTTATCTTCATTTTCTCGCCTTTTTATGTTTTACAGGGGTCCGCACCCATTACACAAAGAACGTGCGGTATGGTTCCGCATGCAGGCTGAGATTTAGGTGCGGGACCGTAGGGAATGCATAGAGAAAGTGCGATACCAATTCTTAGGGGATTTTAGGGATTTTCTTCTGATTTTGAAGCTTGATATGAGGAGCTGGTATATTAGACTTGCAAAAGGAGGAAGTATGAGTAATAATGAGCTCATACGGTCAGCAGAATGTCAAGGTGACAGTTTTCAGTGTAACAAATTGCCCCCTAAAGTGCAAGGTCTGTAATAGATGAAGCTATAGTCTGTCATATATGAAGAGTGCAGTACTTTATCATTTCAAAGATCATCCTGTGGACACCCCAGTCGGTACCTGTAAAAACATTCAATGCAAAATATACACATGTATATGTCATCACTGAGGTAGGCATTCCCATACTCAGATAAAAACTAACTATAAACTAACTGAAATCGTTCTGATACAGGAATGATTTTGAATACATCATAGTACAGATATATGTAGACACAGTATGGACGCAACATCCATTACTTAATATCCACCGTATAGATTACTACTGTTTTGAATGTTAAATTAATATCTGGTAATTTCCTGATTTCAGATTTTAATCAAAGAAGATTATTCATCTATAAATAATGAACATTTGGCTTGGATAGAACCACTGATTACCACCAATGATGAACCTATAGTAAAAGGATAGAACGACTAAAATTAATAGTCTGCATCAAAGATGTCCATAAATAGTCAATATTGTAGTCATATGCTGAGCTGTCTATCAATATTGATGAACTCTATTATTAAAGTAGAAACCTGCCATTGAGGCATGCAGATTTCAAGGTACTGACGATTTCTGGATCACCTGCCATTGAGGCATGCAGATTTCAAGGTACTGACGATTTCTGGATCAAATTCCTAGATAATGTGCTGATGTCGATAGAAAGCGATCTGTCGTAGGCAAGCCTACAACACGAAATCATAGATCAAGTTTTGAAAATATGTTGGCAAGGACTGACTCAGGGATGGTCAATGATGGATGACAGATATTTTGCAGATGAATGGTTTTATTTGAGCTGTTCTCTTGGACACATAACGACACTGCAGATGGCTTGGTGACAATTGACTCAAAGCTAATACCCAGAAACCGGCTGAAAATTTTCAATGTGGTTTGATTAACTGTTAAGCAAAGGATTTCCCAACCCAGATGAATATAAGTGTCGTGTCCAAGAGTGGTCAACTGAGTTTTCGGACAATTTTTTAAAATACAACAAACATGCTCATTTTTCTCTCTTTTCCCCCACCATTTCTGGCAAGTACCTCTTTATTTTTGACAAGCTTGAGGAGGATAACATCTGCTTGGTTATAAGCTCACCCTTCGGGTGAGTCCAACTTAGTTTAAAATTCGAACCCTAAGAAGGAGTGGTTCGTTCCTGTTGAAAATTAAACAGGTCCTTTACTGTTAAGTTTTAACGAGTCCAGTATAGGAGAAACTCGGTGTTTTTCAGTTTTAAGGAGTCAGAAGAAAAACTTAAGAAAACTCCGTGGGTGTACTTTTTCGTAAATTTAGTCTCTCGAGCCCGAAAAAGGATAAAATAATGCGAGAGAGAACTCTATTGACCGTAATTAGTCAACGTATACCTTTTTCGTAAATAGTCCATTTCAGTCCGTAAAAGGGGTAAACTTATACTGAAGGGACGATTGTTCATTTACTTTAACGAGTTCGAATAGTCAAGTACTCGGCAATATTTTCATATTTAGAGAGTCTGAAAAGGGCTTAAAGAGGACTCCAAGGTTTCGCTTTTTCGTAAAATTTTTGAAAGAGTCCGAAAAAGTGATAAAAGTATGCTCTTTGTTGAAAAATGATTATTTCACCTGAAAAATCCTGTTTCTGCACAAAAACTCAAAAAATTACACATACCTGTTTAAGATAAATAAAAATGCTTTCAAAAATATCCCTTTTAAAGTGAAAAATAAATAAATTTACAATTCATTCATTCGAAAAAACTTATAAAAGGACTTTTTCTATTTCATTTTCACCGTTCAGTTGCAGAGTGAAAAGTAAAAAGCTTTTGGATAAAAAAGTTCCCGTGAAGATTCTGGAAAATTCAACCGTTGGAATCGAAAATCGTCAGCCCCAGGTAATCCACGACCTCCTTATCTTGCTTTTCATCCGTTTAAAATTCGTTTTTAGGCTTTAGTTTGATTTTTAGGGCAAAAATAGGTCAAAAAATGCGCCCGCGGGGTCCGCAGGCGGGACACAGGTTGCCTGCGGACCCCGATTTTTTCTGAACGGGAAAAAATCGAGGGTGCCGCACCCGGCACACACCTCGCGTGCGGAGCTACGCTCTGTTTACAAAGAGCGGGTGCGGTACCCGCGCGGTTAAAATTCAAGCACAGTTTTCTCAAATTTCTGCCAAAAATTT
The DNA here is from genome assembly GCA_034641835.2 of Pinus albicaulis. Lineage (NCBI taxonomy): Eukaryota > Viridiplantae > Streptophyta > Pinopsida > Pinales > Pinaceae > Pinus > Pinus albicaulis. The sequence goes on from CM076575.1 coordinate 674,790,013, forward strand.
TCAAATGAAATCATTCTAATATGCCTTATTTTGTGTTGCAGGATTAACAAGATGCTTATTTGGCGAGAAAGGGAACATGAGGAAGTGGATGAAGCTGCAATACTCCATTTTCCCACACAAAGGGCATTAAAAGCATGTTGCTTATACAAATTCTGGGCCATCTCTGGCATGAGGGCACAAGTGGAACTCTTAACATGGTTGGTAGACAGATGGCATGTGGAGGACCAGTGTTTCTTCATTGGTGGCCACCGGCTCGAAATTGAGCTGGAGGATATATACTTTTTAACTGGTTTGTCCAAAAGGGGCGAACATGTATCTTTGTTTGGGACTAGGCCAGGTGGCCAGACTGTCGCTAGTCTTCAACTCGAATTTTGCAATGATCAGGCAGATCCTCGGGACAAACGGATTGACATAAAACATATCATCCGCCCTGAACTGAAAGTTATAGCATTCACTGTTACCAAACTATGTGGGAGCGCCGCGCTTCATGTAGCTACTGGTTCCCAAATGCGCATTGCTGTGGACTGTTTTCGCGGCACCATCTTCAACTGGTGCGAAGCTGTGTTGGCAAATATAAAAGGCCAACTTACCAGAGCAAAAACCGAGAAACTAAAAAACTTTGGATATGGTTCCATTGTCGTTTCTTTTGCTTTGGAGAGGATTCCTCAGTTGGCTCCACAGAGTATTTCAGTTGATGCCGGTCGAATTCGAGAACCAAGAATGGTTCGCTGGTCCGTGCTGATGACTTGTCATGCTATCGAGGGCACTGAGATTGTACGATTCCCTGCTTCATATTTTCATTGGCTGGATCGCCAAGTTTTCATGATAGAGGATTTTCCATATGCAGGGATGGATTTCCGCGGAGATAGAGAGATGTCTCTCCCTGCAGGGGAACAGTGGGACGATTCAGGTAAAACATTTTTCAATGTTTGCTAAGTTCTAAATTTTTTTAATTTTTTATCGTCTTAGAAAACTAATAACCAAAAGTTTTTCAAATACAGATGTGGGTCCACAACGTCCAGCTCATCTCCAACCTTTCGAGAGGAGACAACCAGTTGCGCCCGCACCAGCCCCAGCAGGCCAATCAGTAGAAATTTTGACTGATTTGGAACATCATCTAGAACACTTGACTCTAGATATACCAGAGACGAGCATAGATGATATCCCCCTCAGGCTTCAAAGATATGTGATTGGAGTCCCAGGACCTTTCAGGAGGTTCCTATGCAGGGTGGCTCGAGCAGTTGTTTCCTATCGAGATCATCATCAGTGATAAGATGATCATGTAGACTCATTTTTGTACTTTTGTGTTACCATTTTTGCCGATCATAAGGTGTTTCCAACCTATGATCGAAGACGATGTATATTTTTTGAACACGCTCCTTTGATATATATATCACTATTTTGACGGCTATCTGCATACATGAATGAATGTTTTTTGTTTTACTGCTTTTAATTATTGCAAATGTCTATTTATCATACTAGAAGCAATTGAATCTGCTAATGTATTTAAACGTCTTGGAATATGCTGATATTCAATGTAATCAAACTCACGTTCCAAGAGACGAACTCTCAAAAATAACCGTAATAACACCGGATTTCTAATGGTATAAACCCTGTTAAGCTGTAATACAACAAGTTCAGAATCCAACCTTACAATCAAACCCCGAATTCCAAATGATATGGACTCAGATAATAACTCAATCACTGCACTATACTCGGCAATGTTATTTGTTGTTTGACCAAGGCTTACCCCATGCATGGATACTAACTCGTCAGAAGGTGAATAGATAACCCAAGCTGCGGAAGAAATGTTCCGTGTACTACGACAAGCACCATCAGCAAAACCAATGTAAGTTTGAAGAGACGTCGACATCTGCAATATCAAGAGTAAAACTCAGATAAGCAGTCATAGTGACAAAAACACACTTCTAAACTAGGCACACTTTTCTAATCTAAAACACACCAACAGTAAAGAAATCTAAAAAATAACAATCTCCACACCTTGTTTAAGCATAATATCTCTTTAGATAAAGCCCATTTCTGGGTTTATCTAAAGGGACACCGTCAAAATCTACTAACTCATAAGCCCCTTTTGCTAACTTTCGTTTCACAATGTAAGGACCATGCCACATAGGCACGAATTTTCCAGCTCCTAGCTTGTCATTGGCTTGATCATAAAGTAAAACTAGGTCTCCTTCTGAAAAATTTTGAGGGGTCACATTTCTATCATACTGAGCTTTTATCCTTTTAACATGAGCCTCGTTTGCTATTGCAGCACTTCGCCGATTCTCATCTAATTGGGCCAAGTACAAGAAACGTTTTTCCTCTTCAGACGTAGCTGGAAGTAACTCTATGGCTAATTTTAATGACGGTATTTCACATTCAATTGGTAGCACAGCTTCTAAATCGTAAACTAGTTGAAAAGGAGTGAAACCCGTTGATGTTTTGACTGAGGTTCGATATGCCCAAAGCGCTGAAAATAACATGGAATGCCAATTCGTCTTGTGAATACCAATGATTCGTTTAATCATGGGGACTAAAACTTTATTAATAGCTTCAACCAGGCCATTTGCTTGTGGATAGTATGGAGTGGAATTATCGTGGCGTAGGCCAAGTTGTTCTGTTAATTCAGTCATCATGATGTTCCGAAAATGACTTCCATGATCTGTAATAATAGCTTGAGGAACACCAAACCTAGCAATTATATGATTGAACATGAATGTTGCAGCAGTCTTGCCGTCAGCTGAATATGTAGGCATCGCCTCGGCCCATTTCATAAAATAATCTACTGCGAGAATAATATAGGCATGCCCCCCGGCTGAGTGAGGGTTACATGTGATAAAATCGATACCCCATTTTGTAAATGGACCAACAGCAATTATAGGGTGAAGAGGAGCGGGTGGCGCGCGCATTTTTCTATCAAAAATTTGACAGTTGTGGCATTTCCGAACCGCATAAATGCAATCTTTAAATAATGTTGGCCAGAAATAACCTGCACGCAATATCTTTTGGGCAGTGGCATACCCAGACATATGACCGCCACATGCTCCAGAATGACAGTCATTGAGTACCTTTTCAGCTTCTTCATGAATTAAACAACGTCGGAAAACAGAATCCGCTCCTCGTCGATAAAGAGTATCACCAATGATATTATATTGTTGGGATTGGAAACGTATTTTCCGTCGCTGAGTTCGTGAAATTTCGGGCCGAAAAGATTGGGTTTGGAGATACACAATAATATCCCCATACCATGAATCAAGCGTACTGATAAGAAACAAAGATTCGTCGACAATGGACTCTTCTGCCACTGTTTCAATATCAGTAGAGGGGAAATCACACATTAGTTCCGCAAAAACCAAAGACTTCTTTGCCTTGGATTTTTCAAATTCCAAGTCAAATTCTTGCAGGATAACTATCCATTTAGAATACTTGCCCCCTAGCAATTGTCTGGTCAAAATATACATCATAAGGTTGCAATCAGAAATTACTGTGGTTTTACGTAACAATATGTAATGTCGAAAACGTTGGACATCTTGAACAGCTGCCAAGGCCAATTTCTCCACATGTGTGTATTTGATTTCAGTCGGATTCAAATTTCGACTAAGATAATAAATCACATGTTCATTGTGAGATTCATCTTCCTGAACTAGTACCATTCCAATAGTGGAATGAGAAGCAATGAGATACAGAATGTAATCCTGGTTGTAGTTGGGAGGATGCAATAACGGTGCATGGGTCAACGCGTGTTTAAGTGCATCAAAAGATCGATCAGCGACCTCGTCCCAGAAGAACGGAATGTCCTGTTTCAACAACCGGGTAAAACCCTTTGCAAGCTCGGCATAGTTCTGAATAAATCTACGTAAAAAGTTTGCTTTCCCCTGCAAACTCTCGAGTTGGCGCAATGTCGAAGGAGGAGGCAATTTAACAATAGCTTCGACCTTCGAAGGATCAACACGAATGCCTGATTTCGATACAACAAATCCCAGTAAACGACCCGATTCTACGCAGAAAACACATTTATGCGGATTCAACCTTATCCGATAATGCCGACATCTCATAAAAATTGCTCGTAAATGAGTGGGATGATCGGCCCTACGTAATGAATGAGCAGGTAAATCATCAAGATATGGTTGAACAATGTGTTTAATGTCATGAAACACATAAGACATAGCCCGTTGAAAAGTTGCTCCAGCGTTCTTAAGTCCAAAAGGTAGTTTACAATAGGCAAACGTTCCCCATGGACAAATGAAAGCTGTTTTAGGTTGATCTACAGGGAGTATGTTTATTTGATTGTAGCCGTAAAAACCATCCATAAAGGAGAATAGTTCACTCCCAGCACAATCGTCGATTATCTGATCGATATAGGGAGTTGGATAATTGTCCTTTGGACACGCTCGATTAATATCCCTATAATCGATACATACTCTTATTGTTCCTTGTTTTTTAGTCACAGGAACAATATTTGATACCCAATCCGTTAAAGGAATTGGATAAATGAATCCTGCTCGAAGTAATTTTTCAACTTCAGATTTTATAGCAGCAGCTTTTCTAGGATGTATTTGACGTAATCGTTGACGAACAGGTTTAGCATCCGGGTAAGTCTTAATTTCATGTACTACGATTGATGGATCAATTCCTGGCATTTCTTCGTAAGACCAGGCAAACACGTTACGAAATTCTTGAAATAGGGCTTTATAAGTCTGAATTTCTTCGTCTGAACAACAAGCACCTATATGAATGTTTTCAATTATTCCTGGCTTTACTGAAATGTCAATTGGAACCGTTCTAGATATATTTTCTAAATTTAACTCAGAATTAGGATTTTTCAATGGATTCTGAGGTTCCTTGGCATATTCAGCAGTAAAAATTGAAGCGAAATCATTTTCAAAATGATCTAATTCAGGTAAGAATGAAGACCTATGATGGAGATCTTCCCATGGTAAATCGTCAACAGACAAAAACTCACGAATTTGCTCATCTGTATGAACAATTTCAGGAAATGTCGTTGCGTCTGAACTAGAAATAGAAAGCGATTCCTCTTGGATCCCATTCATTGGATCAATTTCGGTTGAAAAGGGGTCGGAAAAAGACTGTATAGTCTGGTACGCAATTTCAAATGGACTCAAAGGCATCGGGCCATCAAATGAGTCAATCTCGGATTCCGAAGGTAGAATCCAAGGATCATCAGACAAAACTGTGTCTGATGAAATCATATGAATAGTTGCAGTAGAAGACGATACGTTAGGAGGAGGAAAGGAAAAAGTTCCTAGCAAACCAGAATCTTTAACCAAACCTACTCCAACATCCTTATAAGGGATAGTCGTTTTACCAACATGCTGGATTGTTTCTGTAGAGGCTGGGTCAGACGAAAAATAAGTTAACTGATCTATTGTCACGATCCTTCCTTGATATGGAAATTTTATAAGTCGAAAGACCGAAGAGACAACAACAGTCATAGCATAAGACCAACTACGACCCAGTAGAAGGTTGTAATCTAGAGGGGCATCAACCACCTCCACATCTAGATTAACAATTTTTCCTTCAACCCCTATGGGTAAATCCTGCAAAATACCATAAGGTTGAAAACCTCGACCATCAAAAGCTTTTAGAATCGTCGGAGATTGGTTAAGTGTAGGAGAACCAAGAGATTTCCAACACTGAAGCGACATAATACACGTTGAAGCTCCCTCATCAATCACGGTCCGAAAAATAGGTCTGTTTTTTACTAACACTGGAATCTGGAAAGCCATTTGATGAGGAAGACGTGGTGTACTAGTTTCTAAATCGAAGATTATAAGGTTAGAATCATTAACATCAACAGCTCCTATGGCAGACAATAACAATTTACGCTGTGCTGGACACGACTGCAGCACTTCCAAAGCCGACATTGCTGAAGGAGAAATAGCTAAATCTTCAACAATGTTGTAATTCTGAGCAGCTCTCGCATGTGGATTGAAAGCTGATTTATGAAGAACACCTTTAGCAGGCGGCTTGATTATCAAGTCTGGATTTTGTTTCTCGATCTGTAGCGGACCGGAAACAGGAGGAGTTGTATTTGATGCATTGGCATTGGAAGACTCTCCTTCTTTGCCATCAACGGGATTCTTAGAACCGTAATCTTGCGATCGCGTCGCAACCCTTATATGAGACATCATCATAATAGGCTCTTCTAAATTGGTCGAGGAAGAACCAATCATCTTACTATCTTTAACTGGAAAAGGATCCTTCAAGACAGCAGGTTTTTGCGATCCTTTAATGAGTTTCGTAACCTCTTCTCGATATGGGCATTCTTTCGTGAAGTGATCTTGTTCACAAATGAAGCAGGGATAACGATGTTTACGTTTCTCATCATTGGATTCGTCTCTATCTATTTTCTCTTTCGAATTTTTCTTGTTTTTATTCCTCCCTTTCTTTTTACCACCGGTTTTTTATTTTGCCGTAGATGTTTCAACGACATGAATATCAGCAGAAACTTCTTGAGAGGATTCTCCCTTCGGGGAATCAGGTAAAGTTATAATTGGAGAAGAATTCTTTGAGGATTTCTTCTTACTTTTAGAACTAACTGTACCAATCATACCGTCAGCGGCATGAGACCCTGAAGGAGCAGCAGCTATTTGACCTTGTTTGGGTAGATCGGGAATTTTCTCGTGTAGAGTTCCTGACTGCGTATAAACGAGGTCAAGGTACTGAGCCTGAGCAATTACTTGCTCTTCGGTAACAACACCAGCCTTAGCTACATCTTCAGTGATCTTAGGCAATAATGATTTCACAAACCATTCTGCCAAAATTTGATCCGGAATATAAACCTTCACCAAACGTCGTCTACGTCGCCACTCATGAATATGATCAGAAATATACGTGGACGTAGATTGTTTTAGTGAAGTTAATAATTATGTGCCATTGTCGTATCTGACAGGAAACTGGAAATGAGTTAAGAAATACGTTGCTAACTGACTGAAATTATGAAACGAGCCTCGTGGCAACTCAATGTACCATTTGGCTGCTAAACCTATGAGCGTTCTCTGGAAAAGATGTAAGCGAATTGAATCATCAATGATCGAATTAGATGCACACCAAAGGTGATAAGTCATCACATGATTTGATGGATCCTCTCCTGTCTTACCTTCAAATTTCGGTATGTCACTAGGCAACTTATGAGGCATTGACGGCCAGTTCTGATAATAGAAAATTGGATCATTAGTAAGGCGCGTCAAATCTGGTAAGTCCAAAGTTGCGATGAACGGTAACTGACGGTTAGGGTCACGAAAACCTTGAGAAGCCAAAGCAGATCCAGGAGGCGGATACCCAGGATAACTAGGAATCGGATTAGCATTGGGTATTGTATAACCTCCTGGATAACCAGGATGAGTCGGACCATACTGAGGTTGTTGATAAGTATAACCAAGGTATGGTTGATAGCTTGGATTCTGAACATAGGGACCGTATTGCGGCTGTCCTTGGTACGGTTGATAAGTAAACTGAGGTTGACTCGTAACAGCTGTACTTGTACCAGCTTGTCCTACAGGCATCTGAACTGTAGTCTGAGCTGAAGGCCCTGACTGAGGTACAGAGACTTGAGGGATTTGCCCGGATACAGGGATAGCCGAACTCGGGGCTACAGACACTCCAGAAATAGGTGTTACAGGTTGAACAGACGTTGCAGCAGTTACAGGAGTTTGGGGCGGAGTCTGAGGTGTACTAGGCCCAGCCTGCTGAACTGAACTAGGTGCAGGAGTTTGAAAAGCTGGCTGAACAGGTTGCTGGGTTAAACAAGAAACCAATGGCTGACCAGGTTGATAAGGTAACTGCACATTAGGCTGCAAAGGCTGTTGATATTGGGACGGATCCCACACCATCATTCCGGGGTACTGTCCCGTAGAAGGTTGAACGTAAGGACCAAAGCCTGGTTGAACGTAGGGTTGATAATAAGGTAAATTTCTGGCTCCTTGAACAGATGGTTGACGAGAAGGCTGTTGGTAACCTTGCATTGGGTACTTCCCTTGAGGTTGATAACCTTGAGGCACGTACTGAAGTTGGGGTTGTTGAGGACCCTGAGGAGCATATTGAGTTTGGGGTTGACCTTGAGGAATGTACTGTCCTTAAGGTTGGTAACCTTGAGGTATGTACTGTCCTTGGGGTTGCCCCCCAAAATAATATTGATCCACAGCTTGTCCTGGGAAAAAGCTACCTTGAGGTTGAGCTCCGGGTGGTAACTGACTACCTTGAGGTTGCCCCCCAGGCGGTAATTGACTACCCTGAGGTTGCCCCCCAGGAGGTAACTGAGTTCCCTGAGGTTGACCCCCAGAAGGAAACTGACTGCCTTGAACTTGAGGATTAGGAATATTACCAGACATCATATAAACTTGCTCTGCGTTCGACGTTTCAATTTTAAGTCCATCTAGACCAGATGATAACACAGTTTCGATAGGTTGAGGAGTTGCTCCTGAGAAAGTACCAGACAAAGACTGATATCCCGCAGGAACAGAAGGACCACCATGTAAAAAAGATTCAGGCGTTTGCGAAAACATGGATGACTCTCCAGCCATAATAGATGACGGATAGTAACCTCTGGGTGTAGGATGGAATGGAACTCGAGGTGGATAAAAAGCAAGACCCGGATTCTCTAAAAAATCAGTTAAAGAAAGATACCAGGGAGAAGTTCGTATAGGGATGTAGAAAATAGATTCACGCTCCCTAAGATTTATCGATTGAGGGGAGTTGGGAAGAGATATGTCTTCGTCTGGATTATTAAGTTCTTCTATAGAAATTAGTCCAGAAGGAAGATTTTCAGTAATGATATTTCTAACCCTGGGTGAACCTGGATCACTAGAAGTTGGTGAGACAAATCCTGATGATGTTTCTAACAAAGAAGATTCAGTTTCAGGCTCAGAGATTTCAGGTTCGTCAGATAATTCTCCAGTAGGAGAAATATTTTCAGTGACTTCAGAAACTGAAATCGGTTCTTGAATATATTCTGTTGTAGGAATTTGATGATCAGGATGTATCACAATAGCAGAGCTTTTAGCTTCTGTTGACCTAAGTCTACGGCTACTGTGTGGTACCAGAGCTCGAAGCCCTTCAAGATGACCTGGTGAAAATTCAGGGGGTTTCCCTTGTATTCTCCGGGATTGTCTTGGCAAGTCCGCCACGATGAAAAATTATCTAATCACACGCAAACAAAGAAAAATTTCAATGAAAACACCTAAAGTCTCTAAGAAACAAACAATTGAATCACTCGCTTAAAAAATCTAAGAGTTCAAATCACACACAAACAAGTAACTTTCCGTACTAAAATCACTAGTTGGTGATGAAATCCAACTTAGTAGAGTTTTAACACGAAAAGGGCGGTTGGAACAGTTACCACGACAACCTGCTTAATGAAACAGACTGGCACAAGTTTCTTCACATAACCATCTCGAGTGAAGAGAACCCCCCAGAGAGTCCAAGTGAGTCTAGTCGACGTCTGTTCCAGGTACAGTGGGATCTTCCCTCCACTGTCACCTTAGGAAAGAGTCCTAAAGATTATGGCCTCTAAGGTTACCAACTGAAACAAATATACCTGGGGGAACAGTCTACGATCCGACACACACGCAAGGGCAGAGTAACAAAGCTCAATCCCCTTGAAGGCTCCTTGAACAGAATCCAAGGTTTACCGACAAGTGACCCCTGACTCCTCGAAAATGGTCTATCCGAGGTTTACCGTTTGTAATACGTGTATATCTTCTATCGTTCCCAATGAGGAAGGATTGATTACCCCACTGGTTCAGATATGATCTCGTGCTTAACTCCTTTAAGAGGAGCTTCCCAGAGCATACATGCAACAACTGGACTTCTTCCTACCGCAAGATATATCTACTTGTTTGTTTTATCTATCTTGGAGAGTTAATTACTCCCTACTCCAAGATACTAGCCTAAGCTATGTTGGTGATTAGAGCCCTAGAAATAAAAAGATTACTAGATGAATTTTATTTAAGCGTTACTTTTAAGAGCTGTTTCTTAAGTCAAATGGGTGCGGAAATGAAACTTTGTATGATGTGAAGACTCGACTTCCAAAAACACTAAAATGCACCTATGATGATATCCAATTCTTTTTTCTTTCAATGAATTTTCTATCTAAAGAAGAGTTAGAGAATGCAAATTTCGAATTTCTTCTTCAAACATGAAAAATAAGTGAAAGAAACTATTTTGTCTTTTCGTTAAACTATCAAAGCTCACAAGAAAAACTATTTTCTTTTCCAAACAAGAAGCTACAAAACAATTCTCTTTCGAAAGAAATCTACAAAAATTAAAACTATTCAAAACTATGAAGACTAATCTAAAGAACTAATCTAAATTGAGTAAAAGCTTTTTAGAGTTTTTTTTTTATATGAATGTTTCTCTTAGTTGTTCAGCAAACTAAGAATCTATCAAACAGATCAAAAACACTCAAAATATGTTTTTCAAAACACTCAAAGAATAAATGAAATTCAAAACTTTAAAGCAAGTTCTTTTCGAAGATTTGCAAAGAAATCAAAAAGGCTTAATTTCTCAAACTAGGATGTTTTCACAATGAGGTCGGATTCAAGAGACAAAAAGAGATCTTATGTGATCTGAGATACTACAGATTGTCAAAAATTTGAATCACTACAAAGACCAAACAGGAAAAATAATCCAATCGGCAAAATCCCCTAGAAAATCATTCAAAACACTAACACTGTTGGAGTTCATAAACAATGAATTCTTGATAGACACAATAACCAGTCTGGGTAGAAACCAAAGATCTAAAAATTAACCAGAAAAAGAAACCTAGAAATTTTCAAAATTTTTTACAGGGTCTGCATGTAAGCAGTGTTGACAGGTGCGGTCCCGCACTGTATTCTATAAAGAACGTGCGAAACTGCCCGCACTGTAACAGTTATGCAGAGTGCGGTCCTAGCAAAAATGATAGAAAAATTCAAAATACTTCTAAATTTTCAAAAAACAGAAAAATTTAAAGCACCCAGACAGATGTGAATCAATCAAAAACCAGAAAAAGAAACCTTTTCTCAAGTCAAAAATCAAAGAGAACCAAGAACAAACAAGTTCTTCCCCAGTATGGTCGCCATTTTGTTGTGTAGATTAATCCGTCTTGCGGACAAGACCGATCTCTCTAGTACAAAAGGTAACTAGCAACAAACAACCAATTATACTAATCTCTCTCTAAGCATATGCAATTTATAAAAACACTTATACAGGTGCAAGGCCTACCTTATGTCCAACGCTTTGCTTGCTTACTTTATTTTGTTGAAGTCCTTCCCGTGCACTGAAAGAACGTCCTTCGTATATCTGCAATCACAAACAAGGAAAAAGATTAAGCAGCACCTGTATAGACATTATCATAAATCATACTTATCATAATGATCAAGGAATTTATGAAATAAACCACAAATTGACAGTTTAATGAGAGAAATGAGTATATTTGTATTAACTTTAAAGATAGAAAACCTTTACAGCCTGTGCCTTGATGTTGTGCAGGTCCTCCCGGGGTCCGAAGCAGGAATCTCCTTTACTCTGACAAGCATTGCACTCTTTGAACTAAGACAAATGAGGATGAGTGATTTAACCTCACAGAAAGTCTTAAGTTACTCAAGTATAAATCTCAACAGCATTTAACTTCAAATCTCATAAGCTTCAACCCCCTTTGAGGCTACCCAAGGCCTCTTTTTATAGTGAAAGAGAGGAGGTTTCTAGTTCCAAATATGAAGGGATAGAATCCTCCTTCAAAGGGATAAGCTCCTTCCATCAAGGGGTTAGCTCCATTAAGAGAGGGATGCATGAACCAGCTTCAAAGCGTATCCATTCCGAAAATTCCCGTCTAGAATCTTCTAGAATTCACCTGGAATTCACTTTTTAATCTTCATTTTCTCGCCTTTTTATGTTTTACAGAGGTCCGAACCCATTACACAAAGAACGTGCGGTATGGTTCCGCATGCAGGCTGAGATTTAGGTGCGGGACCGCAGGGAATGCATAGAGAAAGTGCGATACCAATTCTAAGGGGATTTTAGGGATTTTCTTCTGATTTTGAAGCTTGATATGAGGAGCTGGTATATTAGACTTGCAAAAGGAGGAGGTATGAGTAATAATGAGCTCATACGGTCAGCAGAATGTCAAGGTGACAGTTTTCAGTGTAACAGCAACATTGGTACTCCTTGGATAAGGAATTTAATTTTTCATCCAACAAGTACTCCCGCTCCAAATTTGAGTAAAACAATAGGGAGATTGGTTGAAAATACAAGTTAAAAAATTAGTTTTATTATTTTAATATTTTTTAAAATTTTCACATTTTTACCCCAAAAATGATAAATCATCTCCATGTTTATATCATCATCTTGAATCCTATTGGTTCTTATAAATTTAATTTTTGTTGTACATTTTTCTTAGGAGACCCATTTTAGACCTCAAAATTTCTCTAATGAAATAAGACACTTTTTCGTTTTGGCTCGAATCTGTCAAAATCCATCCCCATAACTCTCTAAGCATGTTGATCCAAATTCCTGGTTAGATTTTATGTTTATTTGTATGCATATTATTTATCCCAACTTGAATCCTAGTAACAATTGTTGTCTTTAACTTACATTGTTATATTCTTTCTCTATTTAAAATTCTGGAAGCCTTCACAACCCTCTTCATCTTTTCATTCATTTACTTGGGCATGTGAATTAATATATGGATAATCTGAATGATACTATAGTTAGATTGTGAAGGCATTCTATCGTAATTCATGGCGGAAGTCAAAAGGTGAAGAATAATAACTTCATTTCTATGTTCAATTGAGAGTACTTTTCTAAAATTACTTTCCAAACATGTGATTGTGATATGCAATGAAATCAGAGGAAAAAAAGTCATTGTTTCTTTTTGGCTCAAATTTGTCAATTTCCATCCCCTGTAATTATCCAATTGTGTTAAGCCCAATTCCTCGTTGTATTTTATGTTGATATATCTGCATCCAAGCAACAATTTATGCCTCCAACATAGGGTGTTATATTCTTTCACTATCTCAAATTCAACGATCTTTAACGAATTTCTTCAACTTTTCATTCATTTACCTAGGTACATTCGTTAATTAATGTCTAAATAATATAGATTAATTTCTAACTAATGTCTAGCTTATAACCTCAGGTATTAGGGCTAACTAATGTCTAGCTTATCAACTTAGGTACTAAGATTCACATAGCTTTACAATTGGCTTTACTTAATGATCACGTGTAATAGCCTTTTTGAAATTATAGCATTGTAAGACACAACCTACTTTGACAGAGGGGTTCCCTTTTTCCTAGTTTCCAGATATAGTGTGTGTGGATGTTGATCCCAGGCAGGGGTCTGAGAAGGACACACTGTGGCGAGTGCCTCAATGGATATTCAATCAAGTCGCCATTCTCTACCACCCCACCGGAACTCTATCTCTACACCCATAAAATTTGGATTTGAAGTTGGGAGCCCAGAAATTTCTGTAGTCTCGGCCGAATTACTGCACTTGTGGAGAGGTTTATCTATAGATGAGAAACTGTAAAATCTACCATTTCCTGCACTTGACGTATCACAGTTTGGTTGGCGATGCATCATGAACGAGAAACTAGGTGAAAGACTACCATTGGTTGCCGCTAGCGTATTAGTACTCTGCTTATTAATTAATAATAGATTAATTTTAATGTAAAACGTAATTCTTTAAAACGTAATGTAAAAGGTTACGAAACTATTAAGTAAATATAGAAGCAGAGGGTATCATTTTACAAATAAGGCTTTTGTGATTAAAACATTTCTATTATTCTTTCCATTAATATTCAAGCGTGTTGAAAATATAAAGAATTAGGTTTAAAACATAATGTAACATTAAAAATATAAAAAATTAACTTTAAAACGTAATGTAACAGGTTACGAAACTATTAAGTAAATATACAAGCGGTGGGTAGCATTTTACAAATAAGGTTTTTGTGATTACAAATTTCTGTTATTCATTACATTAATATTCAAGCGTGTTAAAAAAAAAAAAAAAATCAACATTAATGTCCAGGTTCTACATAAGAAACTATTAAAGAAATAAATAGGGTTTTGTAACCACCAACGTATTATTCTTTGTATTAATATAGATGTCTGTTACGAAGATAAAGAATTAGGTATATCATTAATATTAAGGTCTTACATTCTAGATGTGTCTTTTACATTAATTAAATTAAATTATATAATGTAACATTGAGTATGCAAAGTGGTTGAAATCACATCCCTGGGTTTACACATTAGACGAAGAATATTCGCAAATCCACTTGCGCTTGTTTGTTTAAAATATATATGCCTATTTGATTAAAATATATTTAGTTAAAATATTTAATTGTGGCATGTCAAAATCTAAATGTTACTTGTGGTTGTTGCACCATATGTGACTGGAAGAGCCAGAGCATAAGGAAGTGTAGGAAGCACAAAATAAAGAAAAAGTTATAATTTTTTTTGTTTTAAATATATGGAAAAATGAAAAGGAAAAAAAATATTTCATGGAATTGTGGAATTGTGATGCTCCAAGTGTGATCTAAAAACCAGCTTTTACAAGTGTGATCTAACGAAGTTATTATTTGTAAAGTTAAAACAAGTGTATGCACTACAAGTTGTGTACATGCCCTGCAATCTCTCTGTTTCAATGAATTTCCTAGTGGAGCCCTGTGAGGAATCCCCTTGTGTCTCTTCGTACATGATGGGTGATTCACTGCAGTTGATGGCAGTTCGTGGCAGAGGAGACGCTTTGTAATCTAAAAATAAAGCATTGTCATCGTAGAAAATAAGGGCATTTTCTTTGACTCTATGGTGTTACTGTCCTCTTGTTTTTGTCTCTCCTGGTTGGTTATCATCTCACTGCTTCGTTCTTGGAAGCTGGAATGAAATTGCAAAGATGCAAGGTCAACTTCTTGAAGATAAATGACGTGATTTACTTTGCGATGGGAATATTGATTTTGGAAATTAAATTAGCAAAGACTCATTGAAGGCTGGATTTTTGAAATACTCATTGCTTACCTTGCATCTTAGGAGACAGAAGCTGTAAGTGTCCAGAAGAGCGTTGTGGCATGTCTGGCATGCGTTTTTTACGCCTTTTCCAGAGCTGGCACGAGACCTACCCTTGAGGAAACCGACCTTCGTGATGTTTGTAATGCACATCTCGATAAATGGACATGGTACAAGGATTAGTTAATAAATAAAATCTACATTCTAAGAAAGAGGGATTAGTTAATAAATAAAATCTACATTTTACGAAAGAGTGAAGATTTGGTTTTTGATTATATGTAATGCATAATTGATCAAGAAAGAGTGAAGATCTGGTTTCTCACCTTGACAGGTTGTGAAATCCAAATTTCTTGGCAATTTAATGTAAATAGCAACCCAGGAATATTTGAGATGAGAAGTGCATTGAGGGAGTAGAGGGCTAGGCGGTTAGAAACCCTAGCTGCCGATGCCCTATGTTTTGTGTTGCCGCTTTCTTTTGCCCCTGTCCACGATGCCGAAGCCTTCTCCTGTACCATCCGCTGGGGGTGTCGTTGCCACCTCGCTCACTCGCTGGGGTTCCCGCCTCGCTCGCTTCCCTTTCCTGTTGGAATTTAATTTCCAACTGCCCAGATAAAGCAGGACAACAAAAATCAATTGGAAGAGACAGTAAAGGCGACAACGTTACGTTTGAAGGGAATTTTTGACAGCCGCGAGTTAAATGTTGGAGCTTCGGGAGAGCTTCATTCTATCTGTAGCAACAACCAATTAAAATCCCCACTGAACACAGTTAATACAGAATGGAGGCAACAGTACGTTGAACAGGTTTGAGGCAGTCAATTGAAAGCAGAGATGAAGTGGCAATACAATTCCGCTGGGGTCTGGCAAGTTGGGCAAGCAGAGTTGTGTACCCGCTCGGAACTGTTGATGTAAGCAGGTGGCCCACACATATTATGTGTTGACAAAGTTTTGGGTTTAATATTATTTTCCCATCGTATGTTTAATGTTTTATTTTGTTGTTTTATATTCGAGCACATAATTTTTTTTTTAATGTTTCACACACTGTAAATGTTTTGTTACCGCAGTGAGGTTGAGGTTTTACTTTGGTAAAATATATATTATAAATATATGATATTTATAATATATATATATATATATATATATATATATATATATATATATATATATATATATTATGTAATGTCATATGTTTTTGTAATGTGTCGTGAGTACAAGAGGGACAGAGTTGAAATTTATTTTAACACAGGATAGTGAATGAAAAGTACAGCAGTGCGGGAAACAAAAACACACGGAAATGATATTTGTGTGTGACAGAGAGTTGTTTTTATGTTTTTTTTTGAATAGATAGAGAGATAGTGAATGAGAAATATACACAGCAGTGTGAGATTTTTTTTTGTATACACAGCAGTGAATGTTTTAGAGAGAGAGTATGTTATTCTGGCACTGTGCTTAGAAGCAGTCCAGTAGTTGTAATCCCTCTGTGTTGAGGAAGAGTTTGTATCATTTTTTGAAGAAATAGAAATCTGTTTTAAGTGTGGGAAACTCTGTCACTGTAAGTGAAACTTCAATATTTTCTCTGTGTTTAGAGGGGAGTTTTATTCTCCACTGTTTGTTCTGGAATTTTCAGAAATTCCAACATGGTATCAAAGCTAGTTTAGGCTCTTTGAAGGTTTCAAAGAAGCTGAAGAAGAAGCAGACTTGTTGCAGTGATTTCTCCAGCAGTGTGAAAGCTTAGCAGAGGTCAAAGTTCAGGTATTTTTCAAAGATAACAGAGTTGTTTTTTGTTTAACAGAGTTTGTTCTTTCAGAGAAGGAAATAAAATTTTTTTAAGTTAAGTTTAATAGCAATGGCTGGACCAAGTACAGGAATGAGTCTTGGAAATGTGCAACTTCCACAATTTAATGGAAAGAATTATGATTTTTGGGCCATTACCATGAGAGCCCTGTTTGTTTCACAAGACCTATGGGAACTTGTAGAAGATGGATTTACAGAACCAACTGATGAGCAGGCTTTTAATGCCTTAACTCAAGCAGAGAAAGATGCATTTAAGAACAATAGGAAGAGAGATGCTAAAGCTCTCTTCTTATTGTATCAGGAAGTAAGTGAGAGTGTGTTTCCAAGGATAGCAGCAGCTAAGAGATCCAAGGAGGCATGGGAAACTCTGAAAGTAACCTATCAAGGTATGGAGAAAGTGAAGACAACAGAACTTCAGTTGCTGAAAAGGGATTTTGAAACTCTTTGCATGAAAGAGTCAGACAATGTTGATACATTTTTTACACATGTGATTGGGATTGTAAATTAGATGAGATCCCATGGAGAAACTCTTGAAGAAAGAAGGATTGTGGAGAAACTTTTGAGATGCTTACCCTCAAAGTTCGATGTAATTATTACCACCATAGAAGAGACCAAAGATCTCTCACAGTTCACAGTGGATGAACTTCATGCCTCACTAATAACCCATGAACAGAGATTGAGGAGAGATGAAACCTCATCTCTTGAACATGCCTTCAAGACCCAGATGCCTTCAGGAAGAGGAAGAGGTCAAGGAAAAGGAAGAGGAAGAGGTAGAATTCAGAACAGAGGTGGAAGGAACAACCCTTCACATTCACATGGAAGGAGCAACAATGAAAATCAGAGCCATGGCCAATGCAACAGCCAGCAAGGTGGACAACAACACCAACATGCTCATGGACACAGGTATGACAAATCCAATGTCCAATGTTATTATTGCAAGAAATATGGGCACTATGCCAATGAATGTAGAAAGAAGAAAAATGACATGAAAAATAAGCAGAATGCTAATGTGGCAAAAGAAGAAAAGAACCCAAATAATGTGCTGCTAGCATGTAATGTAGCACAAGATAGAGAAGATGATGTTTGGTTCTTAGATTCGGGATGTAGTAATCACATGACTGGAAATAGAGCAATGTTTGCCAACTTAGATGAAGAAGTAAAATCTGAAGTGACCACATGGATTGATACTAAAATCTCTGTAAAAGGAAAAGGCAGAGTAAGTATTAGAGCAAGAAATGGTGAGCAGAAATTTGTCCCTAATGTGTATTATGTTCGAGGTGTGAAATGTAATCTTTTGAGCGTAGGGCTGCTCATAAACAAAGGTTACAATGTAATTTTTAAGGATGATGTGTGCACAATAAAAGATATACCTCCAAGCAAGAAAATTATTGCTGAAATTCAAATGACCAGCAATAGAATGTTTCCACTCAAGCTCAACATTGAGTTGAAGGGAAAAGGAAAGAGTATAGCAGCTGTAACACAAGAAGCCTTTCAGAAGGAAGAGAAAGATGTAAATTGGTTATGGCACCTGAGATTTGGACATCTCAATTTCGGAGGGTTAAATTTGCTGCACAGAAAAGGAATGGTATACACAAATAGTTTACCACAAGGTACACACCGCAAAAGAATGGAGTTGCTGAAAGGAAGAATCGAACCATAATGGAGATGGTGAGAAGCATGTTGAAGGAAAAACACTTGCCGAATGAGTATTGGGCAGAAGCAGCAAACTGTGTTGTGTATATTTTAAATAGATGTCCCACAAAAGCATTGATGAACAAAGTTTCAGAAGAAGCGTGGAGTGGCAGAAAACAAGGAGTCACCCACATGAAAGTTTTTGGATGTGTGGCATATGCAGATATTCCAGACAAGTTGAGAAAGAATTTGGATAGTAAGGGGGAGAAGTGTATTTTCCTTGGATACTGTGAAGATTCCAAAGGATACAGGTTGTATAACCCATCCACAAATAATTTTATAATAAGCAGAGATGTGCAATTTATTGAAGAGGAAGCATGGGATGGAAGATTGAGAAAACAATTAATGTTAAAAGTTGTTTATCTCATGATGAAGATGAGGAAGATGTAGTTGAAATTAACAACTCATCAACAGCACAACCTGCACTAGCACAAGGACAACAAGGGACACCTCAAGCGGCAACTAGAACACCCTTGAGAAGAAGTGGGAGTGCATCACCAAGCACACCACATGGGGCAGAATTGAGTGCTTCATCAAGCACGGCTACACCAAGTGAAAGAGGAACAAAGTTCAGAAGTCTTAGAGAAATCTATGAGCAGGGAGTAGCAAACGAAGGTATGAATTCCTTATTTGCTTTGTATTGTCAAGTTGATGATCCTATTCATTTTGAAGATGCAATTAAAGATAGAAAATGGATAGAAACTATGGATGATGAAATTAAAGCCATAGAGAAGAAAAAAACATGGGATTTGGTTGATCTCCCAGAAGGTAAAGAAGCCATTGGTGTTAAATGGGTCTATAAGACCAAAGGCAATGCTGAAGGAAAGATAGAAAGACAGAAGGCCAGACTTGTTGTGAAGGGTTATAAGCAGAAGCATGGCATTGATTATGAAGAAACTTTTGCACCAGTTGCAAGAATGGAGACCATAATAGCAGTGTTGTCCATAGCAGCACAAAACAAATGGAAAGTATACCAGATGGATGTAAAATCGGCATTTTTAAATGGAGTTTTAATGGAAGAAGTATATGTGGAACAACCTTTGGGATATGAGAAGAAAGGCCAAGAGCACAAAGTCTACAGATTGAAGAAAGCTCTTTATGGGCTGAAGCAAGCACCAAGAGCATGGTACAGTAGGATAGACTCCTATCTACTAGAAAATGGATTTGAGAAATGTGAGGGAGAACCCACCCTCTACATCAAAGAAAAATATGGTAAATTGTTGATTGTGGTTTTATATGTTGATGATTTAATTTTTACAGGTAATGATGATTACCTTGTTGAAAATTTTAAAACAGTCATGAAAGATGAATTTGAAATGACGGACATGGGTTTGTTGAGATACTTCTTAGGAATAGAAGTAGAAAAAAATGGAAAAGGAATTTTTATATCTCAAGCAAAGTATGTGAATCAAGTTTTATAGAGATTTAATATGCAGGAGTGCAAAGCTGCAATTACTCCCACAGTAATAGGATTGAAGCTGAGTAGAGATGACAACAACAAGGATTTTGATCCAAGTTTATATAAAAGCATAGTTGGCAGCCTCATGTATTTGACTGCAACTAGGCCAGATATTATGCATGCTGTGAGTTTAATTTCCAGATTTATGGAGCAGCCAAAAGAAGCACATTCACAAGCAGCAAAGAAAATTCTGAGGTATGTTAAAGGTACAAAAGGATTTGGTATTTTATATACAACTTCAGAAAATTCAGAATTAGTTGGATACACTGACAGTGATTGGGCTGGAAGTGTAGATGATCGGAAGAGCACTTCCAGTTATGTTTTTCACATGGGTTCAGGAGCCATTTCATGGGCTTCTAAGAAACAGCCGGTTGTAGCATTATCTATAGTAGAGGCAGAGTATGTGGCAGCTACAGCAGCAGCGTGTCAAATAGTTTGGATGAGAAGAATGCTAAGATGTTTATGCCAAGAACAGGTAAAATGGACAGTGATTTATTGTGACAATAGCTCAGCTATTGCACTATCAAAGAATTCAGTTTTTCACAAGAGAAAAAAACACATAGATACAAAGTTTCACTATATCAGAGAATTGGTGAACAATGGAGAGATTGTTTTGCAGCATTGCAGAACAGAGGAACAATTAGTTGATATCCTCACAAAACCATTAGCTCAGAACAGTTTTGAAAAATTCAGGAAATGCCTGGGTATACAGGAAAACCCAGCAGTTGAAATTAAGGGGGAGTGTTGGAATTTAATTTCCAACTGCCCAGATAAAGCAGTACAACAAAAATCAATTGGAAGAGATAGTAAAGGTGGAAAAGTTAAGTTTGATGGGAATTTTTGATAGCCGCGAGTTAAATGTTGGAGCTTTGGGAGAGCTGCATTCTATCTACAGCAACAACCAATTAAAATCCCCATCGAACACAGTTAATGAAGAATGGAGGCAACAGTACGTTGAACAGGTTTGAGGCAGTCAATTGAAAGCAGAGATGAAGTGGCAATACAATTCCGCTGGGGTCTGGCAAGTTGGGCAAGCAGAGTTGTGTACCCCCTTGGAACTGCTGATGTAAGCAGGGGGCCCACACATATTATGCGTTGACAAAGTTTTGGGTTTAATATTATTTTCCCATCGTATGTTTAATATTTTATTTTGTTGTTTTATATTCCAGCACGTAAGTTTTTTTTTAATGTTTCACGCACGGTAAATGTTTTGTTACCGCAGTGAGGTTGAGGTTTTACTTTGCTAAAATATATATTATAAATATATGATATTTATAATATATATATATATATATTATGTAATGTCATATGTTTTTGTAATGTGCCGTGAGTACAAGAGGGACAGAGTTGAAATTTATTTTAACAGAGGACAGTGAAAAATTGTGCGGGAAACAAAAACACACGGCAATGATATTTGTGTGTGACAGAGAGTTGTTTTTATGTTTTTTTTTGGAATAGACAGAGAGACAGTGAATGAGAAATATACACAACAATGTGAGATTTTTTTTTGTATACACAACAGTGAATGTTTTAGAGAGACAGAGTATGTTATTCTGGCACTGTGCTTAGAAGCAGTCCAGGAGTTGTAATCCCTCTGTGTTGAGGAAGAGTTTGTATCAGCTTTTGAAGAAATAGAAACCTATTTTTAGTGTGGGAAACTCTGTCACTGTAAGTGAAACTTCAATATTTTCTCTATGTTTAGAGGGGACTTTTATTCTCCACTGTTTGTTCTGGAATTTTCAGAAATTCCAACATTTCCTCTGCGCCTTATGCCCTAGACCGGCCGCCATTTTCTCTGGTGCATCGGCTGCCGCTGACGTATTTCCACTTGCTTTTCCAATCTGCTCATTAAAAATATTGAAAGTCTCTTGTGGATCACTATGTGTTTCGGCTGGGAATTGGTGTGCAATAGTATCGATGGTTCTAGCGTTGCTTTACTTGCAATGGTACTACACATAGATCGGGCGTACCTACAAAGATCAAATATTTGGACATGTTTCAATGTTTAATGTATGTTTCTCCGAGTTATCAATTTGAAGAGGGTTTTCTATAGATCTATAGCTATGTTGTCTACCTCAGTCTTTTACAACGAAAACAAGATTCCAAGTAGAAGAATATCGTTTTGGTCATCAAAATATAGCTTTATAATTGACAAGTATTTGGTTATTTTGAATTTATTTATGAATAAAATAATTCGATTCGTACATACCTTGTAATTTGTTGCAAGAGGTGGCCGCTGACATTGGCGCTGCAACTTGTTATCACCGATCCTTCTGGTTATGACTAGCGACGATAGTGGGGTCTTGTGATCCCTGATATTTTTTCTCCCCGCAGCTCTAATCTCTGGACTAATGAGAGAGTCTAAAGCTTCTGCATCCTTCGACGCTACATACTTAATGTTATCTGCAGCTTTTGAAGGGAGCAACTTTGCAGTATCCTTTGCATGACGAAAGCATACTGAGGAAAGTTCATACGAATAGCAGAAGACTCTGTCCTCACAGGAAACTCTTCTGTATCCTTCCACCCTACATACATAATGTTCTCCACAGTTTCTGAAGGAGAGTAGTTTTATAGTATGCTTTTGATGTGATCAGAACACTGTGGAAAGTTCAAACGATTCGCAGCTGAGGCTCCCTTCAGGAGCAAGACGGCTGCGTCAAACGCAATTGTAGCCATTTTTGCTATTGGTAACGTCTCAAGATGGACACTGCTTTTACTTCCATCAATATTCCTTTTATTTTAAACTCGGGCAACCCACTTGCCATTGCACTTCAATATTTCTTTAATCCTCCTCCCCTCGGTTTCTCTTTCTCATCTTTAAGGAGGAGGATTAAGGAAATACGGGTATTAGAAGCAAGTGGATAGCGCAGGTCTGTAATAAAATAAATCCTGACGGAAAGCCAAGAGGCTTCCATCTTGGAACGTTTTCCACAGCATAGATGGCTGCAATTGCGTTTGACGCAGCCGTCTTGCTCCTGAAGGGAGCCTCACCTGCGAATCTTTTGAACTTTCCACAGTGTTCTGCTCACATCAAAAGCATACTAGAAAGCTGCTCTCCTTCAGAAACTATGAAGAACATTAAGTATGTAGGGTGGAAGGCTACAGAAGAGTTGCCCCTGTTATTACCCTGGATAAAAAGGGTCGGGAATTACAACTCCCCGCCCCCTCACCGCCGCGGTGGCCAACAACCGAAGGAGCAACCATTGGAAGTTTCTCCTACAATGCGAACTGCCACCATGGTACTCATTCAGCTTCATTGATGTGCTACTTATAGGTATGCATGTTCAAATTTGGGGATGGTAGAGTTGTCTTACGGTCAAAGATCCATATAAAAAGACATATAAAATGGAGGGTTTTGAGGAAGACGATTTGAAGTGCCGATGTGGAAAGTTAAGGTGTCAAGTGTTAGCTGTTATAGACCGTTAAGAAGACGTGAGAAGCAAGATTTTGAGTTCAAGAATGTAAGGTAAAATTCTCAATGTTAAAAGCTGAATCCACATGTTGGGGTTACACGTGTCCGTGTTCTCAAATTATTAAATATTTTAGTTTTCTTTAAGGGGATATGAACAAAGTTTTTTTTTACTTATATATGTATGGTTTAAAATGAGCGTTTATATATAGTAAATACAATAAAAAAATATTGACATTTGGATTATTGAGAATTTATAACTCGAAAATAAATATTTACTATATTTTGATCCGAAAATATTTAGAAAAACCTTAAAACCATATAAAAAAATAAATTACTATGTGAAAATCTTTCTAATTCCTTAAAAAAAAATAACTTTATTTTAATATTAATAATATATATTAATAAAAATATGCCCAGCTTATAAATTAATAATATATATTAATAAAAATATGTGCAGCTTAAAGATAGTTACCATTAATAAAGAATTAGTTTGTACTCAAAATATGAAAATGTTTAGTTATATAATTTTTTTGTTTTAACATATTGATATTCATATTCAAATAAAATATCAATGAATAAGTTTAGTTAATATGGAATATTTTGAAATAATTTTTAATGGGTTAGTTAATTTCTTTAAATTCGTAAATCTGATTTTTTTTTTTTTTTTTTAAATTCAACTGAAACTTATTAAAATATTACATTTAAATTAATAGTAATAATATTAATTTAATTTTAAAATTATAATCAAATCTATGATATTTTTTGAAAATATCTAATCTTTTGTACATTTAAGTATCCCTCTAGATGTGGGTTATTGTGCCCACCACAATGTGTTGGATTGAATGAAGGTGATTAAGTTGTGGTGTGGTGTTTGATGTGTTTTTTATTTGCATAGTCTCTTTAGTGATGCTATAAATGATTTTAGTGTTATAATTTTTGACTTATTTTTCAGTTTATATATGGTCAAAGTACCAGTTTTAAAGAAGTAAATTGTCACTATGATTATGGAAGGATAAAGTCTCGATACTAAGATTATAGTGTGTGCTGATGTGGAAGGATAAGGTCATAGTGTGTGCTGATGTGGAAGGATAAGGTCACGATGTTATGGTTATAGAGTGTTAAATTTTTTTAAAGGGATGTTATAAAAAATTAAGAAGACGTTGAGAAGCACTATTTTCAGTTTCGACCGAGAAAGAGGGTTAAATTCTGAATGAAGACGTTGAGAAGCACGATTTTCAGTTCCGAGATGGAAGATTAAATTTTGGATGTTAATGGAGGATAGTTAAATTTTTAAGTTTTCATGTTAATGGAGTTCCATTGTTAAGACATGGAGGAGAGTTAAATGGTTAAGTTTGCATATTTTGAGTTTGTTTACTTATTATGTGTTTTGTAGTTTTTATTAGAATATGGATATTTTTTAGTCCAACATTAAATTTTATTTTTTAAAATAATTTTGTTTTTCAAAATGGTGTTTTGACGATATATATGAATTAAACACTTTGAAAAAACTAGAGCATTTGTATTAGACAGATTTCACAACTGAAACTTTTATTTCCAACAAATCTCTAGTTTATTATTCATATTTTATATAGATAAAAATTCTTTCAGATTAATCACATCGTTAGGATTAGGTCGAGGTTTTGAACCAGTGAATGTGGTTCAATCTCAGGACAAGGTGGAGAGACTAATCGATCTCAAAGAATGAATAGACGAGATGCATCATTACTTGGAAATAGTTATTAAGAACTAGCCACGGACTGGTTGTACCCTCAACTAGGGGAGGTGACATGCTAAAAAATCTAGCCATCTAAGGGAGGGTGTGGCTCAGGCTAGGTATGATTCCTAGATGACATTAACAGTTTAAATGTCCCTAGATTGAGGCTTCTCAAGCCATAAGTCTAGCCTGAATAATCACACACAACTTGACAAAAAAACAAAAATTGTAAAAACTTTTAAAAATGTTTAATTTATTACATATTTTAAAATAAATTTTAACTATCCCTCATGGCATGTGATTCAAGAGAAGTGGGAGATTGAATGGATTTCATTCAATTTTGGTGGTGATTTCGATGTGTTTAGGAGATTATGGTTTGATGTTTCTATAGAATTTTTAGTGTTTATTGCAAATAATGTTATTGTTATAGTTTTGGAGATGTTATTATGTTAAAATATGTAGTGTTAAATTTTTTTAAAAGGTTGTTATAGTCAGTTAAAAAGACATCAAGAAACATAATTGTGAGTTTTGAGATGGACTGTTAAATTATTGTTGTTAAAGGTTGACTTAGCATATTTAGCTAAATTGTTAGGCTTAGAGGTAAATTATTGGTGTTAAAGGTTGACTTTATAGCATAATTAGCTAAATTGTTTGGCTTAGATGTGTTAGAGGTGTTAGTATTATTTAATTTCTAACCAATATTCATCTTAACTGAGCATCTATCAAACACTGAGAGGAAGGATATCACTTTTCACTCTCTGCACTTCGCAAATTTGATCTCTCTGTACTTGATCTCTCTATACTTAGTATATCCAAAGTTAAGATGGATCTAGATTGGTCCTCATTTAAATAGGCTATATTCAACGTGAATACAATGGGCTGTCATAAACATGGATCTTTAAAACCACTCGTAACTTGACAAAGTCAATTTTATCTTATTATTTTAGTGTAAAGTTATTTTTACTTTAAAGTAGGGGTATTTCTATTTTTATTTTATTTTGATAGAACACAAAATTTTAATCTTGGGTTATTTTTATTACTATTTTATTTTGACTAAGTACAAATAATTATATAAAGTTACATTACAACGTCTCTAACATATTCGGTTGAAGAGAATGCAATTATATGTTTTGGAGTTTTTATCAAAATATATAGAATTTTTTGTTGGTAAAACTTTAGTCTTTGTTATTTAAATTGAGTTTTTTAATATATATATATATATATATATATATGAATTAAACATTAACACCCTAAAAAAATATGGAGCACTTGTAGATAGTCTATAACTAAAAATTTTAATTCCAAAAATTCATCTTATTGTAGGAAACTAAGAGAAGAAAATATGTGAAAATACCTTCCCAAACATATAATAAATAAACTATTATGGAAAGATGGTTTAATTTCCTATTTAAAAAATTTAACATTTTTTAATATTATTCATATTATTAATCATAATAATATAAATAAATCATAAATATCTCTTATTAATAATGTTTAGTTATATTTAAATGTTTAGTTATATGAATGTATAAGATTATAAAAACAAAATTTTATAAAAGTGATATTTAATGTTTTAATTTAAATGTTTTAAAATTTGAATATTTGAAATTTTGATTTTTTTTTTAATTTAATTAAAAAATATTAGAACTTTTAATTTGAGTTCTTTGTTTATTTTCGTTTTTTGGCTTTTTTTTTTTTAAAGACTAATTTCTATTATATAGTACAAAAAAGTACAGTCATGTTGTTTTTTTGGGGAAACTAACTTATAGAGATAGTTAAAAAATAGAAAATGAGGCTCCTCTAGGGGGAAACCAGCTTGTAGAGAGTACCATAAAACATAGGAGGATCTGTCCCATATAGGGAAACCAGCTGTTAACAGAGTAGTCATAAAACTAAGATTACTGTGCATAAGAAAATTAAGCAAAGAAACTGTAGCAACGCCTAAAAATCCTGGAGAAAAAGGACCGGTCGCGCTATTGAAACTTGTCGTTTACATCTTGATTCTGCATATGCAAAGGTTATTCCAAAATGTAGTAGGCATAGTTAGAGTGGGCTTCCTCCTTCTTGGAGATCTTAGGAGCCAGCTCCAATGTGGAGGTGGAGTGAGCACCTATGTCTTCCGCATTGTCAGGTTTCCTGATGCCTTCAGCAGAGCTGCTACCCCCCTGTTCGAGGTTTCCTCCATGGTTTTGATAGGTAGGGCCACCATTTTTCTGGGCATTAGGGAAGATGAGTGAGAAAGTGTGGATTTTATCGGTTTCTTTCTAGAACCAGAGCCATAATTGTCTTGTTGAATTTCAAGAATTTTAATTGAGAGATGGGCTGAAAGAAGTTGGGGGTCAGAAACCTTTGGTGCCTCCAAGGCCATCGAGAAGGCCATAGTGCACTCCACTGGGAGTGAGACTGGAGGGCGAGGGTCAGAACCGTGACCACCACCCTTGCGGTAGCACATATGATGGCGGGAAGGCATAATTTCTATGGAGTGTTGGAGATGAAAGGGAGGGATAGAGTGAGCAGGGAACAGATACATAGCAACGTGAAACAGATGAACAGAGGGCTGATGGATGGTGGTGTGAGGAGCATATGCATAGCTGGGACAAGCTTAACAGAGAAAGGGAAGTTGAAGAGAAATCTTGAGAGAGAACTAGATGGAGGTGCGAGAAGAATGTAGGGGGGAGATGGCACCAATGCCCATAAAATTCCAGTGAATGCAGCAAAGAAGTTAAGGTAGAATTGAATGCTCAGTACACCAGAGTGAATACCTAGAAATGAATGAGGTCATCAATGAGCCAAGGTTATTTAAGGCTCTCATGTCTGAAGCAGGTGGTGCCTCATGGTGAGGTCGGTTGCATGACAGTAGAGAGGCCATGTGGCCTTCTACCAAAGCCTGTGTATCCACCAGCATCTGGGGATTGAATGTATTTTAGCACCATCTGAGTGCATGGTGTGTATAGGGACTCATCATCGATATCCTGAAATCTGCAAGAGAGAAGGGGGGAGTCATGTTCCACCCCTTTTTTGGCTAGAAAGTCCGCAACAACACTAGCTGATCTTTGAACATGCATAAAAGGGATAGATTTTTGGGAATGCAAGCATTTCTCTAGTTGTTCCATCCGAGCCGTTAATCTCTAGCTCTTGGAGAGTTTGGAGGAAGAGGAACCTTGGAGAAGTTTTTGAGCAATGTTGATAATGATATTGTAGTCCCCTTCTACTTCTAGAGGGAAGAAGTTGTTCAAATGACCAAGTTGAAGGCCTTGTATAAGACCTTCCATCTCTGTTGAGTTATTGGTGTCCCACCCAATAGCTACAAAGAATATTAGAAAAGGATCCCCTATTGTGTTTCTGATTATACCTCCAAAGCATGCTTCTCCCGAACTACCTTTGGAAACTCCATCAAAGTTTAGTTTGTAAATATCTAGAGGCGGAGGGCTCCAAGAGGAAGGAGATTTTGGGAGATGGTTGGAGGAGGAAGATACCACAAGATGGAGGGGAATTGAAATATTCCATTTTTCCCATATAATTCTCTTTGAGGGTTGAGTTGGCAGATCCTCATATTTCTAGTGTCGCAGGTTCAAGGTTTTTTTTTTTTTCCCTTGTTGTAGAGATTTTTCTGTATGATCTCAAGAAAAGTGATGTGGTCTTTGAAGATGTGGTTGTTTCTCTCCTTCCAGATCATCCATAGGAGGAACCCCGGGACGAGTGTCCAAAAATAGTTGAATAGTTTGTTGTTGAAGGGGGCCTTCTTCCAGAGGTGGATAGAATTGATGACATCCCCTCTTTTTCTATCAGTTTTGGAGCAAAGAATGGATATTATGTCTCAAAGAGAGCTTGCTCAGGGGAAAGTTTCTAGAAGATGATTTATGGTTTCTTCCTCTCTTTGACAATTCAGGCATCGCGAGGGACCTGTTGATCAAGAGATCAGGATTTTTTCTCAAAATTTAAAGTGCTCGAAACTATACTGAACCTATGTTACCGGTTAGATCTCATCGTTCTGCTTCTGGTGCCAAAAACGGTTCGAAAGACTGATGTCGTATGAGGGAGATATCACATTCTGATCGATTTCCCAATCAACTAATTTTTTATGATAGGGGTGACTGGGATACCCAGTTAGCATGAAGGTACAGTCAGCAAAAGGTGGAATATTCCTAAGAATATTCCATTTTCCCAATCTAACTAGGTTTCGCAAAGTGTCATATTTTGGGATGCTGATATGATTGTACGAGTGTTTTTGTGGCTCATGGGATGGGTGACACGTGGCTAGCCCAGAGGCTGCCATGTGTCCCCTGGAATGTAGTGTAAAATTATATTAGATTCAGGGGGGTTCGACCCTGTTACTTCGACCAAGTCTATTGTCACATGATACTTAACCTTATAGTGTGACGATTCCATTTAAACATTGCAAAGGTTGCACATGGCGCGCGGGGGGGGACCGTTGGTGATCCCAACCTACCGGCAGCCTTGTTGTAATGGTCACATGGTAAATTTTTAACAACCGTGGCATATAATACTCCGATGCTTCCAAAACTGTGACTCCGGCGGCTAAAAATGTATGGTCACATTTCACATGTTAATTACCACAACATCAAATGTTGAAGCAATGGCTATGTAACCATATCTTTGACGGAGTATGCTCAAATTTTATCACATGCATGTGGTTTCCATTAAATGTGCCGATGGTTTAGGGAACTTTGCCTCCTGTGCGGTTCCAATCTAAGCTTTTAAATCTGGAGTTATCTAACCACAAAGTTTGGGGAGGGTGGGAATGTGGCCACTCCCGCCCTTAACTATAAATGTTGAACTTAAATGGTTTCCACTGGTAGGATTTTAGCGCGCTATTTAAATTAGTCAGATTTTTCTATTTTAATTGCGGTTAAACTGCACTTCTCCACACTTATTGGAGCATTTATAGCTTTAATTGGGAAAATGGCTAGAGAGGTCAATTTTTGACCAATTTGGGTGAAACAAGAGTCTACCTATACTAATTTGAGAATTCTGGAGCCACTAGTGTAGAGGAAACAACCATTGGAGGCTTGTAAACATATGTATTTGTAAATTTTGAGTATAATGACAAAGAGGGACATGCCATTGGAAACTAGATCAATAGATGTAGCCCATGAGGGGTGAACTTGTTCAGCATTCCTTTTGTGTAAATATTATGTGTGATGTTATTTCTTTGTTATACATTGTTGTTCAGTGTTATTTAGGCTTATTTACATGTTTAAAACTCAAAAATTCATCAATTTTTCATGGTTAAATTAATCTTTCCTTGAGCAAAAAAATGGAGATAAATTTTGCATGTTTTATAACTAAAAAGAAACTTAACACAAAAAAATAATACAATCCTTTTCAGATCAGGTTGCTATCAAAGCTATAGTTTACTCTCTAGTGTTTTTGTGTGAAAATATTTGTTTAAATGTTTGCAAGTTTTCACATGCTTACTAGGCTCAAGCTTAAGAGAGGAGAAGACAAATTGGTGGAAGCAAGAGGGTCTCAAAGTGAGCCACAACAAAGGAGGGAAATATTTCCACATTATCCACCACCTAGTTCACCTCCAAAAGAAGCAGAAGAAACATTAAGCATGCCTAAAGGAGAAGGAGAAATCCATGAATAGATGGATCCCAAAGAAGAAGAAACGGTGGTCAAGAAAGCATTCCTTGACATGACTGAGATGGTTATAATCCTTTATCAGGAAAGAAATGAGAGACAATAAGGATAAGGATCCAAACTTCACAAGGAAGGACAAGGATCATCAGGAGGTCACAATGATGAAGATAAATCAAAGAAGGGAAATGGAGGAAATGGAGGCAGTGTAAAGTCACCATCCTCACCCTCATCATCATCATCCTCTACTTCATCTTCGATACATCACCCGTATAATTTAAAGAACATTGGTAAAACGCCTTTCCTAAAACTAGATGTTAAGTTTGAATTGCCAATTTTTGAGAATTCAGAACCTTCATGATGATGTTACCAAAATCCAACTAGCTTCATTGAGAATGGAAGATGCAACACTTGTTTGGTGGGAAGCCAAGATAAAGGAGGAGATCAATAAGCATGGAAATACTATTCTATCATGGACTAATTTCATTACTACAATAAAATGACAGTTTTATCCATTAGCTCATATGCAGAAGGCCATAATGAACTGGAAAATTTTTAGACAGTTGAAAGGAGAGAACGTGCAAGAATACACCCAAGAATTTAGGAGAAGAGCTCTCTTATTCGGGGTAGATTTGCAAAGCCAAGATACTTTTCTAGAGTACATAGGAGGCTTACATAACTACCTAAGACATACTATTCTCATGTTTAACCCTACAAGTCTAGATGAATTTTGTGTTCAGGCCACACACCTAGAAGCTAGAGGGAAAAACGTTACTGATGAGGGTAGGAATAAACCTTTTAAGTGGAAAAACAAAGAGAATACCTCAAAAGGTAAGTGAAAAAAGAATGCATCTACCAGTAAAGAGAGAGAAAAAGGGGTTTGTAAAATTTTTTCAAGAGAAGGCCATGAAGAGAATAATTGTTGGAAATTACATCCTAAAAAGAGGCCCAAACATCACAACAACAAGGGGAAAAAAAATTGCAGCTACAACTCAACATGATTTAGGAGAGGATTTAGGTGATGAATCTAAAATTACAGCCATGAGATTGAAGAACATGAAGAGGAAATAAAAGGAAACAAAACCAAGTACTAGTACATCAAAGTGTCACATACAAGCTCCAAATGAAGAAGAGACAATTAAATTGTTTCATGTCAGGGTCATATCCAAACATACAAATATTGACACACTATTTGACAATGGGTCACAACCAAAATTAATCTATGAAGAATTGGTCAGGAAACTTAATCTTGAGACCATTCCACATCCAAAACCATATCCAATTGGGTGGATTTATAAGCATGCAAATTACAGGTTTCAAAGAAGTGCGTATTGTGGTTTGCAATGATTGCACATTTTGTTGACACAGTGGAATTAGATGTGGTTCTGCTTGATATTACACATATTATGTTGGGAATTCCTTACTTGTATGACAGGAAAGAGATCTTCCATTTCCATGAGAATAAATACCATTTATTCAAAGATGGAAAGAAGTAAATTGTTAAAGCACGTCGCAAGAAGACAAATATTGCAATGGTAAATGCGGGATAGGTAAAGAGGTTGGTGAATTCAAGTAAGAATTTTGTTCTTCTAATGATTAAGCCTAAAGCTGATGTTAATCATGAATCATTTAAGGATTGTGATTCTAATTTGAAATCAGATTTATATGATGTAGTTGATGCACATCATGAGATGTTTCAGGAGCCAACAGGATTTTATCCAAAAAGGGAGATTCAACATGAAATTCAGTTGCAACAAGATTTTCCTCTTCCAAACATCGGCATGTATCACATGTCGATAATGGAGAATGTTGAAATTAAAATGAAAATCAAGGACATGCTGGAGAAGGGATGCATAAGGCCAGCACTTCGCGGTGCGGTTCACCCATAGTCTTTATTCGAAAGAAAGATGAAACTTGGAGCATGTGTGTAGAACTCAAAGCTTTGAACAAGGTAACGATAAAGAATCAATACCCACTCCCAAGGATAGATGATTTTCTTGATCAGCTAAAAGAAGAAATTTTTTTCACTAAGATAGATTTATGAAGTGGATATCATCAAGTAAAAATTGTAGAATGTGATATATGGAAGATTTCATTCAAAACCAAACAAGGACTATTTGAGTGGTTGGTTATTCAATTTGGTTTGTGTAATGCACCGAATATTTTCATGCATGTTATGGATAATGTTTTGCATCCATTTCTTGATGAATTTGTGATTGTGTATTTAGATCATATACTAATTTTCAACAAAACAAGAGAAGAACATTTCTTGCATGTCAAAAGGGTGCTTGATGTTTTGAAGAAAGAGAAAGACTTCTCTGGTTTATTTGGGACACATTGTAGGAGGGGGCGAGTTGGGAATTGATCCTTCTAATGTGGAATCCATTTTGAATTGGACCACTCCCAAAATAGTAACCGAGTTAAGAAGTTTCTTAGGCACAACTTAGTATTGAAAGTTTATCACTAAATTTTCTACCATACCAGCTCCTATGCATGTAGTGAAAAGTGTGAAGAAAGGCTTCCAATGGGGAGGAAAACATCAACAAGATTTTAAATATTTAAAATACAAGATTAATTTAGCTCCGGTCCTTGCATTATCGAATTTTATACAGACATTCGAGATACAAATCGATGTTGGTGACTATGCAATGGGCACCGTACTTTTGAAGCATGGTAAGCCTATCACTTTTCATCCTGAAACATTCAATGGTATTGTAACTAATTATCATACATATGAAAAAGAGTTTTATTTGTTGGTACAAAGAGTCAAGAAGTGGAAACACTACTTGATGGGTAAATAGAGGATTATACATACCGATCACCAACCATTACAGTACTTGCAATTTTAAACAAAATTGCAGCAATCACGACATTTCAGGTGGATGGGATTTCTTCAACTGTTTCACTTGGTTATAGGGTACAAGAAGGGTATTTTCAATAAAGTTTTTGATATTATTTCAAGGCCAATTATAAGTTCTTCTACTTTACTTAAAAATGATTCTATTGTACATGAGAGTTACATAGAAGAATATGCACATGATGCTAATTTTCAAGATGTGTATGCTAGTTTCAGTGAAAGGAATCAAGTTGAGAAAAATGATTATCACATGCATAAAAAAATTTTGTTTCATTTCGACAAGCCATGTATAGCACAAGGAGAGAGGTTTAGTGTCATGAGAGAGGCTCATTCGTCTCTTATTGGTGGATACATTGGGGCAAGAAAAACAATGGCACATCTACAGAGGTGTTGCTATTCGCCTCGCATGATAGATAGTGTGTCAGGTTTTATAAGAGGTTGTTCTATTTGTGCAAAAACCAAACCTAGAAATAGGAAGCTTGAGTTTTACATGCCACTGCTAGTACCATCAAGGCCATGGGAGAGTGTCTCCATGGACTTTGTTGGAGGTCTACCTATGTCAAGAAAACAACATGATTATCTTTATGTAGTTGTGGATAGACTCAGTAAAATGTGTATACTTATGCCATGTAAGAAAAACATAAATATTGCTAAAACTGCTGAACTTTATTTTCAACATGTATGGGTTCATTATGGATTGCCAAATTCTATTATTAGTGACAGTGATTCCAGGTTCATTGGGAATTCTTGGTCCAATATTTGGAAGATGATGGACGCAAAGTTGAAAAATAATATTGCTTTTCATCCGCAAACTGATGGCCAAACCGAGGTGGTGAACCGAACCATTGTGCATATATTTAGATGATATTCTCGCAAAAATCCCAAGTTGTGGGATGAGAAATTTCATTACATTCAACACGCTTACAACTTGGCAAGGCAATCTTCCACAAATACTTCACCTTTTGAAGAATGCTTTCGGTATTTTCCCAAATAGACATTAGACTTCATCTTTGAGAAGGATGTTGAAATTGATGGGCATAGTGATATTGAAAAGGCTAGAAATTTCATTGAGAAAATTCATATTATTCATCAACAAGTTCAAGAATAGCTTAAGAAGAGTCAAAGAAAATACAAGGAGAGGTATGATAAACATATATTTGATCACAAGTTTCAAGAAGTAGATGAGGTATGGTTGCACATAAGAAAATAAATGATGCATGGAGAAGGTAAAAAGCTCAAGCCCATTCGCTATGGTCCATTCAAGTTCATCAGGAAAGTTGGTAACAATGCATTTCAACTTGACTTGCCTTCATATATGAAAATGTATTCAGTTTTCAATGTTGAAAATTTATGTTTGTATGATCCCTCTTTGATTGGTGATCAAGGAAGTGATGTTGAACTGCCTTCTATTGAATATTTCTCACCAGAAATTATGTATGAGATCCAGGAGGATATCATCCTTGACAAGATGAAAAGAAAATCTAAGAGGGGAAGTGTTGACTATCTTCGAGTTGGGATCAAAGGAAATAAGTGAAGCAAGGCAAAGTGGATGGAAGTTGGAAGTTAAGGGAGATGTACCCTCATATACTGAATAGGTAATCAAAGTATTTTGGAGTTCAAAAGCTTCTCAATGGGGAGGTGTGATTAGGAGATCAATAATTTTTCTCAAAATTGAAAGTGCTAGAAACTGTATTGATCCTAAGGGACCGGGTAGATCTCGTCGTTCTGATTCCGACATCATGAACAGTTCAAAAAACTGATGTTGTATGAGGGATATATCGCTTTCTGATCGATTTCCCAAACAACTAAATTTTTGTGATAGGGATGACTGCGATGCATAGTCAGCATGTAGCTATAGTCAACAAAAGGTGGAATATTCCTAAGAATATTATTTTTTCCCAATCCAACCAGTTTTCACCAAGTGCCATATTTTGGGATGTTGATATAGTTGTACGAGTGTTTTTGTGGCTCATTGGATGGGTGACACGCGGCCAAGCCGGAGGGTGCCATGTGTCCCGTCGACTGTAGTGTAAAATTATATTGGACTTTAGGGGGTTCAACCCCGTGACCTCCATATGCGCCCGCGACTTCGACTGACTCTACTGTCACATGATACTTAACCTTATAGTGTGACGATTCCATTTAAACATTACAGAGGTTGCATATGGGTGGGGATCGCTGGCGGTCCCAACCTGTTATCAGCCCCGTTGTAATGGTCACATGGTAAATTTTTAACAACCATGGCATATAATACTCTGATAGTTCCAAAAATGTGACTCCGACGGCGATAAACGTATGGTCACATTTCACATGTTAAATACTGCGACATCAAATGTTTAACCAGTGACTACGTAACCATATCTCCGGTGAACTATGCTTAAAGGTTATCACATGCACATGGTTTCCATTAAATGTGCCAACAGTTTAGGGAACTCTGCCTCTAGTGTGGTTGAACTCGAAGCTTTTAAATGTGGAGTTATCTAACTACAAATTTTGGGGTGGGGGGAGGGGGTCGGTATGTGGCCACCCCTGCCCTTAACCGTAAACGTTGAACTCAAATGGTTTCCACTGGAAGGATTTTAGTGTGCCATTTAAATTATTCATATTTTTCAATTTTAACTATAGTTAGACTGTAGTTATCCACATTTAGTGGAGCATTTGTAGCTCTCATTCAGAAAATGGCTAGAGAGGTCAATTTTCGACCAATTTGGTTGAAACAAGAGTCTACCTAGACTAATTTGAGCATTATAGAGCTACTGGTGCATATAAAAAAACCATTGGAGGCTTGTAAACATATTTATTTGAAAATTTTGAGCATAATAATAAAGAAGGGCATGCCATTGGGAGTTGGACCAGCAGATGTAGCCAAGGAGGGGTGAACCACTTCATCATTCTTGCTGTGTAAATATTATGTGTGATGTTATCTCTCTATTATACATTGTTTTTCAGTGTTATTTAGGCTTATTTACATGCTTAAAACTCAAAAAATCATCAATGTTTCATGGTTAAATTACTCATTCCTTAAGCAAACAAATGGACACAAATTGTGAATGTTTTATAAGTAATAAGACACTTCGCACAACAAAATAATATATTCCTTTTCATATCACCTGTTAATCCTTTTTTCAGAAGATTATCCTAGGTTAATATGTGAAATTTGTTGAGAAGCCATAGGAAAGTGGAAACTTTGGGCCATAAGCTCGGGTTCCATATCTACATCAAAATTAATTCAGGTTGATTAGGATCGATTGGCTGAAGCAAGTGATAGGCCTCTTTGGTCGAGAGGCCTATCAGTTAGGAAGACCTAAAGGGTTGTTATAATTAGTTAAGAAGACCTCAAGAAACATAATTATGTGTTTTGGTATGCAGTGTTAAATTATTTGTGTTAAATATTGAATTCAGAGCATAATTAGCTAAATGGTTTGGCTTAGAGGTGCTAGTATTATTTAACTTCCAACCAATATTCATATTAACTCAACATCTATCAAACACCAAGAGGAATAAAATCTCTTTCCACTCAGGGCACTTCGTATTGCTTGTTATATCCAGGGTTAAGATGGATTATTATTTTAGTGCAAAGTTATTTTTACATTAAAATAGAGTTATTTCTATTTTTATTTTATTTTGGTCAAACAAAAAGGTTGAATTTTGGTTTATTTTTATTACTATTTTATTTTGACTTAGTAAAAATATTTATAGAAAATTAGATTACAACATCTCTATCATATTTGGTTGGAGAGAATCCAATTATATGTTTTGGAGTTTTTGATCAAACTATGGAGAATTTTTTTTTAGTAAAACCTTAACTTTTGTTTTTTTAAATGATATTTTTAATATATATATGAATTAAACACTAACAACCTAAAAAAATATGAAGCACTTGAAATATGGATAGTCCATTATTAAAAAATTTAATTCCAAAAAATCCCTACCTTATTCTAGGAAACTTAGAAAACATAATGTGTGAAAAAACATTTGAAAACATATAATAAATAAACAATTATTGAATTTAACTATGTGGAATTTAAATTCCAGGAGTAGGTGAAGGAGGCAGTGCGAAAAGATCCTAAATGCCAATTTTTATGGAAGCAAACACAAGAAGAAAAAAATCAGGGAAGACAATCAGATTATAAGATCAATAATGAACAACTATTTAATTTTCGAGGAAAGATATACATTCCTAATCAAATAAGCTTGAAAGAGGTGATTTTGGATGAGTATCACTGAAGTTCTTATTCTAGATACCCTGGTTACCAGAAAATGCTGACAACAGTCAAAAAATATTACTTTTGGCCCAGAATACGTAAAAATATTGCAGAATACTTGACCAAATGTCTAGAATGTCAACAGGTGAAGGTGGAGCATCAACACTGTTATGAATATAATTCATAATAAATAGTATAAATAGAATAAATATAATTATTAATAGTCAAATAAGGATTATGTAAGTAGTCATTAAGTTGGTGAAAGGGCATGTCTAAAAGACATGCCCAGTCATGAAAGGCCACCTGCCTAGGTATATAAGCAGGGCCTCCCTGTAACATTTTATCATCACTTATAAATTTTATATATAATATATTATTATTACGAATACCTCTTGTGTATTTTACAATTAAGTTAACAAGCCTATATTTTTGTTGCTCCATTTGGTATTAGAGCGAGTTTGTGTTGTGACTTCCTTCTTCTACTGCTGGATGCTTTCATTTGTTACATGCAGTGCCTCGAAATCCCTACTTCTCAATGTCTTCATCAATGTTGATGCCCGATTTCAACAAAAAACTAATTGATCTTGAGAGTAAGATCAATAATTCCGATGAATTCACTAAGAGATTAATCGATATTGAGGATAAGTTTACAAAACATTCTGACGAAATCAAAAAGATTCAAGACAGGACAAATCAGATAAAAAGACAAAATTTGCCGAAGCCATAGCGAGTCCACAGAAAATCATAACAAAGAAATGCAGAAGATAAATTCCATTTTGGACAAGATAAATCTGACGCAAGAACCAATATTCCCGAATATTAGACATAATCAAGAGAACAATTCAGACAATTCAGAGAACTTAGAAGATAATGTGGAAGAAGACTATCTTGACAAAGAAGGAAATGAAAAATATCATAATAATTAAGAATGTTTTAACCAGGAAAAGGATGTTGAACATGCTAAATTAGGAACTACTGAGTGTGACATAAATGATACTGAAAACCAAAGTGTGTATATGAAAGTTGAAGATGAAAACAAGGAAGATAAAGATTCTACAAAAATTACTAATGAAGGATCACTACATCTCATAGAAGATCAGGAAGAGCATATCATCTATGGATATTATGTTTTTGAAATATCTAATCTGAAATTGGAAAAAAATATGGCAAGCGTCTTCAATCCCCATAATGTGAGAGTTGATATATTGAAAAAATATTTTGATTGCCAGTCTTCAGGTGTCTAGCTTGAACCATGGTTTGGTGTAACATATAATATTGGACATATTTTGCCTATTCTTATAGAAGCTTCGAGATATTTCCCTATCAAATATCAATCGATACATTTACCAGATAAAAATGATTTCCTTCCATGTGATTCTTCAATTAAAAGTTTAACTGACTTGAATATCGATGACACAATGGGAAATCAGATAGAGTGTTTCAAGGTCATGAAGGAAGACATGGAAAGAAACTGTGTGAATACTAACTTGAAACCTTTAACACATCCAACATATTTAAGACAACATTGTTGGCAATATGATGCAGAGTGTTGTCCTTGATGGCAACCCACTTGATGAAGATGGTGGCAACCTACTTCATGAAGTTGTCCCTGATGGAATATGTCTTGATGAACTTGTTAAATGATGTAAATCTGATGTATATACAATGAGTACAGAAGGTAATGATGGAAGGAATTTCAGAGTATGTCTCAAGGCATACGCAGATTTGTCTAGACAAAGTAGCGTATGCACGCGGGAAATAACGTGCCAAGTCGCGTATGGGAAAAAGCCCTCTAAAACCAGGGGTAACCACAATGGTATTGACCCATTGTATTGAGTAATGATTCGTCTATGTCACCCCGTCCAGGAATACCATCGAAAGTAATGTGGTTTTGGCTCATGGTATTGATAAAGGGTAAACTTATATAAGGAAAATAAATTCATTGTGCAAATGTGTGTAAGAAGTCTGAGCTTGAATGAATACTTCTCTCTGAAGCATGTATGAATGGAAAGGGTTACAGTTGAATGTAAGATCTGAATGTATGATGCACCAATGAAGAAATGATGAAGAAGGGAATCTAGATCTGGAATGTATTTGTATCTACTAGATCTGTTTATGGAATGATTAGATCTAAGATGAGGCGAACATCTGTCTGAAGTAAAGGGTAAAATCTGAGTGATGTATGTGTTCTGAGGAATTGCAATGACCTAAATGTCTGAAGAACTATACTCTAGTTCACCACAGATTAAGCATGTATATACGCGGGTTTGCTGAAGAGAAAGCATGTATGGGCAGTAAAATTAGCTCTGTAATATGTACAGAAGTATACGTGGGTTTGTATGGTTGAAGGTGCGTATATACGCAGGATCAGTGAAAGGAAAGCGCGTATGAAGATTAGGGTTTGCTGAAGTATGAAGTATCAAATGTCTGATCTGTTCTGCTGTGTTACTGCTATCTGTTGATGATGTATGATTGAGCTCAAATGTATGGAGTGGGTCCAGTCTGAAAATATGATGAAACGTGGCCTGCAAGTTGTGTTCTAAAGGAAGCTTTGGATCCAGTTTGAAAATTGATGAGACGTGGTCCATGGTGGCGCTAAGGGTTGTAGCTCCCTTCCAGGCGAGGCTGGTAAATGAGATCAGGGGGTCGTAGCTCCCTCCCAGGAGAGGCTGGTAAACGAGAGCAGCGGGTCATAGCTCCCTTCCAGGAGAGGCTGGTAAACGAGCACAGGTGGGTGCCTGCGTGCTGTTAGGAGGCTGTGCCAGCACATATGTTGTAAGATGTTTTCTCTATAATAAAATATTGAAGGCTGAGACAACGGCAGTGGTGGTTTTCTCCCGACTTGGGTTTCCACCTAAAATCCTGGTTTTCATGTGTGTTGCTTATGTGTGATGATTTATTCTGTTCTTAATGCACATGTTTACAGTTTATTGAACATCTAATGAATGAATGATGGAATGATATAAGTTAAGAATTAATGGAATAACAAGATCTCTATATATACGTGAGTTTTATGAAGGATATCTGCGTGTATACGCTAGTTAGCTTTAGAAAAGTAGCGTATGGGTTTTAGTGAATGGAAAAGTAAAAAGTTTTGATTAAGTCCTCAATACTGATTCACCCCCCCCTCTCAGTATTTTTCCCAACAATTGGTATCAAAGCTAGGTCCTTTTGCAGAAGCTTGATCGCTTGAAGGAGATTCATCGCAATGGGAAGTCATGAAGGGATAATGTCTATAAGGCCACCTCTATTCAATGGAAATAATCTGTTGTTCTGGAATATCTGAACAAAAGCATATCTCCAAAGTCTTGGTGTAGAAGTATGGGCAATCGTGGAAGGAGGTTATCAGTATTTGGCAAGTATTCCTACTGATGCAGCAGAAAGGAAGAAATATGAAATCAATGCCAAAGCCGTCAATGCCTTATTAGGAAGCATGTCTGAACCATAATTTTCCAAAGTGATGCAGCTAAATTCATCAAAAGAAATATGGGACAAAATCATTCTGAGCTATGAAGGAGATACAAAGGTAAAAAGTGCAAAACTCTAAACTCTCCGAATTGAATATGAAAATTTTAAGGATGCATAGTGATAAGAGTATTTCCAGTTTCTTTTTACGTCTAGATGATATTGTAAATCGTATGAGAAGTTTGGGTGAAACCATAACCGATACTACTCTGGTGGAAAAAGTCTTAAGATCTTTAACTTCAAAATTTGAGTCAAAAGTGTCAGCTATTGAAGAAAGGTAAGATCTGAAAACTCTTACTATTGTTCAACTACATGGTATTCTGACTGCTTATGAAATGAGACAAGGAGGTCCCTTTCAAATCAAAGAAGATGCTTTTAAGACATGTGAAAAAGGAAAAGAAAAGGAAGTTGTCAAGGAATCAAGTTATATATCAGAAGAAGAAGAAGCAAATTTTGGAAGGAGACTCCAGGTACTGGAAGATTCAAAGGTAAGCTACCCTTCAAATGTTTTGATTGTGGAAGAGTGGGTCATTATGCTGCTAAATTTCCTTATAAACAATTTGAAAAGGGAAAGAGTTATTATGCAAATGAAGATAATAATGAAATGTCAAGTGAAGATGAATAAGATTCTGACCAAGATCTGCTAGTGCTCATGGCAAAGAAGCAAAAGAAGAAGGCTACTCAAGAAAAGAAGATATCTCAGAAAAAATGTGCAGCAGAAAATGAAGAAGAAGAAACAGATATTGATTGTTGTTCTTGTAATCCACTCACTTGTGCATGCAATGATGAATATAGTGAAAGTAATAGTATAAGTCTAGAAGGAAATCTCAAGATCAATGATGAAAGTAATTTTTGGGATCAATTTAAAAGGAGGGAATCTATCCTCAAGGATGTGATCTCTAGATTGAATGAACAGATAGAAATGTATCAAAGACTGTAGGACAAAGTAACCAATCACAGTGAAGGACTTGAAGAAGAAATCATCTCTCTGAAAGCAGACCTGGAAGCATCAAATAAGAAGAATGAAGAACTTCTACAATCATTT
Source organism: Pinus albicaulis (assembly GCA_034641835.2). Taxonomy (NCBI): domain Eukaryota; kingdom Viridiplantae; phylum Streptophyta; class Pinopsida; order Pinales; family Pinaceae; genus Pinus; species Pinus albicaulis. Next base: position 674,832,261 of record CM076575.1, read on the forward strand.
GAAAAGGAAGGACGTGAAGCAGAAATCATCTCGCTCAAAACAGATTTGGAAAAATCAAATAAGAAGAATGAAGAATTTTTACAAATCTTTGAAGAGCAAGAAAATGGGTTGAAAGAAGAGATCTTAAATTTGAATGATCAAGTAGAAGAAGGAAAAAGGGTTGAAGAAAGCATGATGAAGCAATGCCAAAAATTGGAGGTCGAGGTAAACATTCTCAAAGGTAAATTAGAAGAAAAGGATAAACTCTTGAGGTTTCAAGATAGTACTAAGATTCTTGACAATATTCTTAGTAGTCAAAGGTCTCCTTCCGTTAAACTTGGTCTTGGTTTTCATGAAACTGTTAAAGGAGAATCTAGTTCACAAGGAAGTGCTAAAGATTCAAAGGATATCAATGCAAAGCCTGAAGTGTTGAAAGAAGCAAAAGGTCAACCGACAATCATGAATTCTGAAAGGAAATAATTCAATAATGTTGAATGCTTTAAATGTCATAATCATGGACATGTTGCAGCCAATTGCAGAAGCAGATTGTTTCAGCCACAAACAAACAGATCCTACATCGAAAGGTACTCTGGTTTCTTCAAGGGATATTGTTTTTCATGTAACAAGTATGGGCATAAAGCAGCTGATTGCAAAAGAAGGAAGATTAGAAATACTCATTATGATTCTTATGCTTATTTCTCTGGACACATGAAATGTTATTCTTGTAACAAGTATGGACATGTAGAAAAAGAATGCAGGTTGAACAAATCTGAGAAAGTGGACAATTTTCAACACACAATTAGAAAGTTCAAGCAAATTTGGAAAAAGAAGGAGGACTGGTCAGAAACGTAGGGAATATTGACCCTACTGAAGTCATCAGCTTCTGAAGCTTACTTCTCTTAATGACTGCAGAAGTGATGTGAGATACATTATGGAGCTTAGTAATGTATCGTCACAGGGGGAGCGATGTATGATGATTCTCATGGTTGATTTGGAAAATCTAGTTATGATTATTGCTGACAGAGCATCTTACATGAAGAAGACAGGTACAGGAAGGAAAAATTCAGGGGGAGATGGAGGAATGTGAAATTTTCTATAATTCACTTTCCATACGCGGGTTCAGTGAACTAAAGCCGCGTATACACACGAGTTCCAGCAGACACGGTCGCGTATGCATTGATGATAAGAGAATTGGGATGACAGCTGAAGATCAGGAGCAGAGGTTCAGGGGGAGCATCAGTCTGACGGCTAATGATTGTACTGTTAGCATTATTCTGGTTATACTCATGCTAATGAAATGATACATGGTTTCTTATGTTGAAGATTATGGATGAGCCCGGATTGCTTATTTGATGAAGAATATCTTTTGGATATGATGGAAGTCTTATGATTCGGAGATCCGGACAGATCATGCAGACATTGTTGCTGATGACTCGCTGTTAAAAGTATTCAGATTGCACAAGCTAAGGAGGAGCCTTGGACATGTGGAAAGGATGTTTGGATGCACATTTTCAGGGGGAGCACTAGTCTTGCTGAGTATAATGCATTGTTGGCATTATGATGATTCTGAAATATGATCTCTCTCTTGAGGTCTTTCTGGTATTGGTCATAAAAAGTCATTCTTGTAATTTGATAAAAAGGTCTTGTTGAGACCCATGATGTAAAATTGTAATATTCAGTCATGTAAGGACTTGTCAAAATTTGTAAACCCACTTGGTTGGGTAGCTGAGTAAAATTTGTAAAACCACTTGGTTGGGTAGTTGAGTTGAGATGTGTAAACCCACTTGGTTGGCTATTTGAGTCTCATATGTAAATCCACTTGGATGGATCTTTGATGTAAGTATGAGTCATTGATGATAGGAAGTTCATAGAGTCATGTACTTCATTGAAAAATATGTTTGTAGGTTCAGCATGAACTCAGGGGGAGCATGGTCACTTCAGTGTAGATCGGATCTGCAGAACGCTTCCTTCTACAAGAGGAGAAAAAAACCTTGTGTTGGTTTTGGTCCGCCCTTTGCCCTTGATGAAAAAGGGGGACAGTGACATGTGACATGGTGTTTGAATAGGGGGAGAATATCATTATGCTTAATGTACCTATATTCTGTGGTGATCAAACACCATCATGGTTTCCATCAAGTCCAAAGGGGGAGATTGTTGGCAATATGATGCAGAGTGTTGTCCTCGATGGCAACCCACTTGATGAAGATGATGGCAACCTACTTGATGAAGTTGTCTCTGATGGAATATGTCTTGGTGACCTTGTTAAATGATGTAAATCTGATGTATATACAATGAGTATAGAAGGTAATGATTGAAGGAATGTCAGAGTATATCTCAAGGCATACACGGATTTGTCTAGACAAAGTAGCGTATGCACGCTGGAAATAACGTGCCAAGTTGTGTATGGGAAAAAGAGCTCTAAATATGTAAAACCAAGGGTAACCACAATGGTATTGACCCATTGTATTGAGTAACGATTCATCTATGTGACCCCGTCCAGGAATACCATCGAAAGTAATGTGGTTTTGGCTCATGATATTGATAAAGGGTAAACCTTTATAAGGAGAAGAAATTCATTGTGCAAATGTGTGTAAGAATTTTGAGCTTGAATGAATACTTCTCTCTGAAGCATATCTGAATGGAAAGGGTTACAGTTGAATGTAAGATCTGAATGTATGATGCACCAATGAAGAAATGATGAAGAATGGAATCTAGATCTGGAATGTATTTGTATCTGCTAGATCTGTTTATGGAATGATTAGATCTGAGATGAGGTGAACATCTGTCTGAAGTAAAGGGTAAAATCTGAATGATGTATCTGTTCTAAAGAATTGCAATGACCTAAATGTCTAAAGAAATATATGCTAGTTCGCCACAGAGTAAGCGCGTATATACGCGGATTTTCTGGAGAGAAAGCGCGTATGGGCAGTAAAATTAGCTCTGTAATATGTACAGAAGTATACGCGAGTTTCTATGGTCGAAGGCGCGTATATATGCAGGATCAGTGAAAGGAAATCACGTATGAAGATTAGGGTTTGCTGAAGTATGAAGTATCAAATGTCTGATCTGTTCTTCTGTGTTACTGCTATTTGTTGATGATGTATGATTGAGCTCAAATGTATGGAGTGGGTCTAGTCTGAAAATATGATGAAACGTGGCCTGCAAGTTGTGTTCTAAAGGAAGCTTTGGATCCAATGTGAAAATTGATGAAACTTGGTCCATGGTGGCGCTGAGGGTTGTATCCTTCAGTCAGAGGGTTGTAGCTCCCTTCCAGGTGAGGCTGGTAAACGAGATCAGGGGGTCGTAGCTCCCTTCCAGGAGAGGCTGGTAAACGAGAGCAGGGGGTCGTAGCTCCCTTCCAGGAGAGGCTGGTAAATGAGCGCAGGTGGGTGCCTGCGTGCTGGTAGGAGGCTACGCCACCACATATGTTGTAAGATGTTTTCTCTATAATAAAATATTGAAGGCTGAGACAATGGCAACGGTGGTTTTCTCCCGACTTGGGTTTCCACCTAAAATCCTGGTTTTCATGTGTGTTGCTTATGTGTGATGATTTATTATGTTCTTACTGCACATGTTTACATTTTATTGAACATCTAATGAATGAATGATGGAATGATATAAGTGAAGAATTAATGCCATAACAAGATCTCTATGTATACATGAGTTTTATGAAGGATATTTGCGTATATATGCTAGTTAGCTTCAGAAAAGTAGCGTACGGGTTTTAGTGAATGGAAAAGTAAAAAGTTTTGATTAAGTCCTAAATACTGATTCACCCCCCCCCCCTCTCAGTATTTTTCCCAACAAACATATTTGGAAAAAGGAATTTTGGCACATGACAGAAAAACGTTATGGTCTTCTTTCATTTATTCTAGCAAACGTGATAAATTTTATCCCATAATTTTTTAGCTAGATTTATATTGAAGGTCGTCGCTCTGGCTTATTCCAAAATGCAAAGGTGAAGATCATCTTAGATCCCATTAGAATCCATAACCTTAACATCAATTAAGATAAAAAATATGAAACAACATGCTTCCCATCTCCCCACGGTCGACTACAGCATTTGAGATTGTGTTCAATATCCATACGTGTTTTCTTCAAAATGACGTAGTCCTCCATTGCCAACCCTAATGTCAATGGGGAACTCCACCGAGATGAAGGTGAATCATCAAACATGGATGTAATTAGTGAGCCACACATGCCCGTGGCTTTGAATGAAAATAATGAGTAAAACACAAGCAGTGTTTTACCTACCATTTCAGGAGAAAATCGAAATAATAAAACACTAGTATTAGACTTGGACGAAACACTGGTTCATACCAAATTTACACCAGTGTCAGCTGGCTATAATTTTAGCATAATGATGCACAGTTACCAGAAACAATTTTATGTGTTGAAAGAGCCAAGAGTTGATGAACTGTTACTACGACTGGGCACCACTGGATTGTACGAAATCGAAATAGTTACTATTGCTTTGGGGGACCATGTGTAGTGACCTCGTCAAAATTATGTGGTGGTAACAACATTATGTGCCCCGACCCGTATACACTTCGCTGATTATTATACCGAAGTTCTCCCCACCGCCGATAACCCGTCCGCCCACTTCACCACTATCCACCAAATGTTCCTACCCCAGCCACTACCATACGCCACCACAGTCTGCCAAAACAAAGATAGCCTACCACAATTCCCCATCACTACTCAACAATAGTTATTTCTCCACCATTTTCTGGCGATTGCAGACACAGGATATCCCAAAAATCACTTCCACCAGTGCATGTAGCCACAACCACTGTAGTCAAGGGTTACGATGACATGCACACGTTGTCTCTATTCCTTCAATGTTTTCCAATCACGTTTTTCATGCACAATATGATCCTTGTTGCTCTGTCATCCATCTCGTTGCCTCTTGTAACAAGCCACTACCAAAAAAAATCCATGCTGCCATGAACTTTTTCCCTGCTAGCCAGCTACCACCTTGCCATTGATCAATGCTGCAAGTCACCACTACCAAGTTCTTGCAGCCACTCAGCAATCGTCACAATTCCACAATGGTCGTCTCCCTTGTTCTTGTTGTTAATCAAACCACTCTACCCCATCAAAACACAAACATCACCATTGTGTCACAATTCAGACTTCTGCCGTCGAACCTGATGCCCACGTTCCACGCTATCTCTCTCAACTAATAGTTGTGAAAGTCTAATTGGTGACCTTACCTGAAAAAAGTTGAAAAAAAATAAAAATAAATAAATAAGTAAAAAGGGACATAGAGAACTCTAGTTTCAAGACAATATTTAAAAAAATAAAATTAAAGCTAGTTCAAAAAAAAATAATACATGTTGAGGTACTTGTGACCACTCAAGATTTATTAAAAATGACCTAAGGAAAGTGAAGGCAATTTCTTGAGATCAAGCTAAAGTTAATTTCTTGTAATTAAACTTTGAGGACAAAGATTTTCAGAGAAGAAGGAAATGTTATGAATATAATTCATAATAAATAGTATAAATAGAATAAATATAATTATTAATAGTCAAATAAGGATTATGTAAGTAGTCATTAAGTTAGTGAAAGGGCATGCCTAAAATACATTCCCAGTCATGAAAGGCCACCTGCCTAGGTATATAAGCAGGGCCTTGTTGTAACATTTTATCATCACTTACACATTTTATATATAATATATTATTATTACGAATACCTCTTCTGTATTTTACAAATAAGTCAACAAGCCTACGGTTTTGTTGCTTCAAACACCGAGCGTAATTTCTGCTGCAACCTATTCATGTACCCTAGTGGAAATGAGAATTCATTTCGCTTGATTTTATTACAAGCTTACCAAGATCGAACAAACACAATGACTATATAATGGTGGTATTTGATCGGATGATCCATGTGGCTCACTTTATTCTAGTAAAATCCAATTAAAAAATAGTGAAAATTTCTGACATCTTTATGAGGGAAGTGTTTAGATTACATGGCATTCCAAAAACATTCATCTCACATTGAGATGTGAAGTTCACCTCAACCATTTGGAAGGCACTTTTCAACAGCCTTAACTCAAAAATCCAACTTAGCATAGCTTACCGTTCACATAGGGATGGGAATACCGTGGGGAACTCTCTTATTCCATAGGCCTGCTAGAGAGATGCTCGTATTAGTGTTGGAGACCCTAACACAAACACAATGGGAAGAGAATTAAAGAAATACATAGGTGTTACACGTATTAGTAGGATGTGATTATTTTTCAATTTTTTTGTAGAAGAAAAGTCTATATGTTATATTGGAGGATAAAACATATACATCTAACAAGGTATCAAGAAGGTATAGAATGAAAAAAAACTAACAATGTATCTGCAGAGAGAGTGGAATATCTAAGCTTTGCTAGATTCTCTAAGCTAACTACCTTCCCTTCAAAACCAAATGGTTCATAAGAAATACTTGGAAAGAAGTAAGGTATGGTGAGAGGTCGCTACCTATAACTAAAAAAAACAATGTGAGTGACCAAATTAGGGGGGCGATAGACTCATTTTTTTGGTCAAATATCCATATAAAATGGAGGGTTTTAAGGAAGAGGATTTGAAGTAATGAAGTGGAAAGTTAAGGTCTTGAGTGTTAGCTATTATAGGTGGTTAAAAAGACATGAGAAGCAAGATTTTGAGTTGAGGGACGGTTAAGAATACATGAGAAACAAGGTTTTGACTTCAGGGATGGAAGGTAAAATTCTCAATGTTAAAAGTTGACTCTAATGTTGGGATTACAGGTGTTTGTGTTGTCAAATTATTATATATTCCAAAGTTTTTTATCGGGATATGGAGAATGTTTTTTTTTGGTCAATATTAATTCGTATTGTTTAAAATGAGTATTTAACTAGATACATGAATTAAACACCATAAAAAAATTTCACACTTAAATTGTTGGGAGTTCACAACTCAAAAAAAAGTATATTCCTATATGTTGGTTAGAAAATATTTCAAAAAAACCATTAAAGCATATAAAAAAATAAACTACTATGTGAAAATCTTTCTAATTTCCAAGAAAAAAAAAAAATCAACTTTATTTTAATATTACTTATATTATTAATAAAAATATGTGCACCTAATAAATAGTTACTATTAATATTTATTGTGAATTAATTTGTAGTGGAATTTCATAAATTTTTAGTTATATTAAAGTTTTTTTTAGATTTTTTTAATATACTGATATTGATATTCAAATAAAATATGAATAAATAAATTTAGTTAATATGAAATATTTTGAACTAATGTTTAATGTGTTAGTTTAAATTTTTTAAGATTGGTTTATTTGAAAATTTTATATTTTGTAGGTATATATTTTATTATTTTCTTTTATCTTAAATTTAACTTAAAATCATTAAAATATTACATTTGAGTTAATAGTAATAACATTAATCTAATTTTAAAGTTACAATTAAATTTGTGAAAATGTGTGAAAATATCTAATCCCATTTATGAGGACCACTAACTATGCATGTGTCACACATGCTATAATCCACTCAATATTTTGAATTCTCATACCAGCATTCTGAAGGATAATATTGAGAAACGCCTAATCCACATAGTCATAATACGACTATTAATCAACCTTCATCACCAGTGCCTCCAAGTATTTTTTCTAAATGGTATGGACACATTCCTCTGCAATACCAATTGCATCATGGATAGATATGTTATGAATGAGCCTAAATTATTCCTTGGAAATGCGAAGTGAAAGTAGTTCTTTGATCGATTCCGCAATAACCTTTGACATGAGCTTATGAATAATATTGCATAGTGAGATCTCCCAAAAATGAGAGGAGGAAGGAGCAGTGACCTTTGGGATAAGTGCAATGAAATTTGATTTGATAGACCCCAAAATGAAACCCCTGACCTGGGACTATTCTACCATCTGGAAAAATTTTGTTTTCATGTGGTCAAATAAATATAAGAATATCTCAACCATCCATTCAACAGGTCCAGGGAATTTTTCCCTGCAAAAATATTCTGAAATTAGGTGGATCTCTTCGATAGTGGCGGGTCTATATAGTGCTACATTTTCGTCATTGTGAAACATAGAAGGGTATTCCCCCATACCCAAAAGAATGTATTCTATGTGAGTCTCCTATGTCACCCTGAATAGATTCTCAAAGAGTTTTATTGCCTACCGACGAGTCTCAACATAAGTATAGACATGGCTTATGTCTGCCTCCCTAACATAGAATATGGAATTTCTATTTTTTATTTGTTTTGCAAAGCGATGGAAAATTTTGGTGGTGTGATCCCCTTCTGAGATAAAAATAGAGCTACTCTTTAATCTCAATGTGTACTCCTCAATTTCCTGTATGTGTGTCTTCCTCTCCTCCATATATTTCAATATATCATGTTGTTGTGGAGTGAAAATCCTTCTTGTAAGGTGTTCCCCAATCTATTGAATCTTTGTCACAGGTGCTTTTAATTCTTGAATCTATTGAATATTTCGATACATAGACTAGTCTCTTTAGGTGTTTTAACTTCAATATGATTCTTTTCATGGCCAATGGATCTCGGAATGTCTCATATGAACCCCAAATCCTAATGACCAATGTGTTGGACAATTCTTCCTCAAGCCCCATGCAATTGAATTTGAAAGGTATACCCCTTCTGACTGAATTTTCCTCCATTTCAGAACAATGGGAAAGTGGTTAGAGATGAAATTATTTCAACATATGATCATAAATTCCCAAAAATTTCAAACAAATTCCTGTGTACCATGAATCTATCAAGTCTCTTTCCAATATGTTTATCTGCACCTCTCCCATTGTGTGAGTTCGGCTCGATGGGATATGGAAATACATTATTTAAATGATTCTCAGAAAAGAGGATTTCCAATCTATCATCTAGGGGATTACCATGACATTTTGTACCCAAAACCTCTATCCTGGTTAATATGGCATTAAAATACCCAACAATTATCAATCAGCCAATATTTAGAAAGTACGAGACCTCCACACTGTCCTAGAATATGTGTCTACCCTCATATGGTGCATTTATATTACAAATGTGTATCCTTTCCTCCATCCATGGAATATGTCCAAAGAGTAGTATCAAAAAAAAAAAAATTATGGCGCTTTAATTTTTCCCAGTATGGATCCCATAATACCACCAAAACCCTCGAAAAACCACATGAATCAACCAAAACAATACGTAAATATGGGTAAATGGATTGAAAATATGTAATGGATCTCTCAACATCTACCATGGTTTCTTATATAAGGATGATGAATGGATGAACACAGTTCATCAAGTGTGACAAGGACAACTTTTTAGTGGTGTCCCCCAAGCCATGGATATTAAAAAACAATATTTTCATCATGTCCCAGCCTTGGAGGCCGAATTTGTTCCAAGGGCCCTAGAATATGAAGATTGAAAGGTAGGCACATCGAAAAAATAAGCTGAATCATGAAAAAAGTTATTTCCCGAGGTTATTCATCAAGAATTTCTCTTACCCTTCCCCTTGGTGATGGTTACTGATGTTTTTGGAAAATTTTGAGATAATAACAGGTAACATAGCCCATCCTTTTTCTTTGTACGTCGTGAGAAGAGATAGGCCCATTTCAAGGTTTGGGAGAAGAAATTTGATTTTACTATCTACGGAATTATGACGAGATGGTGAGGGTAATTTGAATATTAATGTTTTTTTTTTTTTCTGTGCTAATTTTATCTTCATATTTAAAATCTATTTGTTGATGATATTATGCTTTATGTGCATAGGTTTCCTTGTTTTTTATGTGTGTCAAACAGGTAAATTATTTGAGTTTTATGGGTTAATTCAAGAGCATAAAGAATGAAATAAATATGTTGAACAACAAAAAAGACAAGAAGAACAAACCATCAAAATTGATCCATCAACAAAAATTTTTGATCAAGGAGTTCACCCCGACTAGGCTACATCTCCTTGGTTCACCTTCCATGTATTTGGCCTTTGTATTAGCTCAAAAGTGAAAAAATTTGTTGTTTAAATTCACTTTCATCTCCTAAAACATGCTTCAATGAGTTCACAATGTACAAATATGTGAGAAATGATTCTTCTTGTTCCAAATTTGGTCTTTAGTTGATCTAGGCATTGCCTTCCATCCTCGTGGCCTTGGGCCTATTTTTTATTCAACGTGACAAAAACACTTTTGTAATTGCTTCGCTACCTCTGCAACCTATACCAATGGATTCAGAACATGCCAATCTTCTAGGAATGACACTTAATGAGCCAAGATTGGTAAAAAATTGCTCTAGATATGCTCAAAACCATTTTCCCTAGTAAACTGCCCTCTAAAATTGGAGAGGACTTGAGTTAGCCCCGCGAAAGTTGGAGCAACTCAAAATTTAGGCATACTGCCAAAAATCCAACCATATTAATATGTGATTTACTTAATATTAAATGTCATATTAATTGGGATAAACGTGTTTTAAATGCGCATAAGCATGGATTAAATTAATCCAGATTTACCAACGCATTAGTGCTTAACAATGGTGATTGAGGTTTTAACCCCGCATTTAGCACATTAATCCCTGCACATTATAATCTCTACCCCACTCTCGTCTTGTGGCTTGGTCTCATGGGGAGGGGGTTGGCCCCCTCAAAACCCCCACTATAGAAACGGTGTAACAATAAACAGATGCTGGGAACTATAAGTGTTAATAGCTTGGAAATCTACATGATATGTTCTTTCCCATTACATTTCCACATTCAGTTTTAGTGTAAAGAAAAATTCTTAACATGTGCATGTCTATATATATACTTTTGTCTAATAAGTGCTATATCATTATTTCTCTTTCTTTGTTTATAATATATAATAGTATTTCTTTTACCATACAGTGCAGAACTTATGTAACTATATAGTGGATGCAGTTGTCATCTATGGATATTCAATTACGCTTAGAAGTTGCTTCATACTAAAATGTACCATTTAACAACATAATCCTAGAACAATTACTTTACTCAAATGTCAGTTTCTATGAGGTACCTAACCTCAGATCTAAACCTTATACAAGTTTAGACGTTTTGAGAGTTGGTCCTCTATAGGATTATGTCTGTACAAAATTACTAAAAAGACTATTTTATTATATTCAAATCTGTTAAATGCGCAGACTTCCAATTTTTATCTTTAACGCATTGAACTTCCACAGTATAATCTCATAACCAGATACAAAATTTCATTTACATCTAACTACTTCACTTCCTCAATTCATTCATAACATAACTAGAATAAAATTTAAAAACAATTAAATTTATCTATGCATAGCACTTAAGGTAGACTACGTTCCTCCCAAATGTAGAGCTCTATCTCCTTAGCTCACCTCCAAGAAGAGATCTTCTTCTGCAGCAATAGACAACCCTCTGTCTATTCTAAATAAATATATTTAGGCTTTCCTTCCCCCAGCCTATTTCCCTTAACTACGCCGATTTTATTCATGATGCTACTTTCCTATGTGCCTAGGATTTCCCATTGTTTCTCCCACAAAGGTACTTTTAAAGCTAACTTTTTGGATTTCTAGCTTTATTCCAGCTCTTCCCAGTAGATTCCTCTTTACTGCAGAAACTTTTTGGATTATTATCTCCAATCTAAATTTAGTATTTAATTTATTTCTTCCAGGTATTTTTTGAAGTCTGGGAAAGTCTTACAACCTTATCCATCATCAGGGATTTGGTTTCCCAGATCTATAATCATAATCTAGTCTTTGCACATAAATGTCCATTTTATTTTATTAACTTGAAATAATAAAATAAATCCACACAATTATTTTTCCATTGGGGTCCACTGTACCCTTTTGGACTTGTTCAAATGTCTAATAAACACATATAACCGGGGATATTACATATTCACCCACTAAAAAAAAATACCATCCTCGGTGTTTTAAAGACAAAAATAAAAATCATTGTTCAAACCGTGATGGGTACTTTTCCATAATATCTTCCTCTCGCTCCCAAGTAGCCTCTTAAGGTGCAAAGTGCCTCCATTGCACTTTCACCCTAGCGACGGTTTTGTTCCGGAGCTCAATTTATTCTCGTGTCAATATTTGAAGTGCCTCTCGAAGGAATTTCCCTTCTAGTTCCACCTGTATCACATTCCAATCAATAATATGAGTGGGATCATGCACATATTTTTTTTAATAATGAAACATGAAATACATCATGAACCTTAATGTGACTACATAAAGAAATCTTATATGCAACCAGTCCAACTCTTTCCAGTACTTAAAAAGCTCCATAGTAGTGGGGTGCAAGTGTTGCACAACTACTAGTGTGCAAAGTACTCTTTTTTGGCCTAATCCTAAGGTAGAAATGATCACCAAAACTGAATTCTCTGTGAATTATTTTTTTGTCTGCATAATTTGTTTGTCTGTCTTGTGCTGTTTAGATATTTTGCTAAATTTTTCTCACAGTTGTTTCCATTTCCTGCAAAGCATCTGGTCCAAGTATTAACATATCCTCTGGTTGACTCTAATGTTGTGAAACTAGCTCCAAAAAGGGAAGAAAAGAGATATCAATGCCTTAGAAATAAGCCACTTCAAGGGGGAAACCTCCAATACATTACATGAATGAACAGTTCTTGGATGATACAAATGACAAAACATCATTTCTATACATAGGAGTCCATGGGGCCAAAATGTAATCTTAATGGGGCCATAATGCAATCCTAGCCGACCTAACAATAATAATTTAAGGGCACAATAATAACAATATGGGGGTTACAGGGGGACAAAAATAACAATAAGGGGGTTACACTAACTACAATAAGGGACTATACTAGTAATATAGGGACCTAACATGCTCCTCTCCTTCAAAAAAGTGTTTTCCTCAATGCTTCAGTAGCTCAGGGTGCTTTTGTATAAAATTATCATCCTCCCATGTAGAATATTCAGTGGGTAAGTTCTTCCATTTGATGAGATACTCTGAAATTGATTGATTTTGTAGTTGTCGAGTTCTTGTTTCTATGACTGCTTCAGGTTCCAATATGGTTTTCCCTTCCTCATCAAGTTTTGGCAATATGTTTTAAATGGAATTTTGTCCCCTACAACCTTTTTTAAGTATGAAACATGGAAAATTGGAAGCACTTGCGAAGAAGTAGGAAGCTCTAATTTGTATTCCATGGTACCAATCTTTTGCAAAACCTTGTAAGGACCATAGTACTTCGGCGATAATTTATTATCCTTCTTAGCTTGCTTGAGGGACATTTGTTTGTGTGGTTGTAGCTATAAAAATACCCAGTCTCCCACATCAAAAATTCTCTCACTGTGATGTTGATATGCCTATTGTTTCATTTGATTTTGTGCCAAATTTAGGTTATCCTTTAAGAGTTGGAGAACTTCTTGTTGATGCTCGATGTGATCCTCCACTACTTGAACATTAGAATTTTCCCTTAAAGAATATGTGATGGATGGTGGATGATATCCATAAAGTGCCATAAATGGGGTCATTTTTGCTACAGTATGGAAGGAAGTGTTATACCACCATTCAGCGAGAGGTAACCACTTGACCCATTATGCTTGCTTATTAGATACAAAACAAGGAAGATATCATTCCAAACATTTATTCACTATCTCTGTTTGACCATCGGATTGAGGATGATAAGATGAGCTATGAACTAGTTGAGTGCCCAAACAAGAAAATAATTCCGTTCAAAAATTACCTGTAAAAATGGGATCTCTGTCATTACAATAATCTTCGGGTTTCCATGTAGCTTTTGAATTGTTTCCATAAATGCAGTAGCAACTGTACTTACTTTAAGTGAATGATATAATGCACAAAAGTGTCCATACTTGGTAAGTCTATCAACTACCACCATGATGACACTCCATCCTTCGGACTTAGGTAAACCTGTGATAAAATCCATTGAAATATCCTTTCAACATTGACTTGGAATGGATAAAGGTTGTAGAAGACCTGGGGTCTTAATTGTCTAAACTTTATTTTGCTGGAAAACCAAAAATTCCACCAAAAAATTTTGAATATCAGATTTAAGGCCATCCCAAAAAAATTCTTTCTTCACCCTGTGGTAAGTTTTTAAAAATCCCGAGTGTCCTCCTATAGGAGAAGTGTGCAATTCCAAAAGAATATTTTGTTTTAGTTGGGAATTCTTGCAAATATATAAGTGATCTTTGTACCATAATGAATAATTTTTGCAACTAAATGTATCAGATGTACTAGGTTCTTGCTGCAAATTTTGAATGAAAGTCCACACTTCTTCATCCTTCTTCGATTCATCCCTTGGTTCGGTTATCCAATCTGGTTGGATAATTGAAATGGCACAAAGCAATGCTTCCACCTCTTCATCCTTTCTTGATAGTGCATCTACAACAACATTTAGCCTCCCTTTTTTGTAGATGATTTCAAAGTCATAACCCAACACCTTTGTGACCCATTTTTGCTGCTATTTTGAAGATATTTTTTGTTCCAAAAGGTGTTTAAGACTATCATGATCAATTTTTACCTTGAAGTGTCTTCCCATTAGGCAAGGTCTCTGTTTCTTTAGTGCATGTAGTATTTCCAACATTTCCTTCTCATAAATAACTTTTTGGAAATACTTTCCTTTGATTGGACGACTTTCAAAAGAAATGGGTCTTCCTTATTTCATTAAAACAACACCAATTGCATTTCCTAAGGCAACACATTCCATAATAAAAAATTTTGTAAAGTATGGAATAGCTAAGATTGGTGCTAGGCACATTGCCTCTTTAAGATGTTCAGAGGCCTTAGTTGCTTCAAGAGTCCATGAAAATGCATCTTTATTCAATAATGTTGTTAGAGGTTCTACTATTCTCCCATAATTCTTAACAAACTTGCGATAATACCCTGTTAACCTGAGAAATCCTCGCAACTGCTTTATGGTTGTGGGGACTTTCCATTCCTTAATGGCTTTAATTTTGTTAGGGTCTACCTTAACACCCTCGTGAGATACAATATGACCCGGATATTCCACCTCTTGTACTCCAAAGAAACATTTGGATGTTTTTGCATATAATTGTTTCTCCTGCAATAGTTTGAGCACCCTGTCAACATGTTCAACATGATCCTTCCAAGACTTGCTGTAGATTAGTATATCATCAAAAAGTACTAGCACAAATTTTCTAAGGAAGGGTTTGAAAATGGAATTCATCAACCCTTGAAATGTAGAAGGTGCATTGGTAAGGCCAAAAGGCATGACCAAAAATTCATAATGACCCTCATGAGTTCGAAATGCTGTTTTCGGAATATCTTCAGTCTTCATTCTAATTTGATGATATCCTGAACGAAGATCCAACTTGGTAAAACAAATTTCTCCATGTAATTCATCCAATAATTCATCAATCATAGGAATGGGAAATTTATCTTCAATAGTGAGCTTATTGAGCTCCCTATAATCTAGACACATGCACCATGATCCATCTTTCTTGTGCACCAATACTATTGGAGCAGAGAAAGAACTTTAACTAGGTTGAATTATACGAGCCTCTAACATTTCTGCAATCATACATTAAATTTTTTTCTTTTGGACATAAGGATATCTATAAGGCATAATGTTTGGAGGAACTCTTCCTTGAATCAAATGAATAGCATGATCATGATCATGAATAGGTGGGAGTCCTTTTGGGAGTATCAAACACCTTGGAATGATTGTCCAAGAATTTTTGGAGATCTGGAGAAATAGATGATTTTGATGTTGGAACTTTTAGTGAGCATAATTGTGCAATTACTCCCCATTGTTCTTTCTTCGGAAGCTTTGTCATGACATTAGAGCTTAGTATATTTCCTCACTTCCCTGCGATACCCTGTAATTCGATTTCCCTTCCTTTCAAACAAAATTTCAAGAAAAGTTCTTGAAAATTAAAAGCTACCATCCCCAAATATTTTAACCATTGTACTCCTAATACAACATCAACACCTCCCATTGAGATGGAAAGCGTTGGAATATTCAATACATATTCCCCCATTGCTATCTTGATATTATGGAATTTTCCAAAGAAATTTATAGTTCGTCCATTTGCAATCATTGTTGAGATTCAAGAAGATGGTGAGCTTAGTGAAAAGAATTGCCTTCACTAAGTGGGCCCGCAGGATATTTTTGGCGCAAAGTCTATTTTTAGACATGTCGATCATATTCTATGAGTTGCAGGATGCTATTTGTGGATGGTTGGTCAAGTTGGAAAAATAGACGGACTTCTATTTTTATACATATTGGACGAAATCAATTTCTAGATTGCCAGTCTAAAAATAGATATGTCGAATATTATTAGCTCTTAATAATATTTGGACTCTAAACATTATCTTATTCTCTTGGAGCACTTCAGTTAAGTGCACAGATGTGGCACATCAACTGACATAAGGAATTATGCTATTCTTGAGGTTTTAGTGGAGCTATTTCATGGAGGACTTCAGTTAGAACTCATGTGACAGAGTTTGGTGGAGTTGTAGAAGTAGTTGGTGGAGTTGTGTTCAGTTTAACTCAGTTAGACATAGTTGAGCTAGTTGTATCTAGTCTAAATGATTGATACACTAATGAGAGTGGTGTGAATTAATTAATAATTAATTCACTAAATATTAACTCATTAATCAACTAAAGAATACATCAGTTAACTACAGTGCATGGATAGTTTCAGTGGAGACCAGTGGAGAGGTAGGTGAAAGAGCAAGTGTGACTATCAGTTGTTACTATAGTGATGCATTGATTACATTCAACAGTTAGTAGAGATGCCAATGAGGATTGCGCAGTGCAAGCCAGGTGGATTTGATTTCATTCAGAGCCATTCTTCAGCAGGGATTGTGTAGTAGAGGTAGGCTAGCAGGTGGCAGAGATGGGTGCATGGATTTGCTAGATCAGGGCCTGATTAGTGTGTAGTGATTGTATTATATTGAGATCTTGATATGATCAGCTTTGTATGAGGATTGTTACATGATCTCTATGACATATATTATATACAAATAGTTGGGGTTTTAGCTTCAAGCTTTCCCATTAAAACAATGTGTTCATATGTGTGAATTTTTATGGTTTCATGTGTGCTTTTCAATTGATTTAATTTCTGCATGTCATGATCAATAGTGGAATAGATTATGTATTGTGCATGAATTTAAAATAGTGTGCGATCAGGAGAATCTTGGATATATAACGAGTTAGTTATATAATTTCTACAACCATCACTTGAAATTCTGGTTCTGGGTATATGAAACAATTCAATTCCTTGGCTACCTTACAATGAATAAAATTATGAGTACTATCCAAATCAATCAACACTATTACCTTTTTCTTCTTGATATGTCCTTCTATCTTGAGAGTTTGAGGAGTGGTAATTACTGCCAATGCATTACATGATATAGTCAGACTCATTTCTTCTTATTCTAGGGTTTCTTCCTGGTGTATATCATCTACTTTTGAAGTTTCTTCTTCATTTTCTTCCTCCTCTTCACAATCTATGTAAAATAATTTCTTCTCGGCACACTTAAGGCCTTTAGTGTATTTTCTATCACAACTGTAGCAAAGTACTTTTGCTCTTTTTTCTTCCAATTTTTGTGTTGTCAGCCTTGTAGGTTGTGGAAGTATAGGAGTAGCAACACTTCCATCTTTATAGATGTGAGTGGTAGGATTCCTTGTTGCCATAATTTTACATTCAATTTTTCTTGCCAACCTGAATGCCTTCTCCAATTAATCAGGTTCCCAAACATGAACTTCATGTTGGATATTATCCTTTAAAGTCCATATGAAGACATCAATCCTGTGTTCCTATGGAATATCAATTACCCTTATATTAAATTTTTGGAAGTTCTCAATGTGCTCCACCACTAAACCATTTTGTTTGAGATTTATCAATTGGCTAAAGAAGGTGTTGCTCTTTGTATCCTCATAATGTGCTATCATTTCCTCCGTAAAAATTAACCAAGTGAGAATTTTTTTATGGGATCAAATCCATCGATACCATACAAATGTATTTTGTTCTAAATGTAAAGTTTCAATATGTACCTTTTGTGTGTTTTGCACACTATTGAGATCAAAATATTGCTCCATTTGTAGTATCCATGTTACGCAATCCTTGCCATCAAACTTCCTCATATCCATATTTGGAATATGATGGTTCTTCAATCCAACATTAGAGTTTATGAAATCATGATTAACATTTATTTTTTTCTCATCATGAGTTTCCTCTACTATATTTTCACCACTAGGAATCATTTCTTGTATCAACTTTGTCAAACCTTCGATGTCTTCTTTCAGATCATTCTTCATGTTTTCCATGTTGTCTTTCATTTCTTCTTCCATGTCCTCCATCTTAGCTTTGATGCCATCCATATTAGTTTCCATGCCTTTCTTCAAACCATCCATATTTTCTTCCACGCCTTTCTTCAAAACTTCCATTTCATTTTTTGCTGCTCTTTGCAAGAGCGAAATTTGGTGCACTTGCTCTTGTAATTTTGATAGATCATGTTGCAATTCTTCATCTTCATGAGTCATAATAGTGTATTTTGAGGGCTTAATGGGTGTTGAATTATGTTTAGGAGGTATTTGAGAACCCAATATTGAAATATATGCTCAATAGGCCCTTGGCATCACTTCAAACTTATTTTTTACACAAACATTATGAAATTCAGAGACAAATACACACCTTTTTCTTGCTTTTGAGGAGCTTGATATTGAAACTGAGTTATCTCTATGATTTGGGATCTTTAATTTCTAAAATTTGGCTTTGTGGTATCCCTTTGAATCCTCTTTCGAATGCCACGGGTCTGACCTGATTTAGATTCCTCAAGACAAAGTTATGTCCAATCTCCCACAATGACCTAATTAGGGACTGGTTTAGTAGAGTGAAATTATATGACTTGCCATGTGTCACTATTTCCTCCTTCGGCTCCGAAATTAATAGAAAATAAACTACAGTATGTGTTCTTGTGGCCAATTTTTATAGAATTCCAATCTGATGCTCAAAGGGAGAGTTATGAAGAGTTTCCCATGATCACCTCTTTGAGATGAAATTCAGAAGCTTGGAAAATCCCTAACTTCCATAGATCATATCTCAAAA
The DNA here is from genome assembly GCA_034641835.2 of Pinus albicaulis. Classification (NCBI taxonomy): domain Eukaryota; kingdom Viridiplantae; phylum Streptophyta; class Pinopsida; order Pinales; family Pinaceae; genus Pinus; species Pinus albicaulis. The sequence goes on from CM076575.1 coordinate 674,851,253, forward strand.
CATATTGTGAACCAAGCTCTGAAATTTTGTGAAGTTTTTCCTCCTAATGTTCTCTTCGCGCTCTAAAAATTTCAGCTTCCAACCCTTTTGAGAAAAAATAGTTATAGCGAAAATGCCACGATGTCCTATTTGGATTGAATTCAGAAGCCTTCAACAATCTCTAACTTGCACAGATCATATCACAGAAAATATTGCGAAGAAAAATCTAAATTTTTGCAAAGATTTTCCTCAGGATTTTGGCTTCGCCCTGTAAATATTTCAGCTTCTGAACCTTCGTAGAAAAATAGTTATAGCGAAAATTCCATGATGACCTGTTTGGAGCAGCGAAACCATAGAATCCAAAGCTCTAATACCAAATGTTGTGAAACCAACTCCAAAAAGAGAAGAAAAGAGATATCAATTCCTTATAAATAATCTAGTTAGAGGGGGAAACCTCCAATACATTACATGAATGAACAATTCTTGGATGATACAAATGAAAAAACCTCCTTTGTATATATAGGAGTCCATGGGGCCACAGTGTAATCCTATCCAACATAATAGTAATAATTTAAGGGCGCAATAATAACAATATGGGGGCTACAGGGGTACAACAATAACAATAAGGGGGTTAGACTAACAACAATAAGGGATAATACTAGTAATATAGGGACCTAATCATACCAAATGTTGGCTCTGATACCAAATGTTGAGAACCTGCTCCAAAAATAGAAGAAAAGAGATATAAATACCTTAGAAATAAGCCACTATGAGGGGGAAACCTCTAACACATTACATCAATTAAAAATTCTTGGATTATACAAATTACAAAACCTCCTTTCTATATATAGGAGTCCATGGGGCCACAATGTAATCCTAGCCGACCTAACAATAATAATTTAAGGGCACAATAATAACAATATGGGGGTTATAGGGGTACAATAATAACAATAAGGGGGTTACAATAACAACAATAAGGGACTATAGTAGTAATATAGGGACCTAACATGAACTCCTAGGTGTATGGAACTTTTTGCGATAAAGTGCTTCAAAAGGGCTCATATTTATTGAATCTTGGTAGCTATTGTTGTAGGAAAATTTTGCTAAGTGTAGAAAGTCCTCCCACTTTGTTTGTCTGTCCATGACATACATCCTTAACATGTCCTCTAAAATCTCGTTTGTTCCTTTAGTTTGGAAATCAGTTTGGGGATGGTAGGAAGTACTAAAATTTAATTTGGTACCCATGCCCCTAAACAAACTCCTCCAAAAACCTGTAGTAAAGTTTGCATCTCTATCTGATATGATCATCTTAGGAATACCATGCAATTTTACAATCTCTTTCATAAATACATTAGCTACTTGATTTGTGCCAAAGGTATATTGCACAGGTATGAAGTGTGCAACTTTACTCAACTTATCGACTACTAGCATGATAGAGTCGTGTTGATATTTTTTCCTTTGTAATCCAGTAATAAAAATCTATGGAAACAGTCTCCCACTTCCATTCTAGGATGGGTAAATGATTCAGCAATCCAATTGGATGCTAATGTTCTACCTTCACTTGTTGACATTCTATACATCTAGCTAAGTAATTTTCCACATAATTTTTCATTATACCAGGCTAGAACAGGTTCTTTCTTAGAGCAGAAATTAACTTCCGGTATCCTGGATGTCCCGCCTAGGGTCTCTTATCGTAGTCAACCATAATTTCTCTTTTTAAGGAGTCCACATTAGGAATTTATAATCTATCCTTATAGAAAACTAATCCCTTCTAATTTTGTGTATTTCCTTTCATCTCCTTTTTCAGAATTTATGCCTGAATTTTTCATAGTTTGGGTCTTGTCTCACCAATTCTTGTATCAGTCCTTCAATGTCAAAGTTGGCACTACTTCCAACATTACTCGCACTTTGCAAAGAATTTCTGCTTAATGCATCTGCAGTCTTGTTTTCCTTCCCCTTAATATGTTTGATCTCCTTGTAAAACTCACTAACGAAGGAGAACCATGTAGATTTCCTATCGTTCGAGTCAGTTTGTGTGAAGAAATACTTTAAAATGATGTGATTTGTCATCAATATAATTTTTTTCCCTAAAATGTAATCTCTCCACATCTTCAAAGCATGTATTACAACAGCCAGTTCTAAATCACAAAAACTATAATTCTATTTATGTTTCTTGAGTTTTCTTGATTCATAAGCTATAACAGAGTTTTATTGTAGTAGCACTCCTCCTAATCCCTCTCTACAAGCATATGTGCATACTAAAAATTCCTTATCTGCATCAGCAATCTTTAAAATAGGCGCCATTGTAAGTTTCAGTTTTAATTGGTCAAATCTATTTTGACATTTCTCAATCCATTCAAACTTTACTCCTTTTCTCTATAGAGATGTAATAGGGTATTCTAAAGCTGAAAATATCTCTATGAATATCCCATAGTAGCATGTAATTCCCATGAAGGATCTCACAGAAGACACATCAGTAGGTATAGGCCACTCCCTTATCGCTTGTATCTTTTTTGGGCCTACTGCTAGTCCCATATCTGAAATTATATGACCGAAGTATTGAATTTTATGCTTCAAAAATTCACATTTGCTAAAATTAGAATATAACCTATTTTATCTGAGCATTTTTAAAACAATTCTAAGGTGTCATTTACGCTTAGTTTCATTCTTAGAATAAATCAGAATGTCATCAATAAATACTCGTAAAAAAAATTCCAAGTACTTATTCAAGACACTATTCATTAAGCATATAAAATTAGTAAGTGCATTAGTCAACCCAAAAGGTATGATCATAAACTCATTTTGTCCATATCTGGTTCTAAATGTAGTTTTACTTATGTCTTCATCTTTAATTCTCAGTTCATGGTAGCATTTCTTTAGATTAGTTTTTGAAAACACTGTTGCTCCTCTAACTTGGTCAAAGAGATCATCTATCCTAGGTAAAGGATATCTATTCTTGATTGTTAGTTTATTCAATTGACGATAGTCTATACACATCCTGAAAGTAACATCCTTATTTTTCACAACAGCACCAATGCTCCCCATGGAGATACACTTGGTCTAGTGTAACCTCTATCTAGAAACTCTTGTAGTTGCATCTTCAAATCCATCAGCTCTAAGGTACTCATTTTGTATGGGGCTCTAGAAACTAGTGTTTATCTGAACACTAAGTCAATTGAGAAATCACATTGTATCTTAAGGGGAAGATGAGGAATTTCATCTACAAACACATCCTTAAACTCTCTGATAACTGGAAGGTTTTCTAATATTCCAAAATTGGAATGTCACAGCAAGGCTGCTGAAATAATGCACTACTGGGAGATTGATGCAGAGAATTTAGTTTACAGTACTTGGATCCCTTATATCAGCATATCTAGAGTCTATATTCAAAAGGGGAGCAAAAACAAATCAAACTAGTTGTGGTAAGCACATCTCCCACCACTTAGTCTAGTTGAAAAACACCCTACAAGAGGGGCTGCAGCTATGTACAAAAAACTGCTTCATAAATAACGCAGTCTTGGAGAGCATGAGCAGGAGGCCATCAAATGAGAGAAACTTATGAATATACAGTAGAAAATCAGAATTATAATGAAGCTCTTTCAATATAGAGTAGAATACAGGAGACAAGAGAGCAAGAAATCTTCGGAAAAGAAGGCTACAACACATATATTAACTGTAAAATGGCTCAACAATATTATTTTAAGGAGCTGTAGCAACTAAAAATTACATCTCAGATCTAGGACAGATCTATGGACAAAACATCAGATCCATTTTATATCTAGAAACTAGAAAGACTTATTTACAAGATCCCCTTGGGATTTTGACCAAATGATGCATTACAAAGAGTAGATCTGAGTTCTAAGTTGCAGATATGTAGAATTATTTAGAAAATTTTGAAGATGAATTTACATTAAAATATATAAGATCTAAACAGAACATGGATCAGCAAGCTAATCCATGGATCACCAAAGTGAAAGGCAAAGCCCAACACTAGAGACATCTCATCAAAAATGGGGTCAAAACACCCTCAAAAGTCTCCACTGAAAATAACGCAGTTCCTCCAATGAAACTGCGTTGTAGCCTAATTAACAGAATTGGCCTTATGCCAAGATACAATTTTGAAGCTCAAACAATGGATTCACTCTTATAGGAGGTTAAATGACACACTCACTGAGAAGAGCCTGCAGTGCAAGCTAGATCTAAGTAGATCTAGAATCCCGCTTGCTACAGCCTACAAAAGGAAGAAAACCCTCAATGGATCTATGCTACAGTTGGAAGTAGAGCTTGGCCCAAAGCCTGATAGTGGATCAATTTAGCAAAAACTCCTCCAATAATCCTCAATGGATGAGGTGAAATCCCTGCATAGGAACTCCAAGTGCTAAGCAGCACAATTCTCCACTAAACAGTAGAGAATAGTATTTGTCTAAATAGACAAGATAATCAGAAATATAGACAATCAACAACCTTCTGTTGCTGCCTTCCCTTTCCTTTTATAAGATGAGATCCTTCACAAACCCTAAACCACCTCGATGAGTTAGCTCATTTCACATGAGGGGCCTCCTTCTAGAACTTCGTTATCCCTTTATGAGGTACATTGAATCTGGAGAGTGCTGTAGATTTGGTCATGGTTGACCCAGTCTCAAAGCTCAAACCCCTTTCACACCAGCAAGTGATTTATTTACATGGCCCTGATTTATCCTTGTTCACATGGGCATTGATTTATTCAATCTTTTCAAGAGTTTTACATGTCCTCCTTTATTCATTTATTCATCCAATAGAAAGTAAAACAAAAATGTATATTCCTCTTAGCTTAGGCTAAGTAGGAATATTACAATCCTCCCCTCCAAAATGTTGCTTTTCCTCAAGAAAATGATAGGGTGAGAGCTGTATTACTTCCCCTCCTTCATTGATGGCATCATCAATGATATATTCCTCATCATAAGCCAAGTGCTCATCAAGCCAATACATCATGAATTGTTCCTCCAAGTTCAACATAAGATGTGCATAGTCCATCCCACTAGGAGTGAATAATTCAACAGAAATAAACATGGTTGGAGCAATGCTCCATCTAAAAAATGTGGCATGAGGTACAGGAAGAAGTTCCAATTCATGTGGTACATAGAAACTACCCATACCTGCCCCATACAATCCCATAAATAGTACAACTATATCATCCAAGTATGGAAGCAAGACTACATATATGGAAATAGAAATCTGAGCTCGAGGAGGTGGGTCAAAATCCCACATGTGATGCTAGTGTAGTGCATCTCCTGCCTACATTAGATCAAGGTGTGTTAAGTGGCATTCCCACCACATATTTACTACATGAGTCACCTTAACATGGCTAAAGATGTTAGATAAGTTTGGTGCCTTTGGAAAACACCCATCACGAGAAGGAATCTCCCTTTGCATAATAAGGGAATGGCCAAGTTCAACATTTCTATTCGCCCACCAAAATTCATGAGATCCACATGATCTCTCACTCCCTTTATGAGTCATATCCTACAAAATCATGGCAAAGGAATCAGAAAATAAAAATTTCTTGGCATGATGAGATCCTTTACCATCATATTCCTTCATACACATGGAGTTTTGCATAACCATTTCCTTCCACTCAAGAAAAGGAATAATTGGCTAAAATGACTCTTTCAAAGAGTCCATTGGCTGCCCCAATCCTTGATAGATAATGCACTCTTAAAAGTGCTGATGTAATTCCTCTCTCTTACCTTCCCATTCAAAGCTCCTCATGATCAAGGTATAGATCTTCATTGAATGCATATGGATGAGAAAGAATTCTTTATGTGCCCCTTGTAGTATCTTCTTCTTGAGCTTGGAAGCTCTAGCCAAAAATACCATACCATGATGATAGATGGCTCTCCCTTGGAATATGTAGCCCTCTTCTTGCTGCATGACATCTACGATCATACCTGTGTGGAGATCTTTGGAATACTCTACAAACAATTGAGATTTCCAATATAGATCCACACTGCTCATCAATGACAGCGCTGATGATACCTCCATGCAAGTGTCTGTCATGTTGCTGATATTTTCTATGACATTTCCAATGCCAAAGATGTGTGTTGGAAGGCTGATCCTCCCATTCTTCTCCTCCCACTGTGCAGATTTAGGAAAGAGGGAGGGTGATAGCGATGCGGGAAGAAGATCCCCCTCATTCTTGAGCTGTCCCAAGCCCTCCAATAACAATAGTGCATTTTATGGGGCACAATAATAAAAAAAAAGGGGCTAGAGGGGTATAAAAGTAAAATAAGTGGGCCACACATACAAAAATAGAGGGATACATTAGTATTATGGGGACCTAACATTACCCTCTCCTTGAAACAACTACTTCCCTCAAGGCTTGTTTATTTCTGTATGGTTCTGTATAAAATTCTCATCTTCCCATGTGGAATCTTCAATGGATAAGTTCTTCCACTTGCTTAGATACTCTTAAATTGGTCGATTTTATATTTTTTGAGTTCTTGTTTCTATGACTGCTTTAGAACTTATTTCACTACGATGTTGATCATCTTGTTGTTTCATTCGATTCTCCACCAAAGTTAGGTTATCTTTTGAGAGTTGGAGAACTTTTTTTTGATGCTTAATGTGATCTTCCAATAATTTATCATACATATTAGCTTTCATTTAATCCTTAAAACCCTCCAAATTAGCCTCCGTTTTCTCTTTTAAACCATCTACGTCATCTTTGATTTCTCTTTGTAAGATCAAAAGTTGTTTCAGTTAGTACCGTCATAGTAGAGCTTTCTGAGGGCTTAATGGGTGTTGAATTATTTTTAGGGGGCATTTTAGAACCCAATACTAGTATCTAAGATTCAATATGCCCTTGGAATCAAATAAAATTTATTTTTCAAACAATACTTATGCAATTTGAAAAAAAAAACACACACCTTTGTATTGCTCTTGAGGAGATCAATATTGAAAATGAATTATCTATGTGATTTTGGATCTTCAATATCATAAATTTGATCCTGTAGTATCCAGTTGAACCCTATTTTGAATTCCACATGTCTCACCTGATTTAGATTTTGAAGACAAAGTTATGCCCAATATCCCACAATGACCTAATTATGGACTAGTTTAATAGGTCGAATTGTATGATGTGCCACGTGTCATTGTTTGCCCCTTCATATATGAAATTAATACACAGGAAACTAAAGTCCATGTTATTGCAAGATATTTTTATAGAATTCCAATTTTATGGTGAGAGAGAGAGATATGACAATTTTCCCAGGGTCACCTCTTTTAGATGAAATCTAGGATCTTGCAAAAGCCCTAACTTCCACAGATCATATCTCCAAAAATATTGCGAACCAATATGTAAATTTTTACATAATTTTCGTTAGGATATCTTCTAAATGGGTTTTTTAATTCTCTAAACCCTCGTAGTGAAAAAATTATAGTGAAAATTCCACAATGAATCTTTTGAAGTAGTGAAACCCTAGAATCCAAAGTTGTGATACAAAATTTTATGCCACCAGCTCCAAGAATATATGAAAAGAGAGATAAAAGCCTTATAAATCAGCCACTACGAGGGGTAAACCTCATTTTCATTACATAAATGAACAATTCTTGGATGATAAAAATGACAAAACCTCATTTCTTTATATAGGAGTCCATGGGATCACAATATAATCCTAGATGACCTAACAATAACAATGTAATGGAACAATAATAACAATAAGGGATTTTATGGGGCACAATAATAACAATATGGGGGATAAGGTGTGAAAGAAATAATAATAAGGGGGCTACACATTCAACAATAAGGGGATACAGTAGTATAATAGGGACCTAACAATGGTTGAGCTATATAGTGTAGATTGTACACTTACTCCATCCTTAACAAGAAGCTTGGTAGGGGTAATGAAATCAACTTCTAGATTTCCATTCTCTTCAACATGGTTATTGGTATCCAGTCCAAAACAATTTTCATATTTGTTTTCAACTTTTATGCCTAGACTCCCCTTAGTAGAAGATGCAACTTTCTCATCTCCACCAGAACTTTGAAAAGATTCAGCTTCCCTTGCACATGCTTCTATATCTCATGGAATAAATGTGTCACTATATATATATGGAAAAGACACACATATTTTTGCTTTTCTGCATTTCTAACTGCAATATAACTATATCAGTCCTAGATAATTTTCTTTCAACACCTAGGGAATCATCAAACTCTAAAGTTGGAGATGATTTTCTATCTAAATGGATGGAACCTCCATCAAGTATACAAATTTTCCCTATAGAGATTACAAAGATTGTGTTTTTAGAAAGTAACACCCAGTGTTTACTTTTTTAATCGAATTCATATCTTCAAAATCAACATTTACATTGGTATTTTCAAAATTGGCACAAGGATATCCCATTGCAATAGAAGCATGTTGTCCCCTTCCATGTGTACAATAATCCTACATTAAACATGTAGCAATAGTTACATGCATATCTATTTTGCCCTTAAAATAGACAATGCATTCCATATGTCTTTCCTCAATAGATCGACCTTAAATCATTCACAATAGACATGCATTCTTTGTTATCATTTACTTATGATAAAGGAAACACATCTGCAGTTGATTAATTAGCATTTTCTCTATATCTTCCTGTTAGCCACTTATAAAAATTTTTATAGAAAAAGGTGGCTAAAACTTTTTGGAACCTTCAAGGAACAATTTTTTTTGCTAAAAAGTGTTGGCTCTTGAAGACTCTTGAAGGCCTCATGCCTCTGTCAAAATATTCACTACTGTTCCTATCTTAAAAACTCTGAAATTCTGCTAATTTCATTGAGGAAACTACTGCAAAAAGCATCATTTTTTCCCTTCCTCCACTCAGAACTAACCTTCATTTTTCTCCCCTTTTCTCCATAAAACTCCTCTATTTTCATGATTCCTCTTCTTCCGTTCATGAAAATAATTTTCCATGGTTTAAAACTAACTTTTAAGCTATTCCAAAAACCCCAAATCCATTGAAAACTATGAAAAAATTCATAAAAACAAGTTTTTATTACTAAGGACTTAAGCCCCCTTGGGCCAAGTCCTAAACCACTTCCCATACATGTCCATGCCCTACAAACTAGGTGCTATTCCCATCAGGTGCTTATCACGTCATAATTAATCCACAATGGTTTCATTGAAAGGCCGCATCAAAAGTTCCGATGCGATTGAGTCCCTTTATTATAACTCTGCCCCCTCCAATTTTCATTCCATATAACCTTCACCCGGGACCAATTGATAAGAGTCTGGAGGCGCTAATCGCATTACAAGTTTCAAATGGTTATATTGAAAAGCCCAAGCCCGAGGCTCCGATTGCTATTGGCCCTTTGTTATATAACGCCCGAGGCATACTACATTCCATACAACCAAGGACCCGCAGTCGGGCGCCACACCATACCATAGATATATATCCCACCCCCGAAAGTATCAAAAATTTGTATTATATTCAAACTTTGGGTTTTCATATATCATGAAGGGTTTCCACTGGTTCTCTTTAAAAAGCAATTCCCTTCGTTGATTGTAAGTCGATCAAATGGCCTGTGCAACATCGCATCACAACATTTTCATTGAGCGCATTTAAAATAATGCCCCTTTCAATCGCTGATTCTTGATTCACTCTCCGTAGTCGATCTGATTTGCAGATCGACGGTCGATGCTCAATCGCATCGCAAGTTTCATCTGACACGTTTTTTTGTCCCCCCCTGATCGGCTATCCCTCTGATTCATTCCCCACCATTGATCTGATCCTCAGATCAATGGTCATCGCTCAATCGCATCAGCCTCCCCGATCACGCAATCATATCAGCAATTTTCGTTACACCCTCCGTCTTTCCCTGCCGATTGCGATCCTTCGATTAGATCTGGACTGTCCAAGTGTCCAAATTGGATAGTCCCAGATCATTTCCATATTATTTTATCGCCCTTTTCCTTCCACCAAAGGGTTTTCAAAACCAATCACCATCGTTGATCATTGTGCAATCGACGGTCCCATCTTATTCTTCACTCTTCTCTCCTTTTAACCTTCTCTTGGCTAATCTCCACTATTGGATGATGTCATCCAATGGCCATGCTCCTCCCCGCAGCCTTCTAAGCAGTTTAACCAAAAAACATAGGATTTTATAATATCGTTTGTGTTTTGGAGGTGTTTAAAGGTTTATCCGTTATATTGAAAGAAAGGCCGAAGGCCGGGAATGACGATTCTTGTGCCTTCGATTCATAAAAGGAAAACCGTTCGCAGGGCTCCATTCACGTCTCATCAATGTTTCATGGAGGCATTGATGCCATATGAGCCCTACGCTACTTGTAAAGCAACAAGACACAGTGTTATTAAATCACAATTAAAAGAGTATTACTGTCGAAGACAAAACATCGCAAAATAGAAGGATTGAAGATAATTTGGGGATTACGGCTAAGAATGATTATCAAAAGCCTAATACCCATAATTAAAACACAGTTAAAGGAACATCATAAGTGTTATCAGATAGGAAAGCCTCCACCGCCACATCTAAGGAAAATTGATTCCTCCCAACTACCACAGTGCCACCTGTGCCTTAAAATCATTCAAATAGAGGCCGAACTTATTGAGAAAAAATGGATATTTTCCTCAGCATAGCCAGAGAGTTAATTCTGCGAAAGAATTTAATGACAAAATATCAGCAGAGTTACTCCAACATAACACAGAGCCTCAAAAGTCAACAAAATCTCCCACCGAGCTTAATATTAAGTGAAAAACAATTAATATAGTGAAACACTTGTAAACTTCTTCATTGAGCCCCTCAAAGGCCGAGAAGTCCTCACTATGTATTAATTGTCCTAAGAGATATTTTATCAGATCTCACCTCCTCATTCTTCTATAAATACTTTTGTAGAAGATGAGAAATTGTTGGTTGAGTTGGTTGCAGAACTTTGAAATACATTTGAGCTTAAAATTGTGATTGTAAATAGTGTTCAATGGCCCTTGAAGCTCTATTTTTGTTTAGATTAGTTAGGCTGAAGAGTCAAGATGATTGTTGAACTAAAACATTGGACCTAAAGACTGTAACTGGTTTGACATCAATAACAAGTTGTTTCTTGGGATCCTGGTCTATATCACTAGTGAAGTGCCCCTTTCTTTGTTATTGTTTTTTCCTTCTATGTATGCCATATTGTTCAATATTCTTTGATCAAGAACAACATTTATAGAGTTAGGATTTACTGTTTACCAGTACCCTTCTCTCACTGATAAGCTTTATCTCAATTTCTTCCTCCAATTTTTTTATTTAAGAATGATTCAATATAGTTTAAGCAGTTAGGAATGTTGGCGTTCCCTCGTCCCACTGTTTTCTTTAAACATTTCTCTTGAAAGTTATTTTCATCATTTTCTTATTAAAGTTAGACTAGAAAAGTGATGGTTTTCCCTATTTCTAGATTCTATTCTCCAATGGTATATTCTGAAGGTTTCGCTTGGTGTTGACTGAAAGAAGACCAGGTTTAAAAGTACCTTATATGATCTTAAGTTACACTTTGTTTTCTCTTATGTGTTTTCATACTTTCTGAAGGTAATTATGCGGATTACTGGATTGTTTGTCAATTAAGCTGCTTTAATACAAGATTTCCCAAGAAGTCTATGGTTAGCCCTATTCTTGGTTGGTTTTAAACAGTTAATTAAGAGGCTTTTCTTGTTTGGACTGACTATAAATCCTTGGTGAAATTATTATCAGTTTCCACCCCTCCAACACTTTATTGTTTCCATTCCATCACTCTAATCTCAATAATCTTGTCATATAGATGACTTGCCCCTTGGATCACTCTTGATGTTGTTGCTTAATTAAAGCCCTGTTATGACTCCATAGCCCAATGGACGAAAAACCATCGTTATATCTATCTTTTTAGACAAAGTTGTTCTATTCACTTGCAACTTCTCACCTTTGAAAATTTTTGCACTTAGAACTTTCCCCTCAAATGATAATCACACTCAACCATCCAAAAAACAAAACAAACCCTTGAACTTCATAACTAGCCTAATATCATTACCCCAAACTTCAAATACAAACCCATCTTTGCACTCATTGGAGAAATCCCTATCTGGATTCAAGAAGGCTAGATCCTAGAATCCCAAAGTGGTTGAAACGATGTTTCTCCCTGCGGTCAGACTTTCGCTAATATTGCTGATTACAGGAAGCTAACATTTCTAGCGACTCCGTTGGGGAATTTTTGAGTTCATAGTTGCTTGGCCAGCTTTTATAGACTCTTTAGTTTTCCATACAACCACAGAAACTCAAAAAAACCTAAAAATATTTCATATTATTATTCAATAAACATGTTGGTGGACCATAAAACCTTTTACCTCCAAAAGAGCTAAAAAATCCCACTTGGCAACCCCACAATCCTTAACAGACCTTAAGACTCCACTGGGAAGAACCTTTGTCATCATAATATCATTCAAAATCAGTTAGAGGACTGTAGGATTTAAATTTGTAAAATAGACTACTTAACATCTTAAAGACTGTCATACTTGGTTAAAATATTTTCATTTAAGTTGGGTCTAAAAAGCACATCATAGTGGCTTCTAGAAAGATTCATACTAGAGCCCATCCTGACCCTAACCCACCTGAAATAGTTGATAACCCAGAAAGTATCCTTGGGAAATGTCCTAAGATAAAATCTTCAATTGCTTTTAGATCACCCTTGAGAGCTAATTCAGTTCTTGAAAACCTTGTAGCTCTACAAGAAACACATGGTGGTGGAACCATAAAACATTTTACCTCCTTACAAGCTAAAAATTTTCCACCTGGCAACTTCACACTCTGAAACTCCCAGAAGACCAAATGAATCCACTGGTAGAAGACCCTGAACTGATTGACTAGACACAGTGACCTCTTTCTTGATTTACAAACATGATTCCAAGACTACAACGAAGATATGGCCCAATGAGTAGAGATCGTATCCCTGGGTTTCCACATAAGATGCCCCAGGTGAATTGGGATGACAACCTGCCTGTTTTTCAAGGCGAATAGTTTGATGACCCTTTATTACATCTCATTAAATTTCATATACATGTATGGAGGTTGAAAGTTGAATGTCATGAAGACTGCCTAATGAAAATTTTCATGTTAACATTAGAAGGAGAAGCTAGGGATTGGTATGAATGCTTAAGATCTAGTAGTTTTTTTTCTTTAAGAGACCTTGAATATGTGTTCTATGTGAACTATAAAGAAAAAAATACATCATTATCATGGGGTGCAATATATTATTGTTATAGAGGTAAATCCCCTCTGCAGATAGAGGTGATCCCTACTAGCCCAGATCGAGTCTAGCAACAATCGTAACACGCTATGGTGCAAGTTCCTAATTGCAATAAACTAAATCGTGAAGAAGGCCTACCTCAAGTCCAACGCTATCATTTTTGGAGAGGATGACGTTCCCGTTTCCTTGCTCCAGCAGATCACAATCCTCTCGCTTGCGGCGATCGAACATCTACACACACAAGAAACACGACAAACACAAGCATAAAACCCGATATATGAAATTATGTATTAGTCAGAGAAGACACAACTTAAGATCATAATGAACAATATGAGTGGAACCATAACCAGTAGCCACTTATCATTAATTCATAAAAGGAAAATACAACCTGGCTCTAACGCTGAACCTTCCTTCAGCGGGTCGTCAGCGGAATACGTCTCTGTAAAGCTTGTCGGGAATGGGGACAAGCCTCTCTCTTCGATTGTCAATATCCTTGCTATGGATTTGGCACTATGAGGACTATCAAAGCTCTTGTAGCATTCTTTAGGCTATGAAGGTTCTTGGAGATTAGCTTGCAAAGGGAAATGAAAGGCTTATATAGATGGTGGAAGAGGAGTTGGGATCCCTACAATCATGTGATTGGCCCTATCCTCAAGGAAGCTTCCATGAGAGGTGGGAAACTACTTCCTCTACATGGAAATTCGGAGCCAAATGTCCCAACTTAATTTGCAGCCATTTATTTTTTAAAAACACCCTTTATTAAGCCTGGCGCGAGTGTGACTCTAAGACAGAGCGCCAATTGGTGTGCCCTCTTTAGAAGATTTCCCCCATTGCCGTGGGTATAACACTGGCTAGTCGCGCCAAGGATGAAAAAGCTACTTTTAGGGTTTTTCACAAGGAGTTGTCTTCAGGGGAATGAAATTCCATGTCTAGGGGAATGTCATGATAGTGTTTTTAGATCATGTCACTACTCACAGGTCACGGAATAAGCCCTCCAATGTGTGGGATAGGGAATAGTAGGGACGGTGACAAATTTTTGTGTAACAGATGCCCCCTAAAGCATGAGGCCTGAAAGAGAGAGAGGGGTGAAATTCTTTGCAAGAACGTGTCCAACTAAAAACACTGCCATTAGAAAACTTGTGTAGAGAAGTACAACTGATATCTCAAATACATGATATATGTGGTATGGGCACAGCCATCCATAACAGAGTATACAATAATCCAGATTCAAGGTATGGACGCAGCCATCCAGTGAGGATCGAAAAATAGACTCAGGCATGGTCACAGCCATCCAATGAATGAGTCATGTAACTAATCATAATAATCCACAAAATCGCAGCCTGGATTCTAAATAGATAAAATCCAGGATCTTGCGCTCCATCTCGACCCGAAGAAAGTACGAGTTCAAGCATGTGAATAAGTGAGCTGAAGTCGAACATGCGAGAACATCGCTTGATTACCAGCCAATGATGAAATATGTTAACAGATGCGAGAGGTACCACCAATAATGACAATTGCCCTCAAGGTACTATAGGTACAATCTACAGCATGTGAATCAATGAGATGGGGTCGAACACCCGTAGAATCACTCGATCAGAGGCCAATGATGAAAGCCTCATGTTGAACGCGAAGAACTTGCCATTGAGGCATGCAGGCTCCAAGGTACCAGAAGGGAGTCTCTAGATCAGTTTCCTGGATAATGAGATGAAGTCAGTAGGAAGTGACCTTGATCAAAGGTGGGCCATAGTGTTTCCCACATCTTCGACGCATGACAGAGGAACCTAATGTATTTTTGAATCAAGATCATATGAGAATTAGAGTAAGGTTGGAATTTTGCAGAGGTCAACTTCTCTTGAACATATCAACGACACGATAATGAATTTCGAAGTATTTGACATCAAAAGATTATAGGTCATGATGATGAAGCAAAGAGAAAATGAGAGGTCAAAAAGGATCACCCAAATCCATGGAGGCAAGTGAGAAAATGATATGAGATGTCCCCAACCTGACACGAATGCAGACAAGTGCCATGTTCAAGAGTGACATACTGCCGACAGGACAATGATGCTGGTTCCATTTTCCCCATCATTTCGGGCGAGTACCTCTTTATTTTTACACAAGCTTGAAGAGGATACCATATGCTTGCCATATAAATCCATCCTTCGGACGAATCCATCCTAGTACATTTAACGAGCCCTAGGAAGGAGAAACTCGAATATTGTCATTACGACTGGATCCGATGTCATCAGGGTTTAACGAGTCTGACAAAGGAAGAACTCGACGTCTTTTCATGTTTAGAGAGTTTGAAAAGACTACAGAAAAGTAAACTCCAACGGTCCCTTTTCATAAATAGTTCCTTAGATCTAAAAAGGTAGAAAACTATGTCCAGGAAAGCCTCCTAGTCACGATAGGCTAGGCTATTCCTTTTTCATAAGTAATCTATCCCAGCCTGAAAAAGGGGTAAACGTATACTGGGTAGATGTCGTTTCGTGGCCACTTTAACGAGATCGAAAAGACAAGGGACTCGAAAATCTTTTTATGTTTAGAGAGTCAGAAAAGAGCTGAATAATGACTCCAAAATGAGTTTTTTGTGTTTTTACCGAGTCCGAAAAAAGTATAAAATACAACTTGTATCACTGTCGAACTGCGAAGAAACCTGTCGCTGCACATAAAAGTAAGTGTAAAATCCATTTTTCGACGAAAATATATTGAAATATTGAGAAAAATGACATTTAAAACCTAATTTTTTATTTCAAAAGTTATAAATAGGCTTCAAATGGTAAAACAAATTTACTTTTACTTTTTACCTCACTTGGAGAGCAATAATGGTCTGCTTGTGTGAAAACTTGTGGCGACGATTGCGACTAATCCGGGACATCATTCAGCTCCTCGTATGTTCCAGGTAAAAGGCACTCCCTTAAACTCCATTTTAATCCATTTTTTATGAGTTTCCATTGTGTATCAGACTTCTGGGGGGGACCCTTTTAAAATTTTAGGGCTCGCTCCATTGGTGCAGGTATCAGGCACAGACTCGTGCCAATGGACATTTCCTCACAAAGGGGTCGTGCCAATGGCGCGACACAATTTTCCGCTTAAAAATTTCAAAATTTGAGCTAACCATGTGGATTTTCAAATGCACCAGAGGTCTAATAAAGCATTCTTGATTGTGTTGATGCAGATATACAAGCACAATGGTTATCGAATGGAAGGAGAGGGAACATGGGGAGGAAGATGAAATGGCTATGGAAAATGAAGCCTGTATGAATGCACTAAGGAACTGTGGACTCAAAAAATTCTTCCTTACTCCATGTCTACGAGCTCAACATGAGCTGCTATAGTACTTGGTTAGCATATGGGATGAAAATGAGGAAGTATTTAAACTTTGGGGCCAAGTGCTAGAACTGGAGGTTTCCAATGGGTATTTCATCATCGGGCTGTCGTGCAGAGGCCCAGTACCCAGTTTGACAGGCAGCAGACCTTCCGGAGAAAATATGGAGCAAGTAATGGCGAGGGTATGCCCAGGGGCATGAACTGGATCAGGAAGCGGGAAGGTGGATATCCATACCATCCACGATCTAGCACTCAGAGTAGTGCTACACACCATTACACGAGCTGCAGGATCGCAAACTCCACATGAGGTGACCAAGGCCCAGCTCTTACTAGCCTCCGAGTGTATGAACCCCACATTGTTTGATTGGGCTACTGTAATGACGAGCAATATCAAGAGGCAGCTGACAAGATGCAAGAAGGTCAAAATAAAGAAGTTTGGCTACGGTTCCATATTGGTTTCGTTCATCCTGGAACGACTACCCATTTTCTAGGGCCAAGGGGCCATATTTGTCGAGCTGATACCGAGAGAGGTGAGGATGGCTCGCTGGGCAGCACTTATGCCCAGGTCAGGAGGAGGCCAACAGATGTCTTGGAGGTTTGAGTTCTTTGGGTGGTTATGGCGACAACTGATCGTGGTCGAGGATTGGCCCTATGCTGGGATCGATTTCACTGGAGATCCCAATCTTCCACTCCCGGATGGGGAGGATTGGGATGAGGAGTTGGGCATGATACTCTTTTTGATTTTTATGTATTTTTGATTTTTTTGGTAATACATGTCCATTCTAATAACAGTCTTATGTGTATGCAGATGTCGGCCCAGAGAGGCCTACAGGCATGTCGCCCATTGCGCGGAGTACACATGTTGTACATGACCCTCAGGCTGAGGGTGGCGAAGGGGGTGACTTGATTCATAACCTGGAGGGCATTACTTGGGGGATCTCGGACTATGCACGGCTAGCATACCAGCGACACGCTGTGGGGGTGCCTAGTCGCCTCCATCGACTACTGAGATGCTTAGTGCGCGTGGTGGCTTGTTACCATGAGCACCATGCAGATTAGACATCTAAGGCTTTTCCTGCATATTTTTTGAGAGACATGTTGTCTCCGGCTATTATCAGACAAACATGTATATTTTTTGATCTTATGTGATGCACACTATGTAAACATTTCAACACACACACACACACACACACACACACACACACGAGATATATATATATATATATATATATATATATATATATATATATATATATATATACCTATTTCTCGATGGATATTTCTTCATGTGATGATGTTTTTGTTTATAAGTTGCGCAAATTTGTATCTAGGACAATATTAGCTACTACATCATTTATCATATTCATATGTCTGGGTATGTGTTGATATGTGATATAATCAAAATTTCTTTCCAGTAAATGAATACGTAGATACAGACATAAAATGGATGGGTTTCTAACTGAATAATGACCATTAAGCTGTGATACTACAAGTTGTGAGTCCAGATACACAAGTAATTCACGAATGCTGAGGTCCATAGCCTCGGTTAATAATTCCAACATGGCACTATATTCCGCGATATTATTTGTAGCAGGACCTAAACACACACCTTGCCTGTTAACCAACTCACCAGCAAGATCATAGATTACTGAGGCTGCCGAGGATAGATTCCTGGTACTGCAGGAGGCACCATCGACGAAACCCACAAACGGAGTAATAGACATCTGCACAATCAGGAAGACCCGATCAGCAGAAAGATGCTTACATCGCACACCACACCAAACATTCACACAAATGAATATACACACCTATGTACACACACCACACCAAAAATAACTTTAAGCGTAGTATTTTTCAAGGTACAACCTGTTCCTAGGCTGCATGAATGGAACTGCTTTATAATCAATGAGCTCATAAGCCCCATTTTTCAATACTCATTTTACTATGTAGGGCCCATGCCACATCGGTTGGAACTTTGCTGCTCCATGTTTGTCATGCACTTGGTCGTATAGGAGGACAAGGTCCCCTTCGACAAAGGAACGCGGAGATACATATTGATCAAAGTGGGCTTTGACCCGCTTCTTTTGTGCTTCAATGATAAAGCAACCAAGTGGTGGGTTTCATCCAACCATTCCAAATACAAGAGATGCTCTTCTTTAGGAGAAGTGTCAGGCAAAAGTTCCATAGCCAACTTCAAGGAAGGAATTTCACACTCAACCGAAAGAGTTGCTTCCAAACCATACACCAATTGGAACGGTGTGAATCCAGTCGCACTCTTTGCTGACGTCCGGTAGGCCCATAGAGCTGAGAACAATTGGAGATGCCAATTAGACTTATGAATACCAATATTTCATTGAAGCATAGTGACCAAAACATTTTTCACAGCCTCAACCTGGCCATTTGCCTAGGGGTAATATGGCGTTGAGCTATCGTGTCGTAAGCCCAATCTTGATGTCAGCTCGACCATCATGTAATCTTGAAAATGAGTGCCATGATTGGTAACAATGGCCTGAGGGACCCCAAAATGTGAAATAATGTGGTTGAAAATAAACTAGGCAGCTGTCTTACCGTCGACAGCTAGTGTAGGCATCGCTTCGTCCCACTTAGTAAAGTAGTCAATAGCGACAATTATATATGCATGCACCCTGACCGAATGAGGGTTAAACGTCATGAAATCTACGCCCCATTTTGAAAAAGGCCAGATGGTAATAACAGGGTGCAGAGGGAGAGGTGGCATGCACATATTGCATTGAAAAACCTGACACGCATGACATTTTTGGACTGCAACAATACAGTCTTTGAATATTGATGGCCAGAAGTAACCTGCTCACAGAATCTTCTAGGCAGTGGCATATCTAGAAATGTGACCGCCACAGGTGCCACTCTGATAGTCATTAAAGACTCTTTTAGTGTCTTCCAGGGTTAAGCACCGATGGAGCACTGAATCTACTCCAACCCGGTATAACGTATATCCTACAATGCGGTAGGGTTGAGACTGATGCCGAATCCGACGTCGGGCATCTTTGGTCAACTCAGACCAGAATGTTGACGTTTGAAGATACACTATGATGTCACCATACCATGGGTCGCGAGTGCTGATAAGGAAGAGTGTTTCGTCCGGGATATGATCCTCGAAATGAGATGGGGTGGAGTCTGTCGGGAGGGAGAAAATGAGATCCGCAAAAACCAGTGATTTGGTCAACCTATCAGTGGTAAATTCTAGGTCGAAATCCTGAAGGATAACGATCCATTTGGAGTATTTTCCCCTAGTAATTGTCGAGATAGAATGTACATCATGGGGTTGCAATCCGAAACCATGGTTATTGTACACAACAAGATGTAGCGGCAGAACCACTACACAGCGTGTACTACGGCTAATGCCAATTTCTCGACGTGAGCGTAACGCGTTTCTGTGTCGAGAAGATTCCGTGATAGATAATAAACAACGTTTTCATTTCCATCATTATCATCCTACACCAGAACCATAGCTATGGTGCTAAACGCGGCGGCCAAATGTAGAGTGAAATCATGGTGATAGTTGGGAGGGCGAAGCAACGGACCATTAACAAGTAATGTCTTAAGCTTCTCAAAGGATCGTTGAGAAATCTTGTCCCACTGAAAGTGAACATTCTTCTTTAAAAGACGTGTGAAACCTTTAACCTCTTCCGTGTAGTTTGGGATGAAGTGTCAAACGAAATTAGCTTTTCCCTATAGACTCTGCAGTTGATATAACGAGGAGGGTGATGGGAGATTGACAATGGCCTCAACTTTTAGAGGGTCATGGCGAATCCCATCTTTGGAGACTATGAATCCCAGAAGACGACTAGAATCCACGCAAAAAATAAATTTATGAGGGTTAAGCTGGATATTATAACGTCGACAGCAAAGGAAAATCTAGTGGATGTGTTCTGGGTGGTCCTCCCACCGAGCTGAGTGAGCTGGCAGATCATCTAGATAAGGCTGAACGATATGGCATATGTCGTGAAATGCGTAAGACATAGAACGCTGGAAGGTAGCTCCAGCGTTCTTCAAGCCGAACGGGAGCTTTTTATAAGAAAAATTACCCCACGGACAGATGAATGCAGTCTTGTGTTGATCGGCAGGTAAAATATTTATCTGATTATACCCAGAAAAGCCATCCATCAGGGAATAAATCTCACTCCGAGCACATTCGTCAATGATTTGATCTATGAAAGGAGTGGGATAATTTTCCTTAGGACAGGCTCCATTAATATCACGGTAATCGACGCAGACTCTTATAGTACCCTGCTTCTTATCTATAAGGAAAATGTTTGAGACCCATTCTATGAGGGGGATCGGGTAAATGAAGCCCGCGTTCAAAAGTTTTTCAACTTCTGCTTTAGTGGCAGCGACTTTGCAAGGATGCACTGGGTGTAGACGTTGGCGGATGGGTTTCGCACTAGGGTAGGTGGGAATATCATGTACTACTATGCTGGGATCAATCCCAGGCATCTCTTCATAGGACCAAGCGAACACATCTCTGAATTCACGAAAAATATTAGTATAAACTCGTATCTCGTCAGGAGAACAAGTCACTCCCAGATGTATATTCTTGACTATCCCTAGTTTGATGGAGATGTCGATCGGAATGGTTAGGGTAATTTTGCTTAGGTTTCCTTCCGAAAGGACCTCATGAGTCAGTATAGGCATCTGGAAAGGCGGAGTAGGAACCTGAGATGAAAAACGCTCTAGATAGTCTGACATTTCCCCTAGGCTGGGCATGAAAGAGGAAAGATGATGTCCATCGCTCCAAGGCAGCTCCTCAAGAGACATTGTTTCAACGATGGGGGGAAATCTCTTTTAGAGGATCAGACAAGTTGGCCTTGCCGAGCTAGGGGGATTGAGAATATATATCTAAAGCCATGCTCGAGGGAGCATGTTGAGGGGGAGGAGGATCAAATGCGGCGATGATTTCATAGTAATTGATCTCTACTGGAGTTATGGGCATCGATTCTCCAAAATTAGTCACCTATTCAGGTGAATGGATGATCCATGGGTCGTCAAACCTGGAGACCATATTAACTTGAACGGTGTGCGGTGGTGGTGCGAGAAAAATACCCATGAGGACGGGGTCATTGAAGAGACTGGGTCCTACACTGTCAGGGGGATTGGGAATCTGATCCATGTAATGAATGTTGTTCTCAGAGGTGGAGGTGAAGAAAGACAACTGATCCATAGTAATAATTTTTCCCTCATGAGGGAATTTAAGAAGTCTAAAGAGGGTGGATGGCACACATAACATGGCGTGAGTCCAACTGTGGTTGAGAAGCAGATTGTAGTTAAGCTTGGAATCAACCACTTCTACTTCTACATTGACTGTCTTCCCTTGTAACATAATCATCAAAGTTTCGAGAACACCCAGGGGTTTGGATTCCCGACCATCGAATGCCTCTAAGGCATTGGGGGAGGATGACAGGGCCAGAGAGCCAATGGCCTTCCAGCTAGTGGATGACATAACACAGGTGGAAGAACCTTCATCTACAACAGCCTTATGGATGTTAAGATCGTTGATCCCGACTTGAATAATGAGAGCAATTTGGTGTGGAATTCGGGGGGTAAAATTTTCTAAGTTGAAAGTGAGAAGACTAGAATCGGTGGGATCGATTGCACCGATTGCTGACAACAAAAATTTCCATTGCGAAGGGAAAATTTGAAGAACTTCCAATGCAGACATAGCAGAAGGCGCTTGTGCCAAATCCTGAACAATATTGTAGTGCTGAGCGGCACAAGAATTTGGATTGTAGGAAGACATTTGTAGAACACCTTTAGAAGGTAGCCTCACAACAGGTTCAGTAGTAGGCTTCTCAATCTCCAAAAAACCAGAGACAGGAGGAGGAGGTGGGCCATCCACAATCTCCTTCCCAGCTGGCTGACGCAATCCAATATAATCCTTCGAACATGTAGCAATTGAGACAGGTGCTGCACCATTCATCATAAAGACCTGGGACCCAAATGGTGTAGATGGTGAGGGCTTCTCAACCATCTGGGTCTGCTGAGATGGAAACGATTCTTTAAGAACTACCGGATTCCCTTTGGAGCCTTTCAGAAGTTGACTAATTTCAGATCGTCAAGGACAATCTTTGGTATAATGATCTCCTTCATAGATAGGGCAGGGGTACTTCGGTTTTCATTGGGAACCGTCACCAGTACAAGGTTTAGAAGATTCTGACTTTGCTGCATCGGGTTTGGATTTTTGTTTGCCCTTATTTTTTCCTTTGGAGGATTTTTCCATAGGATTAGCCTAAAGGGCGTTAACTTCCATAGTCTTGCCAGAATCTGGAGGGGCGGGAAGAGCAGAATTATTGGATGAATTGGACTTCTACTTCCCATTTGAAGATTTTCGAGAATTTTGAGACACGGAACCAATAACACCATCTACCACTGGGGTAGGTGGAGCTTTAGAGGTTCTCGGGCGCGGAGCATGAGTTAAAATATCATAAAGTGTGCCAGACTGAGAGTATGTTAGATCGAGATACTAGGCATGCGAAATGGCCTGTTCTTCAGTCACACATGCCCCCATAGCAATATCTTGCGCAATTTTGTTAACAAAGGATGTGGTGAACCAGTGAGTTAGTATTTGATCAGGTATATCAAACTTGATCAGCCTACGATGACGTCGCCACTCATGAATATGATCGGATATGTGGGTGGCTTTATCCTACTTCAATGAAGTCAAGAGATGTGTCCCGACTTCATAGTGAACTGGTAACTAAAAGTGAGTCAAAAAAGCCATTGCTAAATTGTTGAAATCCTGAAAGATGCCACGAGGTAATTCAATATACCACTTAGTAGTAGCACCAGTAAGAGTGCGCTAGAAGAGGCGCAGATGAATTGAATCATCTACCCAAGAGTTGGACGAACACCAAAGATGGTAAGTCATTACTTGAGCTTGGGGGTCCTCTCCAGCTTTACCCTCAAACTTTGGGCAGTCGCTGGGTACTTTTGTCGGAACCGGAGGCCAATAAGGATTGTGAATAATTGGATCATTGGTTAATTTAGAAATGTCTGGTAACTCCAAAGTAGCCAAGAACAGCAATTGCGGATTGAACGGCATGCCAAGCCCTCGATAAGGACCAGTACCTGTACTCCATGCTGGTTGAGAATATCCTTGCCCCCATGGGTTCTGTCCGGTAGGATTCTGACCGTAGGGGGTATAGGGTGTATAACCAGTCTAATTCGGTTGTTGGTAACCAGTGTACGGGGCTTGATAACCAGAGTATGGACCCTGATTGTATGTCAGCCTCCTTTGGATAGCCTGTGGATTTGGCTGCTGAGTATAGGCATAGTCAGGTTGTTGAGTGTAATAATTGGAACCCTGGGGCTAGTTGTAATTGGGTTGGTATTGACCATGAGAATAGTAACCACTTTGAGGTTGAGTGGGCTGTTGATAGGTGGGACCCTACTGAGCGTGATAATTAGGGCGCACCGTTCGATTTAGCTGCAGCATTGAATAAATCGGCTGTTGGGCAGGGTTGACAGAATGTGCAGGTTGGCTTGGTTGAACAGGCTGACCTGGCTGAATGGGCTACCCTGGGTGAATAGGTTGACCCGAATGAACAGGTTGTGCCGGTTGTATAGGTTGACCTGGCTGATGTGGAACACCGGGTTGTGCCAAATGAGCCGTTTGGCCTGGTGGTGGAATGGAGCCAGGTGGTGGTTGGTAACCAATTTGACCTGCAACAGGACTATAAGATGATCCTGGCTGATGTGTAACATTTGGAGCAATAGGATACTGAGGTTGCATGGGTTGTGAAGGTTGGACTTGCCCCTCAGGCCCATATACTAGCCCTGGTTGGTACCCTAGTTGAACAGGCTGACCTGTGAGTCCTTGAGGTTGCCCAGGTTGGACTCCAGGAAGAGGCTGCATGAGTTGACCTAAAGGGTTTTAATACTATCCTTGCGGACCATATATGGCCCGTGATGGCCCGAAGGGTAGCCTTGTAAGGTCTGTCCTTGCAGGTCATAAGGATAGCCAGGCTGGCCTGAAGGTTGGCCTTGAAAAGGTTGTCCTTGCTGGTTATAAGAATTCCCAACCTAGTTATACGAAAAACCCTAAGCATGAAGTTGAGCCTCAGGAGCAGGTAAACGTAAATGATTCTTGTACTCATCATACTGATATGGAAAAATGTACACGGATGTACCATCCTGTGCATAATGCGAAAAATATGAGCAGTTGGGATCTTGAGAGGATTATCTGACCTCGAGGTTCGATTGTTGTAAGGAAAATCGACACTCCTAAGGAGATATGTTCTCCAGCATAGCAGAAGCTATATAGACATCTTCGAGAAGTGATGTGGTCCTTACGGACTAAGTGGTAACAACAGGTGTAGATGCAGCCACACAAAAAGTGGGCCTGATGGGTACAGAAGTGACCTGAGGGGATGACGTGATGGGTGTCCTATGAGACATCCCCAATGAAGGAATAACTGGCCTCATAGAAGGAGCTGATACCCCCATAGAGGCAGTGGAAACGATAATCTGACCTAAGGATCTATACCCTGCTAGTAGTGAGGGTGATTCGGGTGGATATTGGTGGCCACCCGCCTATTCCACTTGGGCCCCCACCATTGTCTCTTTCAGTTTTTCAGTTTTGGCATAACTTACTATTTTTAGCAGTTTTTTGGGTCCTGAACTTCCGGAGCCGTTTTGAGGCCCTAAACGACGTTTTTTGGGTATCATTTTACCAGCAAGTGGGATCATCCAATTTGTTGTAATAGTTGTAGTCCTCGGATAGAGTTTTCTAATGATGTATCATGTGCGTCAAACGGAGATAGTATGCCAAAGTTACGTCCTTGGGAAGTTGAAACACCAATTTACCCAAACGGGGCCCATAGTTTTGGCACTTCATCTCCTAGGGTTAGGTTTTTGGGATGTTTAGGATTCTCCATTGTTTCTCAATAATAAATAGGCCCTCGAGCCTCATTGTAACTCAATTAAGAGGCCTGTAGCTACCACATCTCTTCTCAGAGATAGCTACTAGTGCCCTAGCTAGTTTTATTTCCATTCTGTCTGTAAGCAAATTTCAGTTCTTTGATATTAATGAAATGAAGTGTAAATTCCGCTGCATCTCTGTATTTATGGTTATATGTTTAGTCTGTTGCATTCCTACATAAATCTAGATCAGTGGTATCAGAGCGGTCTGCTTTTTCTCGATCCTTCTTTGCATGTCCCCAACGAGGTCGGAGTATAAGGAGCTAGGGCTTGATCTGGTGGAACCTTTGCAGGATCAGCCTCGCAAACCTCGACAGACGCCCATGGGGGACGAAAAGAAAGATGAGGGAGCAGGAGATCCTATCAAAATATTGCTCGAGGAGGCCCTCGAAAAACAAAGGAACGTGATGATGGATAACTTTGCTCAGATCCTTCAACGGCTGCCCACCGGTGGCGCATCTGCATCCAGTAGCCACTCTGGAGTGGCGACTCCTTTTAAGGTACAAGTAAATTTTGACATTCCCATATTTGAGGGTCAAATAGACGCAGATGCCGTAGATAGATGGTTGAATCTATTAGAAGGATATTTCTCTGTTCATGACTTTTCAGACCGGGAGAAGATTATTTTGCACTCCTCAAAGCTACCCCCCATGTTAAGGACTGGTGGGAAACCTACTGTGAGAACAAGGACCAGACAGAACCCTCTCTGTTCTCGGCCGTACCAACTTGGAATTCTTTCCGAGACGCCGTCAAGGAACAATACTATCCCGTGGGGAGCTATGAGGACAAGTATATACAATGGACCACGCTGCGACAACAAAGGGATCAAGATGTGCATAGGCCAAATACATTCATACCCTCTTTCCAAGTTGGGTATCAAAGGTCGGAAGAGAAACATTTGGTGCTAAAGTATCATGAAATTTGTCTTCTGAATACATTCGGAAGAAATGGAGTTTCTCAAACATCTCTCGCTTGGTAGGACATACGGTGTCTTTTGAGGATTGAGCGAGAAATTCAAGAAACGGAAAGAGCGAGACTTTGGATGGAGAATCAAAAATGAGAAGGTGCTTCCAAACCGCGAAACAAAAGGGGCAGGCCAAGGCATGGCGGCTAGACAACCCGTCGAAGCCACAAGAAAAGAACAGCACCACAAAGCCAAAGAAGGACACGGGAAAGTGGTGTGAGTTCCATAAGAGCTCCACTCACAACACAAGTGAGTGTCGGGCCAAGCAGTCGCTAGTGGCCGAGATGAGGGCTTCTGAGTCAGATGCATGCTCTGACTCCGAATCAAAACCTAAAAAGGGGAATGAAAAAGGGAAACAGATTATTGATGCGGAGCCCAACGCCACTGTTGCCACTACAAAGGTCCAGAAGGAGGAACCGGAAGATCCAGAGGAGGAGGAACGTCTCTTCCACTCCCAGATGTGGGTAAAGGGCTCCCCTGTACAGTTCATTGTCGACAATGGGAGCCAAAAGAACCTCATTTGAGCAGACGCCGTGAAGCGGTTGGGCTTGCCGACCACAGCTCACCCACATCCATACACCATCGGGTGGCTTCACCAAGGACGAGATCTCCGCGTCAGCCAGCAGTGTCGCCTTCCCTATAGCATCAAGCCCTTCGCGGATGAGGTATTATGTGACGTTGCTCCTATTGATGTTTCTGATGTATTATTAGGACAACCATACTTGTGGAAGCGTCATGCTGTGTATGAGTCTCGACCTCATGTTGTTATTATTACTTTGGGAAATAAGTTGTACAGGATACCAGAGGTACCACCTCCTACGACTATCTCTTTGGTTACTGCAAAACAATGTAGTAAGCTCATTTCCCAAACCAGGAAATTCGTTTTCCTGATGATCCGCCCCCAGGGCAAGAAGAAGACTGTGGCCACGACCTCCAGACAGGGCTCCTCTGCACAACAGCAACAAATGGATAAGGTTGTGGAGGAGTACGGGGACATATTCACCTCACCCACAGGGGTTCCTCTGCACTGTCAGGTCAAGCACCCGATTGATCTGACCCCAGGTGTGCCGCTACCTAATGGAACGATCTATCGGCGCTCTATTCTAGAGAATGATGAAATCAAGAGGAAAGCAAGGCCAATATGCTCACCCTACCTAGTCGACCTTGGAATCCATCTCCATGGATTACATGTCAAGGCCTACCCTCTACTAAGAATGGCAATGACTATGTTTTCGTGGTCGTTGACAGATTCTCGAAGATGGCCATTATGGCGGCCTGTAAGAAGAATATCACAGCAGAAGCTACTGCTAAAATCTTCTTTGAACGAGTATGGGTACACTTTGGGATCCCACAGTCTATCATATCAGATCGAGATAGCAGGTTCCTCAGCACATTTTGGTCCAGCCTCTGGTCAATGTTGGACACAAAGCTCACCAAGTCCACAGCTTTCCATCCCCAAACAGATAGCCAGACAGAGGTCGTCAACAGAATGATTGTACACATTCTGCGCATGTACAACTCAAAGCATCCACGCACATGGGACGAGAGCCTCCCCTATGTACAACACAGTTATAACCGGGCTCTCCACGGTTCAATTGGCCATAGCCCCTTTCAGGTGGGCTTGGGATTCCAGCCACTATGTCCCATTGACATAGCCATGCCGTTTGCAGCTGCTCAGGCCGATTCAGCTCATGTCCATTCTGAAGTTGACAAAGCAAGTAGCTTCATCGAGCGCATTCAACACATCCGCCAACAGGTTCATGATATATTGGACAGAGCCAATGCGAAGTACAAGCAGCGCCATGATCAACACCGGGTGCCACACCACTTCCAGGTGGGCGAAAAAGTATGGCTACATTTGCAGAAGGAGCGCCTCACTGGACCTCACCGCAAGCTTTGCCCGCTCCGATACGGGCCGTACACCATCACCAAGGCTGTAGGTAACAATGCCTTCGAGCTTAGTATTCCACCATTCCTTGGTCTGCACCCAGTCTTCAATGTGGATCGCCTTCGTCCTTACTTTCCACCTCTACTGGACACCTCGGACATTGCAGAACAACTCACACCAACGGAGTTAAACCCAGACTGCATGGAACAGGCCACCACAGATTGTATCATGGACATGCAAATCAAGAACACTCGTCAACAGCAGATCCAACTGTATCGGGTTGTCAAAGCTGGCCAACTCCTGCACCAAGGAAAGTGGTTCACCAGGGACCAAGTTCAGCAGAAATTTCCTCATCTCATGGAGGAACTTAACGAAATGGGGACCATTGATTCCTAAGGGGGGAGGAATGATCCAGGTGGATATTGGTGGCCACCCACCTATTCCACTTGGGCCCCCACCATTGTCTCTTTCAGTTTTTCAGTTTCGGCATAAATTACTATTTTTAGCAGTTTTTCGGGTCCTGAACTTCCGGAGCCGTTTTGAGGCCCTAAACGACATTTTTTGGGTATCGTTTGTCCAACGAATTTCATGGAATGAAATTCGTCCTGAAAGTTGTATTCCTCGGATAGAGCTTTCTAATGATGTATCATATGCGTCAAACGGAGATAGTATGCCAAAGTTACGTCCCTGGGAAGTTGAAACACCAATTTACCCAAACGGGGCCCATAGTTTTGGCGCTTCATCTCCTAGGGTTAGGTTTTTGGGATATTTAGGGTTCTCCATTGTTTCTCAATAATAAATAGGACCTCGAGCCTCATTGTAACTCAGTTCAGAGGCCTGTAGCCGCCACATCTCTTCTCAGAGATAGCTACGAGTGCCCTAGCTAGTTTTATTTCCATTCTGTCTGTAAGCAAATTTCAGTTCTCTGATATTAATGAAATGAAGTGTTAATTCCACTGCATCTCTATATTTATGGTTATATGTTTAGTCTGTTGCGTTCCTACATAAATCTGGATCAGAGGGACCGAGCGAAGACATAATAGATGATTCGGGGTTGTCTTCTGGGAATAATTTCCGGGTTACTTCTGGAAATAACTGGTAATCTTCACTAGACGTAGGGATTTCCTTGCTAGGAGAATGGCTGGATTCACTCATATTTGAACCTGCCGCTAGATCTCGTAACAGACAGCGAGGACTAGGAGGAATAACAACAGCTATAAAAGGCGAACCCAATGTAAGAGGAGGGAAATATTCCCCTAATCCAAATCTAGACTAAGAGTCGGAAAAGGGCGAACTGAACTCAACTAGTCCTCCAAAGGGAATCTCAGAAAAAATCGGTCCCTCGTCGGGAAACTTGGAAATGATGGGCTGTTGTAACTTAGCAGAGGATTGTGAGACCTCTGATGAATCATCTCTATATGGACTACTAGTAGACAAAACTGAAGGTTCTGCCACTGTGACAGTAAGGACAAAAGGAAAAGATTAATTACAACACACGGGCTGAAAAAGAGTCAAGGCACACAATCAAACGACCAAAAAGAAAAATATAACAGGGCGTGTGATTGTGGGTGATTTATTTTATGACATTGAAACTTAGAAACTTCACCATTTCATGTTTTAAGAGTCAAGAAACGGATGAAAGATGACTCTATCTCTTTCAATTTTGAAGCAAGCGTGAAAGGATAAGCGCTTGGTGATCTTTTCAAATTTAAGGAGTCAGATAAGATCAAAATGACTGCTCAGGAATACTAGGCAAGGGTGTACCAAATAACTGTGAGCTGTAATATACACCTTGGTTTCAAAATGAAACAGAAATCAACCAAGGGCTTAACGTACGTGCAGGAAATCTCCCCGAATGTTGTGTCTGGTGTATCACGGGTGTAGGGCAGTAGACTCTGCTTCCTATGGATAAAGGATAGAAACCTAGTGGGGTCTCCCTTTATACACGTGACGATACGGGGAGCACAAGTCCATACTAGTGCTATCTAAAGCCAAGAGGCGAACGACAACTACTAGATTTAAAGACGTCGAAACACGTCTCTAGCCTAGACCTCAAAATAATTTGTTAATGTTTCAATGATGCCTTAGTGTAAATTGAATAAGTTATAATGTTTATCTTCAATTATGTTTTAGTTTTCAGGCCCTAGTGAGTGTTATGTCTCAAAATCTCCTAAATGCACACTACATGCCATAGTATATCATTTCATTCGATGAAAGCTAATTACGAGAGAGTTAAGAGCTTTTCACACAATAACAAAATGACCAAACAACAACCAATGATATCTCTAATGCAGCTAATGGAAACTAAAATATTTTCTTTCAAAGTTACTAATCACTAATAACACCGAAAAGATTTAATTCACACTAACTAATCCAAAGCAAAAGAGAATTTTTTTTGTATTTTCAATGTTTAAGAGAAAAAATGCACTAAACAAAATGAAAACTAATGAGGAAACCAATTTGAGAAGTGACAGCAGAAGAGGAAAAAAAAAAATCAAATTTCACTCAATGCAAACACACAATCAAACCTCAAATTGACAAAAAGTCCCTCGAATAAAAAGACACCCAAATACTCAATTGAACCATGTAATCCAGGCCCAAAATGAGGCAAGGTGTAATTCGAATGAATAAGAAGCCAATCATTCAAATAATGCAATAAAACGATAGAAAACCACCAAACGAGTGCAGAGAAGCAATCACAAAGCTGACTGAACAGACAGAAACCAAAAACTCCCAAGGGAGGCTCGACGCACAATAACACCTAGATGCCCTAGTGCTAATATGTAAAATCGATAGAAATGGGCAAACAACCAAAGGATGAAGGTCGCAGTCAGTCAAACAAGGCTCCAGAACACTCAGGCAGTCGAAAAAATGAAACCAAAATCACAGATCAAGCTTAGAGAGATCAAAACGAAAAAAACCGTAGCACTTCACAGCACTGGCGCGACTATCAGGCTGAAACTAGCGCCATAACAAGATTGGCGTGAGTAGTAAATTGGAAACTAGCACCAATTGGCGTGACTGTCACGCTAATAAGCACGCCAGTCAAGTTTGCTATGCAAAAATAAAAAATAAGCAATCCAAGAAGCAGATCAGTGATGTTGGAGCTCAAACAAAAAGCCAAAGACACGAAAAGAGCTAGCCAAAAAAGCTGATCAAGCAAGCAAAGTCAAGAATCGACCAAAAGACAAGATAATACTCCAAGTGTTTAGTTCATAAACTAGACCGGAGATTGACTGAAGCAACATTCATCTACTTTCGCTAATGTAGAGCAAGAGCGGTTCGAAGGCTATCTGGCTAACTTCAGGCTCCGTCTGTAGTTTATAAAGCAAACAACAAGCTCACTCCCTAGTGGAGTCGCCAAACTTTTGTAGAGGTAAATCCCATTTGCAGATAGAGGCGATCCCTACTAGCCCAGATCAGGTCTATCAACAATCGTAACATGCTATGGCGCACGTTCCTAATTGTAATAAACCAAATCGCGAAGAAGGCCCACCTCAAGTCCAACGCTGTCGTTTGTGGAGAAGATGGCATTCCCGTTTCCTTGCTCTAGCAAATCACAATCCTCTCGCTTGCGGCGATCGAACATCTGCACACATAAGAAACACGACAAACACAAGCGTAAAACCCGATATATGCAATTATGTATCAGTCGGAGAAGACTCAAATCAAGATCATAATGAGAAATATGAGTGGAACCATAACCAATAGTCACTTATCATTAATCCATCAAAGGAAAATACAACTTGGCTCTGACGCTGAACCTTCCTTCAGCGGGTTGTCAGTAGAATACGTCTCGGTAAAGCTTGTTAGGAATGGGGACAAGCCTCTCTCTTCAATTTTCAATCTCCTTGCTATGGATTTGGCACTATGAGGACTATCAAAGCTCTTGCAGCATTCTTTAGGCTATGAAGGCTCTTGAATATTAGCTTGCAAAGGGAAATGACAAGCTTATATAGATGGTGGAAGAGGAGTTGGGATCCCTACAATCATGGGATTGGCCCTATCCTCAAGGAAGTTTCCATGAGAGGTGGAAAACTACTTCCTTTACATGAAAATCCGGACCCAAACGTCCCAACTTAATTTTGAGACCAGTTCAGGAGTTCGTTGGAGTCAATCTTCTGCCATTTATTTTTAAAAAACACCCTTTATTAAGCCTAGCGCAAGTGCAACTTTGAGATAGAGTGGCAATTGGTGCACCCTCTTTGGAAGATTTCCCCCATTGGCGCGGGTATAACACTGGCTAGTCACGCCAAGGATGAAAAAGCTATTTTTAAGGTTTTTCACAAGGAGTTATCTTCAAGGGAATGAAAGTCCATGTCTAGGGGAATGTCATAAAAGTGTTTTTAGATCATGTCATTGCTCACAGGTTAGGGAATAAGCCCTCCAATCCGCGGGACGGGGAGACGGTGACAAATTGTTGTGTAACAATTATGATCCACCACAAAACATCACCCAACACATTATAGATAATGATGAAGCTTTGGAAGAGATGCATCCTAAAGATCTTTTAATAGGCATTCATGAGATTAATATCCTATTGAAAATTTTTAAGAACATATATGAATCAGTTGAGGAAGAGATGATCCAAGAAATAAAGAACATTCCTCAAGATATCCATGAAAACTCAAATATTGATTCATCATCCCTTATAGCTAAGGCTCAAGAAGACATCTAGCCTCGAAATCAATCTTCATAAGAGATGGAGAACTGATGTACTCCTGTTCAAAGGAACATAGAAACATCTTCCCTTTTGATAGAAAAAGAGATAGATCAGACTATTTATAAACAGTCGCTCTATGAAACTTTTTGCAAAACAAACACTCTTGCCCATTCAGATAGAGAACTTTTTTGTACAGATTTAGAAAGTTATTTTGTAGCTCAAAATGAAGAAGGACCTGCTGATAACCTAGTATGTTTGATTGGTAGTATTACTTATATTCGTGATTCTCCTAACTTTGATCTATCTAGTGATTATGATTCCCAAAAAAAGATTAATTTTGCAAGATCATCATTAGCAGATTTATGGGAGGAAGATCAATTCCTTCAAGGAAGTAATGAGCCAGTGCAGACTATTTATGATATTGATGATGAAACTTTTCAAAGCCTAGAAGTGAGTCAAGATTCATTTGATATTTTCTCTGCTTCATTTCAAATCATCAGTAATAATTTCCATGTGATTGGGACTCAATAGACTTTTGTCTCAAAGGATGAGGAGGAAAGAAACAAAGAAATTTTTGAGGAGGTTGAAATCAAGGAGCGTTCTCTTGAAAAAGAGGAAGCAATTGAACATACCCCTGCTCAAGAATATAATAACCCCCTCATAGAGTACAGTCCACTAAACCAGAGCTTACTAGGGCTACAAGAGGACAACACTGCCAAATATGATGAGTCCTCCAGTTCAGATGATGAAGAAAAAGAGGGAGGAAAACAAATAGAAGACTATCCTACTAAGGATATACCATCTTCTCAAGAAGAAGAATCTTCCTTTTTTTGTTAAGAATGATGAAGCTTCCAAGCAACTTTCTGAAGATATGCTCCTCAAAGCTGAAGTCTTGGAAGAAAACAATCTACCGGATGTGGAGGACCAAAAAGAAGAGAACCTTCGTCTTTTCTTTGTTGATCCTATGGAAGAGTGTGTGGAAATTCCAACTGGATCAAATTATCAAGCATTGATCCTTTGCCAGAGCCAGAGACGTGAAAAGCTATCACCTCCTGTGATAGTTTTTATTTTGAAGGTTAATCTTCAATATGTTCTATCGATACCCTTGACAAACAGCCAAAGTTTCTTCATCTTTATGGCATTACTCAACCGGCTACATTGGAACTTTTGTATCATATGATAATGTAAATACTCCAAGTTATCATAGGTTAGATAGGAATGTCAATGAAGCTCAGTTCTGAGCATGTATTTAGTTTTTGTTTTCTATTTTGAAGAAAAATCAAAAAATCAAAAATACAAAAACAAAGAAAAGAAAGAAAAGAGGGCAGATTGTGAAAACAAGAAAGGTATAGCCCCATCCCAAAAAAGAGAAACAAATCTGAAAGTGTGCAAGCTCAAATGCCACTCCTGAAGAACACACTTCTAGATAGTCAAACATCTTAATCTTGACTAATCAGCTTTAAATTTTCTGCTGATGGGATAGTGAATTCGATTTGCCAAATTGTTTAATCTTGACTTATCAATAGATAGTTTAGGATAGAAATTAAAGGTTCAAACATGCTCAAAATCTGAACCTAAATTTCCAAGCAAAAGAATGACTCGAATCTGTTTTAAATCCTGAGTCACAAAATATGTAAAACTGGTTCTAATCATCTCAAAATCTGAGCCAGTCGATAGAAGAAAAACAGCTCAAACAAATTCAAAACACAACTGAAGAAAATATGAAGGAAGTGCTTTGAAATTTAAGATCTCAAGCCTTCCATTTTGTTTTAAATTTTGTGCATAATATTGTCTATGTGCAGCTTATTTTTATGCCATAGACCAACATCAAGTTAGACTGTTCAATCCTGACTTG
Organism: Pinus albicaulis; assembly: GCA_034641835.2. Classification (NCBI taxonomy): domain Eukaryota; kingdom Viridiplantae; phylum Streptophyta; class Pinopsida; order Pinales; family Pinaceae; genus Pinus; species Pinus albicaulis. Next base: position 674,886,113 of record CM076575.1, read on the forward strand.
AATGCTTTTGAATTTATGTTGTAGAATTTAGAGAATAAAGTCTGTTCGACAGTTTAACCCCAACAGACGGTAGATTAGGTAGAGAATCATATGGGCTCAACTGTCTAATCTGATTCCATGGAGAAATAAGGAGTAGAAATAGATTAGATTTCCTGTTTTCAAAAGAATAAAATGTTATGAAAGAGTTTTCCAATCCAAGTGCAATTTGATGAATAAAAAATGTTAGATTAGTAGTATTTGGTAGGTAGAAAGCTTGTAGATGAAATATCCATTGTTTTTATGGTTGCTAATATGTTTTCAAAGCAAGATCAGTCTAGCAAAGGAAGGGTAGCCCAATGGATGAGGCACAGGTCAGCCTCCCAAATAACACAATGGATGTGACATAGGTCAGCCTCCTAGAGAATGCAAGTCTGAAGTTCTTGATGCCTTCAAGAAGGCACCATCCCCAAGTGGAGCCACTGTTAGCCACCTATAAAATTTGTTGTAGCAAAAGGTGGATAAAATTTTTTGGAGCCTTCAAGCAACAAATTTTATTGCTAAAAAGTGTTGGCTCTTGAAGACTCTTGAAGGCCTCATGCCTCTGTCCAAATCTTCGTTACTGTTCCTATCTTAAAAAGACTGAAATTATGCTAATTTCATTGAGGAAACTGCTGCGAAAATCATCATTTTTTCCCTTCCTCCACTCAGAACTAACCTTCATTTTTCTTCCCTTTTTCTCGATAAAACTCCTCTATTTTCATGATTCCTCTTCTTCCATTCATGAAAATCATTTTCCATGGTTTAAAACGCATTTTAAAACTATTTCGAAACCCCCAAATCCATTGAAAACTCTGAAAAAATTCATAAAAACAAGTTTTTATTACTAAGGACTTAAGCCCCCTTGGGCTACGTTTTAAACCACTTCCCCTACATGCCCACACCGTAAGAACTAGGCAATATGCCCATCAGGTGCTTATCACGTCAAAATTAATCCACAATGGGTTGATTGAAAGACCGCATCAAAAGTTTCGATGCGATTGAGTCCCTTTATTATAAATCTGCCCCCTCCGCTTTTCGTTCCATATAACCTTCACCCTGGACAAAGTGATAAGAGTCTAGAGGCGCTAATCGTATCGCAAGTTTCAAATGGTTAGATTGAAAAGCCCAAGCTTGAGGCTCTGACTGTGATTGGCCCTTTGTTATATAATTCCCCGAGCATACTACATTCCATATAACCAAGGCCCCGCAGTCGAGTGCCAGACCATACCATAGATATATATCCCGCCCACGAAAGTATCAAAACTTTGTATTATATTGAAACTTTGGGTTTTCATATATCATGAATGGTTTCCGCAAGTTTGCTTTAAAAAGTAATCCCCATCGTTGATCATAAGTAGATCAAATGGCCCACGCAACATCACATCGCAACATTTTCATTGATCGCATTTAACATAATGCCCCTTCCGATCACCGATTCCCGATTCACTCTCCGCCATCGATCTAATTTGTAGATCGACGGTCGGTGCTCAATCGCATCACAAGTTTCATCGGGTGCGTTTGTTTGTCCCCCTTGATCAGCCATCCCTTCGATTCATTTCCCACCATTTTTTTTATCCTCAGATCAATGGTCATCACTCAATCGCATCACCCTCCTCGATCGCGTAATCGCATTGGTAGTTTTTGCTACACCCTCCCTCTTTCCCTGCCGATTGCGATCCTCCGATTAGATCTGGACCATCCACCTGTCCATATTGAACGGTCCTAGATCATTCCCATATTATTTTATTGCCCTTCGCCTTCCACCAAAGGGTTTTCAAAACCAATCACCACCGTTGATCATTGCACGATCGACGGTCCCATCTTATTCTTCCCTCTGCTCTCCTTTTAACCTTCTCTTGGTTGATCTCCATAGTTGGATGATGTCATCCAATGGCCACGCTCCTCCCTGCAACCTTCTAAGAAGTTTAACCAAAAAACACAAGATTTTATAATATTGTTTGTGTTTTGTAGGTGTTTAAAGGTTTATCTGTTATATTGAAAGAAAGGCCGAAGGCTGGGAATGATGATTCTCGTGCCTTCGATTCATAAAAAGAAAATAGTTCGCAGGGCTCCATTCATGTCTCATCAATGTTTCATGGAGGCATTGATGTCATATGAGCCCTGCGCGGCCTGTACATCAATAAGACACAATGTTATTAAATCACAATTAAAAGAGTATTAGTGTCGAAGAGAGAACATAGCAGAACATAAGGATTGAAGATAATTTGGGGATTACAGCTAAGAATGATTATCAAAAGCCTAATCCCCATAATTAAAACACAGTTAAAGGAACATCATAAGTGTTATCAAACATGAAAGCCTCCACTGCCACATCCGAGGCAAATTGATTCCTCCCAACTACCATAGTGCCACATGTGCCTTAAAAGCATTCAAACAGAGGCCGAACTTATTGAGAAAAATCGGATATTTTCCTCAGTGTAGCCAGAGAGTTAATTCTGCCAAATAATTTAATGACAAAATATCAGTAGAGTTACTCCAACATAACACAGAGCCTCAAAAGTCAACAAAATCTCCCACCGAGCTTAATCTTAAGTGAAAAACAATTAATACAGTGAAACACCTGTAAAATTCTTCATCGAGCCCGTCAAAGGCCGAGAAGTCCTCACTCTGTATTAATTCTTCTGAGAGATATTTTACTAGATCTCACCTCCTCATTCTTCTATAAATACTTCTGTAGAATATGAGAAATTTTTGCTTGAGTTGGTTGCAGAACTTTGAAATACATTTGAGCTTAAACTTATGATTGTAAATAGTGTTCACTGGCCATTGAAGCTCTGTTTGTGTTTAGATTAGTTAGGCTGAATAGTGAAGATGATTGCTGAACTAAAACATTGGACTTGAAGACTGTAACTGGTTTGACATCAATAACAAGCTGTTTCTTGGGATCCTGGTCTATATCACTGGTGAAGTGCCCCTTTCTTTATTATTGTTTTTTCCTTCTATGTATGCCATATTGTTCACTATTCTCTGATAAAGAACAACATTTATAGAGTTAGGATTTACTGTTTACCAGTACCCTTCTCTCACTGATAAGCTTTATCTCAATGTTTTCCTCCAATTTGTTTATTTAAGAATGATTCAATACAGTTTAAGCAGTTAGGAATGTTGGCATTCCCTCGTCCTACTGTTTGCTTTAAACATTGTTCTTGAAAGTTATTTTCATCATTTGATTATTAAAGTTAGACTAGAAAAGTGATGGTTTTCCCTATTTCTAGTTTCTATTCTCCAAAGGCAAATTTTGAAGGTTTGCCTTGGTGTTGACTGAAAGTAGACCAGGTTCAAAAGTACCTTATATGATCTTAAGTTACACTTTGTTTTCTTTTATGTGTTTTCATACTTTCTGAAGGTAATTATGCGGATTACTCGATTTTTTGTCAATTAAGCTTCTTTAATACAAACTTGCCCAAGAAGTCTATGGTTAGCCCTGTTCTTGGTTGGTTTTAAACAGTTACTTAAGGGGATTTTCTTGTTTGGACTGACTATAAATCCTTGGTGAAATTATTATCAATTTTCACCCCTCCAACACTTTATTATTTCCATTCCATCACTCTAATCTCAATAATCTTGTCATATAGATGACTTGCCCCTTGGATGACTCTTGATGTTGTTGCTCAATTAAAGCCCTGTTATGACTCCATAGCCCAATGGACTAAAAATCAGCGTTATATCTATATTTTTAGACAAAGCTATTCTATTCACTTGCAACTTCTCACCTTTGAAACTTTTTGCACTTATAACTTTCCCCTCAAATGATAATCATGCTCAACCATCCAAAAAACAAAACAAACCCTTGGCCTTCATAGCTACCCTAATATCATTACCCAAAACTTCAAAGACAAACCCATCTTTGCACTCATTGGAGATATCCCTCTCCGGATTCAGGAGGGCTAGATCCTAGAATCCCAAAGTGGTTGAAACAATGTTTCTCCCCGCGGTCAGACTTTTGCCAATCTTGCTGATTACAGGGAGCTAACAATTCCCTCGTTATCTCCAATTTTAGGTATATGTCATTCTTTGCACTTCATAATTACTAATGGAAAACTAGGTTTTCCAATAAAAATGAACTTAGGTGATTGCTTTGCTGTCGATATTACTTGCATTGTTGTGTGGAATAGAATTGGAGAACAAAGAGCACAAACGACCCCAGAAAATTTTAGTTTTCAAATTAGTAGCATTATTAAAAGTAATAATAATAACAAGCTACACTTCTAATAACAAATGCCGAGAAAAATGGTTTGAAGCTTTCACCCTAGCATATTTCTCTTACTTGAATATTTTGAGGAAGAACACATTATATGAATAAAATTGTCATCCAATGGGCACAACACTTTTTTCATCTTTTCGAGTATTTTTCCTTTTATATTCAACTAAGCCTTCAATTTTTATACTATATCTTGTGATTTTAGTAATTTAGCTTACATTTCTTGTATTTGTTTCCTTTCAATTACACATGCCCTTTCTTCTTGAAAAATATAAATGGATATAATCCTTATCATTTCAAATTAGCTTTATCATAGGATAATACAATTATATATCAAGATAGTAAAACATATATAGATAATTCAATGAAAAATAAGAAATCCAAATAGTTCAGCTTTACTCTATAATTGGAGAATACTAAGCGGAAAGCTAGTATAAGGTAGAAAATAAATTATGCAATCAAGGCTCCATACATCCAAAAACTATGGATATGTTTATAGGGAAATAAATTAGGATAAAATTTCCATTGGCTTTGTAGCTCCAAGTTGTTTTTGTGGAGTTGTCATTACTTTCCTAGTTTAAGTTACTACATAGTTCTCAGCACTATGTCAGACATGGACAGTAGAATTTTTTTTACATATTTTCTTATTCCTTATAAATATTTCTGGAGAAACTTAAGGGTGTGTTGTATAAAAATGAAAAATTAATTACACAATGACCATCATAGCGACAAGGAAATATAAATAAATAGAGTAAACAAAATACTTCTACAAGAAAAGCCTTACCTTGTGAGCTACCAAGTTTTTGAACAACATTTATAAAACATTGATGTAGATCAGGTAAGAAAAATCTTCTACCTTTCTTCTATGTTTGAGCTTGAGATGTATGCTGAGCCTTATCGAGACAGTAGGCGATTGATTCAAGGTGATCCTCAGGTTTATATTTTTGTTCTATCTAATCTATCTCAAGCTAGACTTTTGTAATGCCAACAAAATCATTCTATGTTTTTGTGGTCATTTATAAGAGAGACTACCAGGAAAATGTTCATTCTATTTATTTTACCCCTTTTTAGGGTTATTTTCTTCCTGAACCAAGTTACCATTTTGCTAAAATAGACCTTCTCTTCTACGCTTCCTTTTAAATGTAAACCTAGTAACTCCGTTATGTTTTTTTTTCTCAGGAGCCTTGAGATTGCTTTCTAGAACTTGACACACATTCATATCTGCCATCTCACCATGAATGTTTTTTTAGCCCTTTATTGCAGAGGGAATGCTGGATAAAATTTAGCCCTTTTATAACCTCACTTTATTTCCATCACTTTGAAGTATCGCTCTCAGAGTTGCACCTCCACCATAATTTATATTACTTGTAGTCTCCAAGGTTGCACCTATATTTTCTTGAGATGAATTCATGGTTGAGATATACAATGTAGAGTGTACACTTACTCCATCCTTAAAAGGAAGCTCACTAGAGGTACTAAAATCAAGTTCTAGATTTCCCTTCTCTCCAGCTTGCTTAATGGTATCTAGTACGCAACTATTTTCATATTTGATTTCAACTTTCATATCTAGACTCCCCCTAGTAGAATATGCAATTTTCTCATCTCCATTAGAAGTCTGATAATATTTAGCTTCCCCCACACTTGCTTCTATATCTTACATAACAAATGATGCATTATATACATCTGGAAAAGACACACAATCTTTTTTATTTTCTTCATTTCTAACTACAATAGCACATGTATCTCTCATAGCTAATTTTCTCTCAACACCTATGGAGGCACCAGAATCTGAAGCTAGAGATGATTTTCTATCCAAATGGACTTAATTTCCATCAAATATACAACTTTTCCCTGTAGAGGTTACAAATATTGTGTTTTGAGAAATAAAACACCCAAAATTTTCTTTCTGCAGAGAATTCATGTCTTCTAAATTAACTTTTACATTGTTATTTTCAAACTTCCCACAATGATATGCCATTGCAATAGAAACATGTTTCCCCCTTGCATGTGTACTATTATCCTGCATTAAACTTACAACAGTAGTTACAGGTATATCTATTTGGCCCTTAAAAAAAGAGTGTTTTCCATCTTTCTTTCCTCAACTGATCGTGACCTTACATCATTCTTAGTGAACATGCATTCTTTGTTCTCATTTCCTTATGATAAAGGAAACATATCCACAGTTGATTCATTAGCAGTTTCATTATATCTTCCCTATTTATCTACATTTGAACGTATATGTCATTCTTTGCACTTCATAATTACAGATGGAAAACTAGGTTTTCTAGTAAGCATGCACTCAGGTGATCTGGAAATGAGTACATAAGTACATTACAATTCCCTCTTTAAGGTAATCTGGAGGTCAAATATTTTGCAGAAAATTAAATGGTTTACATGACTAGCTATGCACAACTACATTATTACTTGGTAGAACCTTCTTAGGAAGGAATTTTTTGGTCCTAGTGTTTGTATCTTATGCAGAAGTGGGAGGAGGAGATAAACCACCTTTTCATTAGTTTTTTTATGCTAAGGCCATTTGGCAAGGGGTGATGGAACACCTTAAAATTCATCAAAAGGTAATGCTTTGACTTTTCTCTACAATTGTATTAAAGTATTGATAAAAGATAAAAAATTTATGACTCTTCCTGTTTATATACTATGGATCATATGGAGGAGGCACAATGCCATTCTATTTTATAATTTGGATATACATGTTAAGGAGGAAATCATTAAATGTGTAGGAAATTTCAATGAAACTGGACCTCTTCCACCCCAAAAGTCTGCAAAACCTTCAAATAGGTAGGTGTATGTAACTATTTCCCATTTGATTTTTTTCACAAGGCTAGCACTATGAGGGAATGCAGATGTGGAGTAGTGATTTACAAAGATCCATCAAAATGTCATCATTTTTAGTGGGAAGTAGGCAAGGGGACTAATAGTAGAGCCAAAATCATCGCTTTGTGGGGAGTCTTGATTGTGGAAAAATGATTGGGCATTGAATGTATACAATTTTTTTCAGATGGTAAAGGAATCATCAAATGGGTAAAGGGAACTAGTGTTTTCAATCCCCCATCTTAAAAATCTCAATTGCTAGAATTAAAATTTTTGTAAGACACGTTGATAGTGTTAAATTTGGCCATTTATTTAGAGAACATAATTTGAGTGCTGATTTCCTTTCTAAGAGAGGTATCAAAAAATAGATAAGAAAGTTTTTTCTCATATTTTGACAACATCGTCTTGATCAATGTAGGTTCTATCAAATATGCTTAATTATTTGGAACATCAACACAAAAATTGCTCTGAGGATCACATAATATGAAGGATTTTTATGATGGTTCAACACATATTATGTTTGCATAAAATTGATGGAAGCTCCTTTTTTTTGCCAATATTTATAGGGCATATATTTTAATAAGCTAAGGAAATACTAGAGACATATGTACATGATCTTAGTTTTTAATTTTTGAATCGTTGGATTTATTTTTTTGTATGAAGACATATTTTGTAGAAAAATCAGGTTGCTTCAAGTTTGAGCTTATAGTATTTTAATTTGATGTTGCTTTGAGAAGATTCTCTGACTTTTAAGATGAAGGATAACAATCTAATATCTACTACTTTTATTAAATATTATCTTTTATTCTACTAAAAAAAAAAATACTTTTGGGTTACAAGCGGACTGGAAACGATGGCATATATCAAGCTTACATTTCATGCCTAGGTCATGGATAAAGGCTTGTTAAAGAATGCTACAATAAATTGGTTTCTTTGTGAAGCACATGCTCACAAGGGGGAATGTTGGGGAATTCTAGAAGACCCATATGTCAGATCAGATGCAATGCAATTATGCGAATGGGAAGCAATTCACTAGCTCGTACCTTATCTAGACCATTTTCCTATAAGAATGAACCAATTCCAAAGAATTATTATGGGTTGTAGATAAATAGAAACGTTGTTAGGTAGGTTTTTCTGTGGGGACCAATCGGCTGCATCTGTTATGTTGTTTCCACATGAATATTAGTCAAAATCTAAGCCTATAGTAAATGTTATAGATATGGCTCTCTTGATGTATAAGAAGGAAATGAATAGCCAGAGGGATTCAAAATACCAAACTTCATAAACTTAATGGTTTTAATTTAAAAAACCCACAAAATATTGTAAATGACTTCTTATGTAAATAAAAATTGAAATTTTAAACAGTTCAATTAGGACATATTTTTCAACTTTAAATTAGCTTCACAATGCAAATAATAAACTTAGCAGAACCACAAATTGTAATGAGCTTCTCTAGGACTGGATCATTCACCTAAGGAAATATTTGGGTTCCCATGTGTTTTCAATTCTATATTTCCCATTCATCAAAGCATCAAAGCAACATAGCCAAGAAAAATATCTACAAGACATAAGCAATATGTTCTATACCTGGAAAGGTCTGAATTGGTCTCCAATCTCCATTATTGAAGGAAATAACTGGAAAAATATAATTTCTGTATTTCACAATGTTATAGTTGAAAATGAGGACTTCTTGAAGAGGTTATTCCAATTCATCTTTGATGTAACACCCCTAGTTTTATGTTTTTCAAGTTAGACATTTGAACTTCAATCCTAAGGGGAGTGGACCCCAATGGATAATTATTGTGTGGATGAAATTAATTATTTAATTATGAAAAAAAAAAATATTTCTGTGCATATTGCCCAAATGAGAATTTTGAGATCACTTGCCAAATCCATGAGGTATGGAAAGATGCTAAGAATTTCCCCAAAAATCTTTCAAAAATCCTTGAAAGAACTTATTTCTAATTTAGATTTTTGAGGAAAAATCTATATTTCCCCAATGAGGTGGAGAGTAGTTGGAAAGAGGTAAAAAGATAGAAAAGCATAAAGCGGCTTTAAAAGTCCCTAAATATGGGAAGCCTAGGAAAATAGGAATAAAATCATCATGTAATTCTAGACGCAGAATTACAAACAGGCTTTGGGGAGCATAAGCTTAAATAAGCTACTCCATAACATATTGAGGTTGGTCTATTCTTGGAGAAGATCTCAGCTCAGTGGTGAGTTCTAGAGACAAAGGAACTCTAAGGTTGGGAGGATTGGTCGTCTGCATAATTGGTATGCTCATAAGATTTTTATGAATGGTTAAAATAATTGCTGGAGTATTGTACTGGTGAATGTTGTAGCTATTATATTATATAAGTTAAAATTTTTGTTCCCTACTTTTAACAGAATTCCATAGAAGAAATAACTCTTCCAGATTTCTGTAGTGTAGTAGGAGTACAGTCTAACGAATACTATCAACCAGAATCTCTAAACCATAGTCTGGTCTAAATATGGAGATATTAAATAATTCCTTAGATATCGAACAGATTCATTAGAACAAGTAAAGTGTAACTTTAATCTGCTTTGAGAATATATTATTTAACTCATTTGCAAATCATTGAGAGTTGAATAAAGTGAGTGGAAACTATTTGTCTCTGTTTGGATATTTCCACTTAATCACATGTTGGAAATTTAGTCATACTACTAGTTAAATGAAGAATGTTAAATTCAAAGAAGAAGTAGATATAGTAAATTAACAATACTTAAGGAAGCAAAAGAGACTATTGATAATACATACTTTCTCTTGGAAAGAATACCTATGATATTGAGGTTCTGTAAAATTAGAACAATCTAACAAATTCTAGAAGCTATTATTGCTCCATAAAATTATACTGAATTACATACATGATACCTTGATATACTTGAGAAAAATTTCAAATATCAGTAGAAGATGTCTATATAAATGTATAGGTATAGAGTGGAATTCAATTAATAAATGAGTACATGAAAACTTAGTTTTTAACGAGCTCTACCTATATAATAATAAAGTTAACTCTCTGCCTCTGTGGACCGAGAAACATTATACTGGTATCTGATAATTTAGTTACTAAATTATGTGGTCAAGGAACTACATTAACAATAAAATTTTACTGTAAACTGATAAAAAAGGGAAGTATGAATAGAAAAAGAGTATCGGTGATGTTTCCACACATATAGATAAAATGGAATAATTATACAGAGCTCAAAAGGTTACATTGAAATACAGACATTCTCTTATATGGCAACTACATTATATCCTTGTATGAATTGATATGCCAAACATAGCAGAAATAAAACCTCTCATTGTCATCTGGGACCTCTATAGAGTAGAAAAAAAATATCAATGAGTAACAATTTTTTCATACAAATCTAACCAGGGTACACTGAGTTATTAAACCTCTCGATTAAACAACAAAAAGAAATTTCCAGCCATTAACATCATGGATTTAAATGGAATTCCTCAACCATATATGCATCTATATTAAATAGGGGCGGATGCTATTCAACAAATAAATAGTATGGAAAAAAAAATTTAAATAACAGAGGGTATTCTGGGAATGATAACCATTTAAACCTAAAACATATTTTATGCCACAGAAATAACCTATCGAAATGTCAACAAAATAGTATACTAGTTCTTTCACCTATTGAGAGAAGAATGTCACGGTTCCGCCGAACTGAAAGTCCTAATTACTATAATTGTCACAAAACGTTTTTACAAAGACTAGAACTAAAACAAAATTGCTAGACGAGACGAAATATCGCATCTTATACAAATCACTCTGGATCTTGAAGCATGAGGTGATATCATCTTATTCAAGACAATGGAATGCAAATTTAAGTGGTATTCTAGAGAAAACCGAAGGAATCATTTCGTGAAAATACCCTCAACGAGTCATTAACTGCAAACATCCAGGTAAAACGAGTTAATTTCAGGAAAAAAAAATGAAGAAAGGAATAAAAAAAAAATAGAAGAGTGCGAAAAATTAAAAATCGAGCAAGTAAATACCTCATACAAGTCATATTGAACCAAATTCCCTTACTCCAGAATACAAAGAGGGAAGGGGAGCATTAGAGTAATTGTTTTACAAATTAAATGAGACAACAAGAGGGTGGCGTAAGGGTCGGCGAAGAATCACTTATCAAGTACGATTGGAATTTCTTTCTCCCTTGCGTATTGAAGAATCTACGTTTTCTAGCAACTCTGTGAACAAATATAAATACTCATATAAATCTGCTGAGGGAGAAACCACAAAAATTTTGAGTATTAAACTCTAGATAGAAACGAGATGAAATGATAAAGGGCAACGCTATGAGAGAAGAGAGTAGCTATGATACCAGAGAAATATCACTTGAGAAATCGAAATGATAGATGAAAAAAAAACATCCGTATTATCTCTAACGATAATACACAAACATTCACTTACCATATACGTAGGGTAGGAAGAACCAAGCCATTCGAGGCGCGAAAATCATACACCAGTCGAGACAAGAATGATGTCAAACGGTTCGCCTAGAGTGCAGAATAGAACACCAATGGAGGGAGAGGCAAAATGAAGTTGGCTCAGTTGGTTTTACGTTTTAATATAGTATGAAACCCTAGAAATCGAATGGGGATCATTGTCCATGTGTTTGACGATAAACCAATCCATATCACAAACTATATAAAATCACCTCAACAGTATAGAGAATAATCCCAAGTGATATGATAAAATTTGAACTTAAATGCATCGTGCTCAGAAAGCCAAAACCTAGTGTATATAAATTTATGAGGAGCAGAGTTGTACACCAAGGAAGATTGAGGTCGGATTTGGAAGTGTAGCGATGCGTAAAAAGTACGTTCCTTAAATGAAAAACCATCATGGCACTCACAAGTATAGCGGGGAATTAAACACATGAAATGTTTAATTAATAAGTCTCAAATTCTGAATGTGTCAAGTGGAGGGAATAGGAAAACATGTATAATTATCAATCCAGTCCATAGAATATGTTTAACATTCCACATATGGGTAACAATTGATTGGAAACAAGCATTCAAAAATGTAGTCCAACTACGAATGAGATGTACGAGCATAAGTATAAATCTCTATAGTGGGGAAAAAAAAAAAAAATCCAAAAGATGTGTAATGGTATACCAAAGTGATACGTATAGCTTTTAAGTGGGAAACATATAGATATAATAAGGATGTCTAGAATGGGTATATCTTTCATATGGTTGTGTATTTGATGAATGGTGTTACCATAGGGAAACCTATACAGGATTTGAGGTGGATTAAAACACCTATGTATATTATTCATGATTTAATGATATACATATAATAAATTAGTTAGTATGGAATTGTCTTTAGATATGAAGCATCCACTATTTCTAGGGGAATTTATGAAAATTGTATTATATGTATAGAAATATATAGGACTCAATGGGAAAAATTATGTATAGAAATATGGAAGATTCCAGAAAAAAGAAAAAAAAAAGGCTTAGGAGTGATGTCACAAATGGTATCAGAGCTCATGTTAGAAAAACTGGGTTGTTTTTGTGCTCACCGTATAAATTATTTCTTCTTGAAAAAAGAAAAAAAAATTCTGATATTGTTTTGTTTAGTGTACAGTGGCACTAGAACTGAAAGGTCAATGGCTGGAGGAGATGAAATTTATGTTGATCTACGTGATGAAGATAACATGCCAGATCCCAATGCTCCTTTGATGGCTAGGTTGCACAGGTTGCAACGGGAGATGGCTGAGCTAAGAAGCCAGAATGACAGGCTATCATTAGCGAGTGAGGAGCAGAAAAAGCTCATAAGAGAATTGACTTCGCGAAACAGCCAAGAAGGTGAAGGTTCCGGAAAGAGGAATAAAGGAAAGTTCTCTGATGAATCTGATGAAGATGACACTACTAGACATTAATCTAAACAGAAGAAGGAATTACAGGGGGAATTACGAAAAATTAAGCCTCCCTCCTATGATGGGGAGAAGGAGGAATATGTTGAGGCATGGTTGTTTAATATGATTAAGTATTTCCAGGTCTATGAATACGAGAGCAATCTAAAGGTCAGACTAGCTGTCTACTAGTTGTAGCGTAAGGCTACCTTGTAGTGGGAGCAGACGAACATGGTCCATGCCATTGATGAAAAAACAGTGACTTGAGAAGATTTCCAAGTCAACTTTAAAAATTTCTATTTGAACGAACGTTATTAGGATGATAAAGCAAAGGATTTCCATGAACTATGATTGGGACAACTCACCATAGATGAGTTTGTCACCAAGTTTACAAATCTGTTAAGGTATGTCCCTTATATTCATGAAGAGAAGGAAAAGGTGCAAAGGTTTTTGAACTATTTGCCTGCTATTTACAAGGAGAAAATAGAGTTCGATAATTCAAAAACTATGGATGAAGTGGTGAGGAAAGCTAGATTATGCTACCAGTAGTTTAAAGGAAAGGGGGAGCATGGGAAAAGTTGGGTAAACAAGAGTGAATTCAAAGGAAAGAAACAAAAACCAGCTTACTTGAAGAATTTTGGTAGAGATCATCAGTAGAAGAAATTTAACAAACCAAAGGAAAGTCAAACTGCTCAGTCCCAAGTTGGTTCAAAACAAATAGATGGAGATAATAAAAAGGAAGTAACAGTTAAAATGAGGGAGCCTTTGAAATTTTGGGGCTGCGAAGAACCTCATTTTTTGAGGGACTGTCCACACCAAAATATTCAGATGATTATGAGGGATCGAGAAGCAACCACAGTGAATGATATAGCAAGGAATATACCCACTATCAGTGCAGCCTTGGAGAACTGACAAGCAAAACACCAGGCTACTATGGTCGAGATCAAAGGTAAGATCGCTGACCAATCTATTACAATTTTGATTAATCCAGATGCTTCTTTGAGTTACATTATTCCACAAGTTGTAGAGAAATGCAATCTCGAGACTGAAAAATTTCAGTAGTCTTGGTTGGTCTAGTTGGCCACTGGCACCAAGAGAAAAGTAACTCATAAATTACCTCAAATAGAAATTAAATTAAATGATTTTCATACAGAAGTAAATTTAAACATTCTTCCCTTAGGCTCATATGACTTGCTGATAGGAATGGACTGTTTAGAAAAGAAAAAGGCTATGATGAACTATTGGGATAAAACTCTGCACTGCATAGATGAGGAAGGGAGACCCTTTATACTCAAAAGAAAACCAAAGCCAACTTTTGTAAGAAAAATATCTACTCTGCAATTAAAAATAATAACTAGGAAAGGACATCAAGTATATGCTGTACATGTTGAAGAAGTAAGACAACAACCTGAAGAAAACCTACTAGACACTTTGCCAGTGGTAAGAGAGTTTAAGGATTTTTTTCTAGATGAGATTCCTCATCTTCCCCCCAAAAGAGAGATTGAATTTTCCATTGATTTGGTGCCTGGAGCAACACCCATTTCCAGAGCCCCTTATTGGATGAGCCCCCCTGAACTCATGGAGTTGAAAATGCAATTGCAAGAATTGTTGGATAAATGTTATATCAGACCGAGTGTGTCTCCTTGGGGAGCATCGGTGCTGTTCGTGAAAAAGAAGGATGGAACCTTTAGAATGTGCATTGACTATCGTCAGCTTAATAAGTTAACAATTAAAAATAGATATCCATTTCCCATAATTGATGAACTTTTTGATCAGGTAAGAGGGGCTTCAGTATTTTCTAAGATTGATCTGAGGACTGGTTATCACCAACTCAGAATTATGGCGGAAGACATTAGTAAAATAGCTTTTCAAACCAGGTATGGTCACTACGAATTTGTAGTCCTACCTTTTGGTTTGACAAATTACCCACCCACTTTTATGTGCTTAATGAACAACATTTTTAAAAAGTAGCTGGATAAATTCGTACTAGTGTTGATTGAAAATATTCTAGTTTATTCAAAAAATGAGCAAGAACACAAAGAACACTTAAGGATATTTTTGCAAACTTTGAAAGAAAAATAGTTATATGCCAAATTCAGTAAATGTGAATTTTATAAAGACAAGATTCAATACTTGGGGCATATTATTTCTGAACAAGGATTGGCTATTGACCCTGAGAAAATAAAGGCTATTAGAGAATGGCCGATGCCGACTGATTTTTCAGCAGTGAGATCATTTATAAGAATTACAGGTTATTATCGAAGGTTTGTGGAAAGATTTTCTGCAATAGCATATCCCATAACTTCACTACAGCGAAAAGGCACCAAATTTGAGTGGACTGAAAAATGCCAAAAAAGCTTTGAACAACTAAAATTAAAACTCACTATAGCCCCTATACTGAAGATTGCAGATCCGGATAAGGAGTTTGTCATGTGTACTGATGCATGTAGAGAGGGATTTGGAGGAGTTCTATTGCAAGAAATTTTGTTATTGCATATGAATCTAGGAAACTTAAGAAACATGAACAGAATTACAGTGTATATGACTTGGAGTTGGCTATTGTAATTCATGCCTTGAAGATGTGGCAACACTATCTTCTTGGAAAAAAATTTACATTGATGACAGATCATATTAGTCTCAAATATTTCTTTTCTCACATAGATTTGAATGCTCGACAAGCTATATGGTTGTCTTTTTTGAGTGAATTTGATATGGACATAAAACATATTGAGGAAAAAGAAAATAAAATCGCTGATACTCTAAGAAGAAATGCTTGCCAAAACATAAGCAACATTGGGAGTTGTGCTAGCCTTGACTTAGAAGAGATGATTAAAAAGGTAGCGGATAAAGATCCCAATTATGAAAATCTGCAGTTAAAAATGTAGAAAAAAGAAATGGATGAGTACACCCAAAACCAGAAAGGGTTGATCTGCTATAAAAATAGATTGTATATCCCCAATGTAGAGTCCTTGAAAAACGAAATCCTAGATGAATATCATAAACAGCCATATTGAAGACATCCTAGATATCATAAAATGCTAACAACTTTGAAAAAGAAATTGTTTTGGCCAGGAATGAAAAAATATGTAGCAGAATATTTAGCTAGTTGCATGGAATGTCAACTAGTTAAAGTTGAGCATCAGCATCCAGCTCGACTTTTAAATCCCTTTCCAATTGCAGAATGGAAATGGGACATTGTTTCTATATATTTCATAACCAGGTTACCCAGAACAAAGTACCAGCATGAATCAGTGATGGTAGAGGTAGACACCTTAACAAAGGCTGCACACTTCATACCTATAAAAGCTACTTTTGGGACAGCCCAAGTAGCAGATGTGTTCCTAAGAGAAATAGTAAGGCTACATGGGGTCCCAAAAATGATTATTTCAAATAGAGATGCTAAGTTCACAGCCGCCTTTTGGAAAGGTTTTTTTGGGGGCATGGGCACTAAATTGAATTTTAGTACTACCTATCACCCTCTGACAGATGGTTAAACAGAGAGAACAAATCAGATCTTGGAGGATATGCTGAGAATGTAGGTGATGGACCGACCATCAAAATGGGAAGACTATTTGCATTTAGCTGAATTTTCTTATAACAACAGCTATCAATCCTCCATTAGAATGAGTCCATTTGAAGCACTCTATGAAAGGAAGTGTTGTACTCCTTTAAGTTGGAGCCAACCAGAAGATAAGCTAGTATTGGGACCAGATACTTTACAAGAAATGGAAAGGATTGTCAAGCAAATACAAACGAACATCAAGACAACACAAGATCGACAGAAGAACTATGCTGATAAGAAAAGGGTACATCGAGAGTTCAAAGTGGGTGATCATGTGTAATTGCGTATTAAACCCAAAAAGAGCACACTTTTTGTTGGAAGTTGTGAAAAATTGGCTCCTAGATATTGTGGGCCTTTTGAGGTGTTAGAGAGGGTGGGACCAGTGGCTTATACGCTGGCCCTACCTCCCCATGTTAAATTTCATGATGTGTTTCATGTTTCGTTATTAAAAATATATGTACATGATGCTTCTCACATTGTTGATTGGAATGTGATACAGGTGGAACCAGAAAGGGAGTTCCTTCCAGAGCTGCTTCAAATATTGGAGTGGGAAGAAATTGAATTGAGAAATCGAACCATAGTAAGAGTAAAGGTGTAGTGGAAGCACTTTACTGTTGAAGAAGCTACCTGGGAAAGAGAAGTTGAGATGATGGAAAAATATCCATATCTATTTTTAAAATGAACTCTAGTAGTTAGTTGTTAACACCGACGACGGTGTTTGTTTTTAGAGGGGGAATATGTAACAGCCTTAGTTTTATTTTTTTCAAGTTAGACATTTGAACTTAAATCCAAAGGGGAGTGGACCCCAATGGGTAGTTATTGGGTGAATGAAATTCATTATTTAATTATGAAAAATAAATAAAATATTTCTGTGCATATTGACCAAATGAGAATTTTGAGATCACTTGCCAAATCCACGAGGTATGGAAAGAGGCTAAGACTTTCCCCAAAAATATTTCAAAAATCCTTGAAAATTTTTATTTCCAATTTAGATTTTTGAGGAAAAATCTAGATTTCCCCAATGAGGTGGAGAGTAGTTGGGAAGAGGTAAAAAGCTGGAAAAGTAGAAAGCAGCTTTAAAAGTCCCTAAATAAGGGAAGCCTAGGCAAACAGGAATAAAAGCATCCTGTAATTCTGGACACAGAATTAGAAACAAGCTTTCGGGAGCATAAGATTAAATAAGCTACTCCAGAACAGATTGAGGTTGGTCTATTCTTGGAGAAGATCTCAGCTCGGGGGTGGGTTCTGGAGACAAAGCAACTCTAAGGTTGGGAGGATTGGTCATCTGCATAATTGGTATGCTCATAAGATTTTTATGAATGGTTAAGATAATTTCTGGAGTATTGTACTGGTGAATGCTGTAGCTATTATTTTATTTAAGTTAAAATTTTTGTTCCTTACTTTTAACAGAATTCCATAGAAGAAATAAATCTTCCAGATTTTTGTAGTTTAGTAGGAGTATAGTCTAAGGAATGCTATCAACTAGAGTCTCTAAACCATAGTATGGTCTACATCTGGAGATATTAAATAATTCCTTAGATATTGAACAGATTCATTAGAACAAGTAAAGTGTAACTTTAATCTGCTTTCAGAATATATTATTTAACTCATTTGCAAATAACTGAGAGTTGAATAAAGTGAGTGGAAACTATTAGTCTCTGTTTTGATATTTCCACTTAATCACATGTAGGAAATTTAGTCATACTACTAGTTAAATGAAGAATGTTAAATTCAAAGTAGAAGTAGATATACTAAATTAACAATACTTAAGGAAGGAAAAGAGACTACTGATAATATATACTTTCTCTTGGAAAGAATACCTATGATATTGAGGTTCTGAAAAATTAGAACAAACTGACAAAAGGAAGAAGCTATTATTACTCCATCAAATTATACTGAACCACATACATGATACCTTGATATACTTGAGGAAAATTCCAAATATCAGTAGCAGATGTCTATATAAATGTATAGGTATAGAGTGGAAGTCAATTACTAAATGAGTACATGACAAATTAATTTTTAACCAGGTCTCCCTATATGATAATAAAGTTAACTCTCTGCCTTTGTGGACCGAGAAACATTATACTGGTATCTGCTAATTTAATTATTAAATTATGTGGTGATGGAACTACATTAACAATAAAATTTTACTATAAACTGATAAAGAAGGAAAGTATGAATAGAAAAAGAGTATCAGTGTTGTTTCCACACATATAGATAAACTGGAATAATTATACAGAGCTCAAGAGGTTTCATTGAAATATAGACATTCTCTTATATGGAAACTACATTATATCCTCGTATGAAGTGATATGACAAACATAGCAGAAATAAAACCTCTCATTGTCATATGGGAGCTCTGTAGAGTAGAAAAAAATATATCAGTGAGTAACAGTTCGTTCATACAAATCTAACCAGGGTACACTAAGTTATTAAACCTCTCGATTAAACAACAACAAAAAAATTTCTAGCCATTAACATCATGGATTTAAGTGGAATTCCTCGACCATCTATGAAGCTAGATTAAATAGAGGCGGATGCTATTCGACAAAAAAACAGTATGGAAAAAAAATAAAAATTAAATAGCAGAGGGTATTCTGGGAATGATAACCATTTAAACCTAAAACATATTTTATGCCACATAAGTAACATATCGAAATGTCAATAGAATAGTATACTAGTACTTTTGCCTATTGAGAGGAGAATGTCACAGTTCTAGCGAATTGAAAGTCCTAATTATTACAATTGTCACAACAAAAATTTACAGAGACTAGAACTAAAACAAAATTGCTAGACGAGACGAAATCTTGCATCTTATACAAAATCACTCTGGATCTTGAAGCATGAGGTAATACCAAACTATTCAAGACAAGGGAATGAAAACTTAAGTCAGAGTCTAGAGAATACCAAAGGAATCATTTCATGAAAATACCCTTAACAAGTCATTACCTACAAACATCTAGGTAAAGCGAGTTAATTTCGGGGAAAAAAATGGAGACAGGAATAAAAAAAAAAATAGAAGAGTGCGACAAATCAAAAATTGAGCAAGCAACTACCTCATACAAGTCATATTGAACCAAATTCCCTTACTCTGGAATACAAAGAGGGAAGGAGAGCATTAGAGTAATTGTTTTACAAATGAAATGAGACAACAGGAGGGCAGCGTAAGGGTCGACGAAGAATCACCTATCAAGTACGATGGGAATTTCTTTTGCCCTTTTGTATTGAAGAATCTGCGTGTCCCAGCAACTCTATGAACAAATTCGAATACTCATATAAATCTACTAAGGGAGAAACCATAAAAATTTTGAGTATTAAACCCCAGATAGCAATGAGATGAAATGATAAAGGGAAACGCTACGAGAGAAGAGAGTAGCTATGATACCAGAACAATATCGCTTGAGAAATTGAAATGATAGATGAAAAAAAAACATGTATATTATCTCTAACGATAATACACAATGATTCACTTACCATATACGTAGAGTAGGAAGAACCAAGCCATTCCAGGCGCGAAAATCATACACCAATCGAGACAAGAATGATGTCAAATGGTTCGCCTGGAGTGTAGAATAGAACACCATTTGACAGAGAGGTAAAATGAAGTCGACTTAGTTGGTTTTATGTTTTAATATAGTATGAAACCCTAGAAATCAAATGGGGATCATCGTCCACATGTTTGACGATAAACCACTCCATATCGAAAAATATATAAAATCACCTTGACAGTACAGAGAATAATACCAAGTGATACGATAAACTTTGAACTGAAATGCATTGTCCTCAAAAAGCCAAAACCCAGTGTATATAAATTTATGAGGAGCAGAGTTGTACACCGAGGAATATTGAGGTTGGATTTGGAAGTGTAGTGATGCGTAGAAAGTACGTTCCTTAAATGCAAAACCATCATGTTGCTCACAAGTATAGCGGGGCATTAAACACATGAAATGTTTAATTAATAAGTCTCGAATCCCGAGTGTGTCAAGTGGAGGGAATAGGAAAACATGTATAATTATCAATCTAGTCCATAGAATATTTTTAACGTTCCACGTATGGCTAAAAATTGATTGGCAACAAGCATTCAAAAACATATTCCAACTACGAATGAGACGTACGAGCATAAGTATAAATCTCTATAGTTGGAAAAAAAAAACAAAATCCAAAAGATGTGTAATGGTATACCAAAGTGATACGTATAGCTTATAAGTTGGAAACATATAGATATAATAAGGATGTATGGAATGGGTATATCTTTCATATGGTTGTGTATTTGATGAATGGTGTTACCATAGGGAAACCTATACAATATTTGAGGTGGATTAAAACACCTATGTATATTATTCATGATCTAATAATATACATATAATAACTTAGTTAGTATGGAATTGTCTTTAGACATGAAGTTGGTAGGGAATTGTCTTTAGATATGAAGTATCCACTATTTCTAGGGGAATTTATGAAAATTCTACTATATGTATAGAAATATAAAGGACTCAATGGGAAAAATTATGTATAGAAATATGGAAGACTCCAGAAAGAGAAAAAAATAAAAATAAAAATAAAAATAAAAATAAATAAATAAATAAATAAATAAAAATAAAAATAAAAATAAATAAAAATAAAAATAAAATAAAATTGCTTAGGAGTGATGTTACATTTGATATCTTGTAGCCACTGTTTGAAGAGAGTCCAGGAACTCCAATCTAGCTGAACTCTACAGAGCATACAATTTTCAATCTAAAATATACTATTTGTAAACTCTTATGTCTTCACAGAGATAATTTTCTCCATAAAATTTCCCCATTGGGCATTCGGTTGAACTTCTGATTCAATCTGAATGAATTCTATTTTCACGCAATGATCATCTCCATCGGTCACTATTTAAACGTCGATAAGCATTTAATTTTGAAATCATAGAGAGAAAATTTTGATCAGTTGAAAATTAAAATCTCTTCTGAAACATGACGAAACCAATGCGATATGAGCCCTCAGTTTCTTTCAGCGACAAAAAACTCTAACTAAGAGAGAAAAAATAGAACAAAAAATACAATCAAAGAAACTTGGAAAAATTGATAAACAACCCGCGAGAGTAGAACAGATGGTGTCCATTCATTATTTGTTCCAAACAAAGTGATTTTCAATGAACGTTTTCTCATTACTAATCATATGAAAAGTGTTCACGATCATGATATTACAACTCCATCATTTGAGCATTCAAGATGAAAGTTAAAAAGAAATATACATATATGTTTCGAAAAAGCTTCTGGTTTCAACTGTGAGGAGCAATTTCTTAAAGAAATGTCAGTTGGGAATTTCACCACTAAGTAGAAAATTATGGGTGCAGTGACCTAGGAAAATGATTGAAAATAATGGTGTGGTCATAGATGCATGGTCATTTTGAAAAACAATGAGGGGGATTAATGATAGGATAGAGGATTCATGACAACCACAAGAAAAATTATGGGGTTTTGAAATTTCAGCATTGTCTGGCAGAAAAATACCTTTTTTGAACCTGTTTTGACCGTGTTTGGATGTTGTGGATATAGAGATCCGGGGGCTCTAGGGGCTCGACAATTATTATTTAAACATTGTGCTTCTACTTATTTCTGCTCCCAAAAAAATAACTTCCCCTTATTCTTGGAAGTCACAGTCAGGTCCGAACCCTAATGAATAGCTTCCCATCTATTGAGATAGTCTCAGGCAGAGTCCCTAGATGGAATTCGACCATCACAAACACAAGTTCCTCCATGTCATCCGATGAAATGATTAATAACCTCACTAGCACATTTGGCCCAATTTCCAATGGTCAAAATGTCTCCCTTGTGACACATAGGTGTCCCAAGAGTGACACTTTGAGATGGAGCAAAACATCATTTCTTGCCCCATCACAATTCTGACACTTCTAGTAAATGTCGATAGAGTGACACTATTACTGACGTTTCCAAGTGGTCATCATTCTTCTGACGTTGTGAATTTTCCATTCATCTTCCGAAACTGCCAATTTTTCGTCGCTCTTACGATGTTAGCAAATGTTTTTCACTCTTCTGACGAATCCATAGGTTCATCACTTTACCTATGTTACGGTTTAGTCATCACTTTTCTGATGGTGGCAAGAGTTTCTCGCCCTCCTGATGAATCCATATGTTAGTCTCTCTACCAACGTTAAGAGGTAATCATTTCTTTTCTGACAGTTCCACATGGTAGTCGTAACCTTGACATGAAAAATTTTTGGTCGATTTTTCGATGCTTGTAAATAGTACCATGTCCTACATTTCACAGGGTCGCAATTCCAACGCTTGTTCCGACAATGAATAGTACGATGCCTTAGGCTTCACAGTGTCACTGTTATGATGATTCACACACCACAACCCACGCTTCTAACTATCACAATTATGATTCTCCATGTTATCGCTATTCTTATGCTTCCTTGGGGTAGAATAAAAAATACCATTTGTTGTTTGACCAATAAATTCAGAAACCCAAAAAATGCCCTCCTAACATACCTTGAGATTTCCTACAGCCCTCTCTCCAAGGACCTATCCAAGCAGAGAAGAGAACTCTCAAAGGATGCATCTCTGCTACCTTAGAGCATATGGGCAAGGCCCACAACAACACTGGAGAAGGATTTCTACCACCAACCCCCCAAAAAATAAAGAACTTATGTTTTTCCATTTTCTTCAAATTAATTGGATATTGTGTTACCGCGATAAGGAAACAATGCTTATGTCCATAACATACATGCATAGTTTATATTTGTGCATTACCTACTCTATAGTTTGTGCTTACTTTCCAATTCCAATTCAGCAATAAATTTTGTTATATGACTCACTGTTATAGTCTAACTATCAATTGTTTCACCACAAGGATGATAATTTTGACAATTATGAAGTTTTCTTCACTCGAGCTTTTAGTACACTATTGTATTTCTACATATTAGTATACAAACTACTACTTACCAATTGAAGAAAAAGGTGTGTGCGTGTGTGTGTGTGTGTGTATACATAGAGAGAGAGAGAGAGAGAGAGGTAGATAGAGAGAGATAGATAGAGAGTTACAAAATGGATCTGACAAGGTCATGCCAAACAATGGCAACAAATCTTACAGAGATGGTTCCTTCAAATTTTCTCAAAAAGTATAATTGACTAGGGTACATGTAACTCTATGTCATGTATATACTAGCTGAAGATGGAAAACAATGAGTTATATCCTATGAATTCTGAAACATAATGACCATGTGCTATTCTCACAAAAGGAATGAGAAAACAGAGACTTCCAGGAGGAAAACTACAACACCTTGAGCCATATTGTCTTTGCGCCTTATTAACATAATGGTGCATTAAATGGAAAACCAATAGTGTAAATGGTGGAATGGATTTTAGGGTTTACTCAAATGCATTGATAATAATGAACTCCTCCTAATAAATGCCTTCTTATGCATCCAAGGTTATGTCCACACATAGTTGCATCATATAAATAGTTTAATTGATATCTGCCATATCTTTACTAATGTTCTGACAAGCTTGAAACCTGGAGGGCCAAATCCTCGGTGCTAGGTCATGTTGCAAGATGATTATCTCCCATCATAACATGGTCCATGAACTCCATCACCCAAAAGAGAGTTGTAGTTCTGGAGAAGAATATATTATTGCTACCCGTATGCCCATTGTCCTGAAAGGGGATCTTAAAAATATATTCACATATTTTCTCAATGAGATCTTGCCTTAACCTCCAACTCCTCCACACTTTGTGCTATATAATTGTGAAACCTAGAGGAAATGTTGTTACCATTTTCCATTCCAAAGGTAAAGAAATTACAAGGAGTAGGTTGGAGAACCTGCTTACCTTTCAAACAAGCAAAGCACCTAATGAAAGAAGAACAAAGAGAAAGCTAAGCAGAAAGTGTTTCCCTACTGGGATAGCCTTGGAATTTTCTTTTAGGGTGCTGACCTAAATCATCGAGGTCAATGGAAATATCTTCATCTTTATTCTCAAGTCAAGGAAGCCAGTAACAATAACCCATCTCTTCGATGAAAAACACACCTTTCCTTTCTTCTACCATATTCCTAGTTCTAGTGGCCATGACAATAATGGAGAGTCCCAAACCTTGAGAAATTTTTTTCCCGATGCACTGTTGGTTCAATGGAAGACATGACTTAACCTATAGACATAACCTTCATGAGGAAAGGAGACCATAGATACAACTCAGGCTTGTTCATGATGGGACAAAGATGATGTAGAGGAGAGGATGAGCTGCATCAAGTAGATTGATTGAACAAAATGAGTGATCGTGGGATGAGGACCCATAGATGAAACTTAAGCATCTTCATTATGGAAGAGAGAATAAGTAGGGTAGAGGATGAGATGCGTCGAGTAGATTGACTAAATAAGATAAATGATGGACACACGTATGCATAGAAGAGTGCATGTCAAAAAAGCCACTTGGGAGAGCCGTGAAAAGAAGATTCAGAGATACTCGGACATACAACAACTTAACAATTATGGGGGTAGATTCCATAATGATAATTTTTCAAAACATAAAAATTTCATGAAGGAGATTTATATTTTGAAAATTTTATGTTTAAAACAAACTTGAGAGAGTCATAACATTTAGAAGGTAACAAATGGGTGAGTGATATTGATGCATTCCCATACATAACGATAAAAAATCAGTAGTCAATGCTTATTTTGTGTTGGCCTGACAGATAAATGATTAAATATATTTTGAGAAGTTGCAATTTAGCAAGGAATGTAGCAGATGAATTTTGGAAAGGAACACATCAATGTCGCACGAGAAAGGCAGATAGACCAAGCAGGAGAATTCCATGTATCTTTAAATCACATTGATATAGTTAACAATGAGAAGATGTTTCAGGGAATTAACACCCTAGAGGTTGGTTGGGATTCAACCTCCACAGAGCAGGGGCGTACTACTTAACAGAGACTCACACAACCATGTACGTTCAGAAAAAACAAATAGAGCAGAATGAGAGGTTTACCCGTTGGTCCTACGTTTGAAGTAGATCCACGTGGAGTCCAAACTCCCTGCAACCGTCCTTCCTCCTTAACCTAAAATACAAGAAAAAACCAGCACAAAGGACAAGTTGTACAGCATATATCTACTCTATATGTTAGTGAGATTCATATAAAACATTAAATAAATCATAATGAATGCTTGTATAACAAATATTCTCATACATAAAAGCATACACTAACACGTTTATTTCGGGAACAGCATGATACTTATGTATTATAAATAGTACGTACAAAAGTAATCAAGTGGAGAGATCACCTGATCCTTCCAAGGCCTTCGCAGACCGTCGTCCGGATCCGTCCAGCCCTTGCCTCGCTAAGACTCCTTCCAAACTGGTGCATACGAGACAACATATAAAGGGATGTGTATCTCAAGGAAACAAGGGTTTCTTGTGATGAACTGGGAAAGTGCAGGAGGCACGGGGAATCAGACTTGGATAGGGAATACCAACAGAGTATAATATCAATAATTCTCTCTCCCCCTTTAGGCCATACACATGAGGGATTTTTATAGTCCCTCCAAGTAGTTTCAGCAGTTGGAAACAGTTGGCCACGGGCTGGGGTGGTTGAACTACCTGAGTAACCATCAACCCAGCGTGAAATTAGGGATTTTTTTATATATTTTTTAATCATTTTAATGGCATACGCGGAAAAGTCTAGCTGTACTCGCGTATACACGCGGAAAAACATGGGAATAGTCGCGTATGGAGGATTTTACACTGTTTTTAAGTGAATTTGTCCAAGTCTGTAGGAATGGGTGCCCATAAAGCCATAAAGCAATCATGAATCATGTCAAGGTGAGAAATGATGCTATAACAGATGCCCCCTAATATATGAGGTCAGAAGGGGTACATGATGGCCGAAATGTATTATGCACATAGAAAGAACTTCACAAGGACAAGAGAGGACTTCACCAGATTTCAGCCTGCCAAAAACCAATGAAAGAAACCAGAGAGTCAACACATGCTGAGGCGGGCATACCCATGCTCAGTCAAAAATACATCATATGGAAAGTACTGAAATAGATCCAACATGTATACAAGTATAGCTGAACTGAAAGTACACAATGAATCATCTGAGCATGGCCCGGAAATACAAGTCTGAATCAATGTCCAAATATCACATATAGAAAGCTGATCAAAGATGGTGCAACTGGATGTCTGATCAAATAAGTAACTGAATCTCCAAGTATCGGATCATAAGAGGTGGATCAAACGGTACAATCACGCAACTCGGGAGCCAACATATAGGATGCTGCTGTACTGAACTACAACATATAAGGGTGGACGGCATCACTGGCAGAAACTGAATGGACTGTCAAAAGTGAACCGAAAATGCTGATGCAACCCGAGGTCTTCACCGATCACTATGGCACAATTCTACACAATGGGAATAAATGAGCTGAAGTCGACCATGTGAGAAATCGTTGGATTACCGGGAAATGATGTATCCCGTTAACCAACGCGAGACAACCCACCGATAATGATAATGAGTGTCAAGGTGCCCCAGTACAATCTGAAAAGTGCGAATGAATGAGTTGAAGTCGAACACTTGAAAGAATATACCAATCAGGAGGCAATGATGAATCCCCACTGTCGATAGCGAAGAGTCTGCCACTGATGACTGCAAACCCTAAGGTACTGACAAAAAGACTCTAGATCTTGTTCCCAGAGCAATGAGTCGAAGTCGATGGGAAAAGATCTGCTGGAAGGAAGGCATTAAGGCATCCCACATCAGTCCAGCGCGAGTGTAACCCGCAGGCCAAGATTTGGAAGGAATCGGACGAAGTAGAGTGATGGAACCAAACCCGAAGTACGTTTCCGACGTGCACAAGATGAAGCTAGCGCACGGAAGAAACCCTCTGAACCAACCAATAATGAAAGCTGACACAGAGGCGAGAAATCCACCGATAGGGTCAAATGGAAATCCAGGTACTGCACAAATCCCAAGTGTGATAATGTGTGCTGACGTCGAACACAGGGGAAACCACTCAGTCAAAGACCCATGATGATGATCAAATGTTGAGCACGAGGTCACCTATCAATGATGGAAATAGGCCCAAGGTGCGGCTCTAGGTTTGCTCTCAGAGCAATGTGTCGTAGTCGATAAGAGACAAACCCGCCTGCAAGAAGTCAATGGGGACCCTCTCAAACCAGCACGAGCAGAAGACCAAAACATCTGATGTGATAGAACATGATACTGACAAGACCGGGAAGGCCGACTGAATAATGAGTCAAGAGACACCGCAGAATGGCCGACTCAGGCTAGACTTCCCTTGAACAAAATCACGACTCTGTGATGACCATGGCAGTAAAAAGTGACACTGTATAAGTCTGTCTTGCAGGAGGCAAAACAAACTCTCCATATGATTGGAAGAGATAACCAACCGGGGGAGAACTGACAAGTGAAATATGGTAAAGGCTGAACCTAGGTCAAACTAGAACCATCCCAAATGAAGGAAATATATATAAGTATATGTGCTTTGTTCAAGGGCGACAAACTGACTCTGTACTTCCATCAAAATAACGAAGATACATCCCGTTCCCGCTCTTTTTGTTATATTTGATTTTTTTGTCTTTTTCATATAATAAGCCTGAAAAAGAATAAAAGAATGCTATGGTACAATGGATAGAATGAGTATCAAGAAAGCAGATGCACTAGTTCCTGGGATTGGAACAATCCTATGCTCAATGCAAGGTGGTGAAAACTGGTCAGTGATACTCAGAGGAATGTTCCATCCATGGGTACAAAGGTGTGAAGTCGTGATAGCTAAGTGCATGCAATGGTTAACTTGTACAGAAAGTCAAGGTCAAAAGTTGGCTTAAACATCGATTCCAAATGAAGCTGGCTAAAGGCCAGGATAAACAAGTAGCCAATATGCAATGCAGTAATACAACTTAACGACACCAAGGAGCCTCTAGGGTATAAGCCAGAAAAAATGATAAGTGATGAAGGAGAAGAATGAAGCTTCAACACAAAAGACATGGCGGGACTAAAGAGGACTCCCGAGCCTACATAAAAAGCAGCATGGGCAACAAGTGATAGCGAGGAACTAACTAGGAAGCCCATGTAAAGGAAGGCTCTACCATCAAGTCATGATTAAATAATCGGCGAGTGAAATGGGTGTAATACTCATGACCTGATGGGATCGACTCTAAGGCAAGTGATCAGTATGGAGGCTAGTATGCAAGATGCAACGGAAAGTGATTCCCTAACCTATATGCCAGTGAAGATCATATACCTGCCGTGAAGAGTCGAAAATCATGGATCAAAAACCCGGAAAAATCCCAAAATCGTCAAAATGTACCTGAAAATATACCAAACTGGGCACTTCCAAGCAATCGAGTTATACAGCATAGGATAGATTGAAAAAATAAGCATAAGGAAATTTTTGCGAAAATTTTCAATTTTTAGCCATAAATACACAAATTACCTCTCATTTTGTTCATTATGGCATAGTTGATTTGGAAAAAGAGCTCTGGAGCTAAAAACTTGTTTCGTCAAATCAGGAACAACCGACCGTAGGAATTCAACGAAACTTCAGGTAGGCTCCTTAATCATCCTGTTGATTCATTTTGTCCGTTTAAAAACCAAAATTAAGTGATTTTTTACCTTGAAACCCTTATTAAAAAATGCGTATCTGCGCATACGCGGGTTCAATGAAGGCAAGTCGCGTATACACGCGACTGTGC
Source organism: Pinus albicaulis (assembly GCA_034641835.2). NCBI lineage: Eukaryota > Viridiplantae > Streptophyta > Pinopsida > Pinales > Pinaceae > Pinus > Pinus albicaulis. The sequence goes on from CM076575.1 coordinate 674,915,370, forward strand.
ACAGGGAAAGTAGCGTATGCGCAGGTCCGATTTCAAAAAAGTGTTTCTAATGAAAATTTTGATGAAATTTCTCAGGATGACCATCTCATGGAGGGAACGTGAGCATAGCGCAGTGAACCAAGAGGTCATGCAGGATCGCACAGCACAAAATGTCCTCCGAAACTGTGGATTGTTCAAATTCTTTAAAATGCCCAATATGAAAAGTAATGTGCGATTGTTTGAAATGCTCGTAAATTACTGGGAACCAGATCAGGATTGCTTCATAATTGATCAGATGCCACTACACATAGAAGTGGAGGATATATGCTTCATCACTGGACTCTCCAGGAGGGGAGATCCAGTGGACTTGCACGGAAAGCCCCTGGGAGGGTTGACCGTGGAAGACTATGTCCAAATATATTGCGTAGATAATTCCAAGAAGGTTGGAATGCAGATTGCAATTAGAGATATCAGGGATTTTCACATAAAGATCCTCCTGTTCACCATCGGCAGAGTGGCAGGATCTGCCTCACTACATCAGGCGTCCAGGACGCAAATGAGCATAGCTGTAGAGTGCTTAGTTCATGTGTATGATTGGTGCACAGCCCTGCTACTGAATATGAAACAACAGCTGACCTCCATTCGCCAAACAAAGACAAAACACTTTGGCTATGGAACCATTTTGACAACATTCTTCTTCGAGAGAGTTCCAGCTTTGAGACCCAGAGTCATCTCGACTATCAGCAGCCCTCGGGACCCAAGAATTGCCCGTTGGGCAGACATGATGAAGAGACTGGGGGGCAGCGAGGTACCCCGAACCACCTGGGACGATGAGTTCTTCTTGTGGTGGAGAGAACAGATCATCGCAGTGGACGACTACCCCTATGCCGGGATGGATTTCTGAGGAGATCCAGATCTAGTACTTCCACCCGGTGCAGCATGGGGAGCAGTCGGTAAGTTTTGCAAAAATTTTTGACTTATATGATTTTTTTGGATTTTTCAAATATGTATGAAAAATGAAAACAAACATGTTTTTGGATTGGATTCATAATGACTGACAATTAAAAAATGATCATGTTTCAGATGTTGGACCAGTTCGTCCTGAGGGCCTAGCACGTCACAAGCGTCGCAGAGGTGAGGCGAAGACAGCGGATTCTGACAGGACACTCCAGGCCGTGCAGAGAAACTTGGAGGGACTGACCCACCAAATCCCTCTGGCTGCCGTGGAAGACTTGCCAGAAGCCGTCCAGAGACGGGTTGTAGGAGTACCCCGGGACTGGGTTAGACTATTCCGCCGTGTGGCCACTGCAGTGATGTTCTATAGGAACACAACTTCTGGGCAGGGTCCTCAGGAGTAGACAGATTTTATATATTAGATGACTGTATATTCTTTTTGAGACTGAACATGATGGGGCATAAGCCCAAGTTTTGTACGGCATTTATGGATCCAAATTTTGTAAAGCTTTTTGACATACCGATGATATATATACAGCGATATTTGATGTGATGTGATAAATGTATCAAATGTATGATGTTTTTGATGATTAGAAATTATTGTATTGAATGATTAATATGCCAATCTAAAGCTTGATTAGCCAATGAGTCAGAAAACCAATTGTCAGCTCGAGGAATATGAATGAATGTTAAAAATTGAAATGACCTTTGTAACAAACGTACCCTCAAGAACAATCGTAATAAAAATGGATCTCGTACCCGATAAGTGTTGTTCAACTGTGACACCACCAGCTGAGAGTCCAATAAAACTACCAACGAATCAATACCCAAAGATATTTCCTCCGAGAGTAGATGAATGACTGCAGTGTATTCTGCTACATTATTGGAAGCAGGACCAATGCAGACCCCTCTTGATACCAACAGCTGACCGGAAGGATAATGAAGAACCCAAGCCGCGGAAGCTAAGTTCCGGGTGTGTCTACTAGCACCATCGGCGAAACCAAAATGACTCATGACATCAACACAACCTGCCAAAGCAGATCAAAAACATCACCATCTCATCAAAATCGAAAATCAAACAGATATGTACAAAGCAAAAAACTACTATATACAAAGAAAAATGCCAGGCCAAAGCCTAGGCATAATACTTCTTCAAATAGAGCCCATTTCGGGGCTCCGACAACTCGTTCCCTTCGAAGTCAACCAAGGTATACGCTCCTTTCTTAAGGACCTTTTTGACGATATAGGGGCCATACCACATCGACTTAAACTTTCCTGCCCCCAAGGCGTCTTTTTCTTGGGCATAGACCAAAACAAGGTCACCTTCGGAAAAGACCCTAGGCTTAACCGCCTTATCGTACTGAACTTTGACTCTGTTTTTATGCGCTTCATTCAACGTGGCGGCATGTCGATGCTGCTCATCAAGATGTTCCAGATGAAGAAGCCGCTCTGCCAGACTAGAAGTGTCAGGAAGAAGCTCAACAAATAATTTAAGGGAAGGAATCTCGCATTCAATGGGAAATACGGATTCCACCCCGTGGACTAACTGAAACGGAGTAAAGCCAGTTGCAGTTTTAACTGACGTCCTGTATGCCCAGAGTGCAGGATATAGCATAATGTGCCAGTTGGATCTATGTTTATCAATCGTCCGTTGAAGAATTGTCTTCAATGACTTATTCACGGCTTCCACTTGCCCATTGGCTTGAGGATAATACGGAGATGAATGCTCCTGCCGGAAACCTAATTTAAGAGCCAACTCAGCCATCATACTATTCTGAAAGTGACTGCCATGGTCAGTGACAATCTCTCTAGGTATACCGAAACGAGCGATAACTTGGTTGAAGAAGAAAAGAGCTGCAGTCTCACCATCGTTCCCAAAAGTAGGCATAGCCTCGACACACTTCGTAAAGTAGTCTACTGCTACGATAATGTACTTGTGACCTTTTGCCGAAGGCGGGTTACAAGTAGTATAATCCATACCCCACTTTGTAAAGGGTTCGACAGTAACGACTGGAAAAAGCGGAGCTGGATGAGCGCGCATTTTTTGAGTATACACCTGACAAGGATGACACTTCTTGATCGATTCAATACAATCTTTGAAAATCGAGGGCCAGAAGTAGGCAGCACGCAAAATCTTTTGGGCTGTAGCAAACCCTGATAAATGACCCCCACAAGCTCCACTGTGAGAATCATTGAGCACAGCCTCGGCTTCTTCGAAAGTTAAGCAGCGTCTTAGGATTGAATCAACCCCTCGACGGTACAAAGCATCACCAATAATCAGATAATTCCTGGCTAAGTGACGCAGCTTACGGCGCTCATCTTTCGAAAAAGAAGAGGGAAAATTCGCAGTCTGGAGATATACAATGATATCCCCATACCAAGGATCTTGTGGAGAGATTAGGAACAAGTGTTCATCCGGAAAGGACTCATCATAGATCATCTCCTCTCCACAAGGCAACTCGGAGATCAATTCCGCAAAGACTAATGACTTCTTGGATTTGGCAGACATGAACTCTAGATCAAATTCTTGTAATATCACAATCCATCTATTATATTTTCCCCCAATCACTCGCTTGCTGAGGACAAACTGAAATGGATTGGCAGCTGCCAAGACATAAGTTTTGCGAAGAATAATATAATGCCGGAGTCGCTGCACAGCATGGACTCGTCGCTGGGTTAATTTTTCATCAATGATTACAGGGCTCAGTGTCCTATCACTCCCGAATAAGGTGTAGTAACAACATGCTCATCAAAGAAAGATCATCCTTCCCACAACTGTAACCATACCAATGGTAAATTCCTTCAGAGCGTGATACAAAAGAAAATCTCTCGCTATAATCTAGTGGACTCAAAGAAAGGAGCAGAGGTCAATGCCTTTTTCAAGGCATCGAATGAGCGTTGAGCATAGTCGTCCCAAAGAAAAGGAACTCCTTTCTTCAACAGCCTCATATCCTTTGTGATCTCAAAGATAGTTAACGATAAACTCCGAAGAAAATTAGACTTCCCTTTTTGAGACTTTGATGAGGAGGCAACCGAAGTATTGCCTCAACCTTGAAGGGATCTACCCTTATCCCTTCCCTAGACACGATAAATCCCAACAGCCGACTGGATGTTACCGCGAAAACGCACTTGTTCGGATTCAAACGAATTTTATAAAAACGACATCTCTCAAATATTTGCCGGAGGTGTCCTGGATGATCCATCCTCTTTCGAGAATGAGCAGCGAGATCATCTAAGTATGCCTCGATAATTTTCTTGATGTCGTGGAAGGCGTAAGACATGGCCCGCTGAAAAGTGGCTCCAGCATTTTTCAGACCAAAAGGCATTTTCTTATATGCAAACGCACCCCAGGGACAAATAAATGCGGTCTTATGTTGATCTTCTGGACGGATAGTAATTTGATTGTAACCAGAAAAACCGTCCATGAAGGAAAAAATTTCGTTACCGGCACACTCATCAATAATCTGATCAATGAAGGGTGGGGGGTAATTATCTTTAGGACACGCCTTATTCAGGTCTCTGAAATCGATGCACACTCGAATTGTTCCTTGCTTTTTATCAACAGGAACGGGGTTTGAAACCCATTCAGTCAGAGGAACCGGGAAAATGAATCCCGCCTTAAGCAGCTTTTCAACTTCAGCTTTGATAGCTGCTGCCTTCCTAGGATTAACCGGACGAAGTTTTTGCCTGACCGGCTTAGCGTTTTCATACGTCTTGATCTCATGCTGGATGATAGATGGGTCTATGCCAGGCATTTCCTCATAAGACCAAGCAAAAACATCCCTATACTCTTTGAAGAGCTCGGTATAGATTTGAATCTCTTCATGGGAACATTCAGCTCCAACGAAGACATTCTCGATAATGTTGGGATTCCTGGAGATGTTCACCGGGATAGTAGGAGAGATCACAGCCATGTTCCCTTCAGCATAAACCTGTGCTGGTGCTAAGGGGCTCAAGACTGGGTGAACAGGTCCAGGAGACCGAGGACTTGGAAAACTTGTTTCGACTTCGCTCAAGTCAGGTAGGAAGTAAGACCGATGATGCAAATCATCCCACGGTCTATCTATACCTGTCATCGCTTCCAGGATGGCCTCTTCAGATGGAAGAGTGGTATCTAGACAATCCCGGGCAGAAGAAGAAGTAAGCGTCCAAGCCGGAGCCACATCACCATCCAACTCTTCCGGCGAAAGAGGAGCTGGATCAGACTCTGCAGTGTCAACAACAGACTGATATGCAATCTCAGCTGCAGAAATCGGGAATGCCATTCCACCCACTTGCCCTTCTTCCAATGTGGCAGTTGGAGAAGGTAAGGTCCAAGGGTCCTAAAAATAATGAGTTCGAAAGAACTCTCTTCGAAGGGGAGCCTTGGAGGATGAAATAGCATTAATAGACACCTTAGGAGGAGGAAGATCAAAAGAACCCATCAGGGAAGAATACATTCCAACTCCTAGATTCTCAACAGGCGCCTTAGCATTATCCAACTTAGGAACAGATGAGTTAGAAGGCGCATCCAGGTCTACAGGAGGACATTCCAGTTGATCCACCGTGACTATCCTCCCTTCGTGGGGGAAACATACTATTCGAAATAGTGAGGATGCAATAGCATCCATATCATATATCCAGTTCCTCCCCAACAGAAGGTTGTAGTCCAAGGCTGCATCTACTACCTCAACCTCTATGTTAACGGTTTTTCCCCCAACACAAATGGGCAAAGCCGGGACAATACCATGGGGCCTGTGAGAATGACCATCGAATGCAGTAAGAATAGTGCTAGATGGAACAGCTTTGGGAGATCCAAGTGTCTTCCAGCATGCGAGAGACATCACGCAAGTAGAAGCACCCTCATCAACAACCGTGTGAAAGATATTAGTCTTCCGATACGATGATTTAATATGGAAGGCCATATGATGAGGAAGTCTCTTCTTAAAATTCTTCATATCAAAGGTAATCAGAAGAGAATTTTTCGGATCAATAGCCCCAATGGCAATGAGCAAAGCACTGCGCTGAGCCGGACAAGACTGGAGTACCTCTAAAGCTGACATAGCACAAGGACTCTGCGCCAGATCTTCTACAATCGAGTAGTTCTGGGCAGCCCTCATGTTCGGATTAATCGTTGACCGCTTAGAGGATGCCTTCGGTATCCGAGGCATAGACTCAACAATTGGCTTCGTGATGTGAAGCGGCTCAGTAGCATCAGGAACTTCCTTAGCTTTCGAAGATTCCTCTCCGCCATAATCACGGGATCTCGTAGCGACATCCACGTGAGCACTCATCATAAAGATATTCGATGGAATTTCCCTTTCCTGGGCACCTCCAGAGGAAGCCCCAGGATTCTGGTTCGCGCCAACAATTAATTGCTGCCCTTGGGGAAAATGGTTTGTTAGCACAGCCTGGGAACTAGAAGAACCCTGCTGAGATAACAGGCGCTGAGCATCCTGAATTTTCGGGCAAAGGTGTGTGAGATGGTCTCCAGCACAAAGCTTGCACGGAAACTTCACTTTCTTTTTCTCCTTTTTCCCTTCACCAACACGCTCGTTGGTTTTATTTGCATTGCCCTTCCCATTCTTGCCCTTCTTCTTGTTATTACGTCCCTTCTTCTTCCCATTGGATTGTTGATTTCCTTTGGGCTCAGAAGATTGGACAACATTTATGGACAAAGACTGGGAAGGTGATGAATCAGCAGGCACAGCCTGACCAGAAGGAGCAGATTGTAAAGACAACTGCTGCAATTGAGAAAGCAGGCTGGCTGCACTACTATTGATCGATCCGACAAGCCCGTCACCATGCGGACCAGGTTTGGGTTTCGATAGATCCAATTTGCAGCGAGGAGCATTGGGTAAATACTTATAAATCATCCCAGACTGAGAATAGATCAACTCTAAATGCTGGGCCCTGAAGATGGCCTGCTCCTCGGAAAATACCCCAGATAGGGATACATCCTTTGAAATGTCTGACTGAAGCGATTTCAAAAACCACTCGAGAAGGAACTCACCTGGAATATGGGCTTTGATAAGCCTCTTCCTTCTCCTCCATTCCTGAATATGATCAGAAATGTGAGTTGCCTCATCCTGCTTAAAATTAGCCAGGAGTTCGGTCCCAGCCTCATATCTGACGGGCAACTGAAAATGGTTAAGAAAAGTGACAGCCAGTTCTCCAAATGTGGCGAAACTGCCCCCAGTGAGCTCTATATACCATTTGGCAGCATTCCCAGTTAGGGTGCGTTGAAATAATCTCAATCTAATCGAGTCATCGATCAGAGAGTTCGACGAGCACCATAAGTGGAAAGTGGTGATGTGGTCCGCCGGATCTTCACCATTCTTACCTTCAAACTTAGGAATGTATGAAGGAAGTTTGGTTGGAACCGGAGGCCACCCCTGACTGTAACGAATCGGGTCATTAGTTAACTTCGACAAGTCTGGCAAGTTTAACGTTGCCAGAAATGGTAATCGAGGCGGAGCCTGAGAATTCCATCCTTGATGGGATGGATTTCCAACATTCTGAAAAGAATAGCCTGGATTTGATGAGGCACCAGGCTTCCAGAAAGGACTCGTAGAAAACGGAGAAGAACCTCCTCCCCACGCCGAGTTACCAAAACCCAGACTAGTTCCCCCCGCTGAAGTATTGACTGAAGAGGAAAGCCCCTGGTAGGGGTTCCATAGATTAGACAGAGGAGAAAAAGATTGAAAAGCACTCGATGAAGGGAAAGAAGCATTCCCTTGATGACCCGCGAAGAACTGATTCCCTGCCCCAGCCGTTGTAAACACAGGATTCCATCCTGTAAAAGTGGTCGAACTTTTCCCCCCAGACCAAGGGTTAAAACTCTGGGTCTGGGACTTAAAAGGAAATGACCCTAAAGAAGGATTGGAACTGGGTATATGCCCAGTCCCAAAGGGGAAACCCTGAAACAAAGCTGATCCACTAGCCATGTTAGACATGGGCGTGGATCCAGCTACACCGGCGGAAAAAGAAAACGAGGGATTTCCACTAATGGACATCCCTGAACAGAAGGGACCAGAATGAGAAGCATAAGCCTGGGTGAACCCAGAGCGAGACATAGCAGTGCTAAAAGCAGTCGAAGATGAAGCAATGGTGCCCCCTGCCTCGACAGAAGCAGGGGTCTGAATGCCTGCAGCACTCACGGTAGAAGCCGCGTTCCCAGTCGTGGCCATCGAAAGATAAGAATTATATAGAAGATCCGGCGGTCTCTCAGACTCTGGTCCGATGTACTGAAGAACAAACGGATGATCAGGAGGAAGAGGAGATGGACCTGTAGCAGGAGGCTCATGTATGTCTTCAACTTGAAAATCTTCTTCCTGAGGAAAAAGAACTCGCGAGGTGAGCGGAACGCTCCTCTCGGGACCGACACCAGAATCAGCAATGAAACCTTCAGATCTTGGTGGAGGACCTCTCTCCACAGCGTCAGACTCAACAGGGTGGTAACCACCAGCTAAATCGCTCCTACGCCTTCTCGAAGAAGGCTCTGCACTCTCGGGAGATAACCCCTGGATTCTCCTCGAACGTCGAGGCTCTTGATCAGCCACTTTTATAGATTTATTATATTAGACTCAAAAAAGTGAAAAGCTAGGCAAGCTAGGAGCAAAGAGCACTTCACTAAAATAAAATCCCTGAGAAACAGCAAGCAAACAGCCTCCAAGTATTTCCGCTCCGGGTGATGAGGACCGGACACCAAAATACAGGAAAGCGAAGTATAGGGCCTTCTGAAAGCAGTCTGGGATGCTAGGGCCCAGAACAACTAGCGAAGGTATCAGAAACAGTTACGCCAACCTCCTAACGACAGCCTTTGCCGGCTCAAGCACCCAAGCTTCGCAAGGGTACCCCCCAGAAGTACTGCTGAAAGTGATGCGACGTCTGCCTCAGGTACCACGGGTATTCCCCCCCGCAGTCACCTGTGTGGAACCTAGGAATGGCAACTATGGACACCAATCCGTATCAGAAGCTGGGCGGAACGGTCTTGAGGTCAGATTCAGCTAATCGGAGGGGGGGTATCCCTCTTCTCAACCTTCACTTCCCCTCGTGCTTGACTCTCGGATGAGAGCTTTCCCAGTCCACTTCACGGAGTTGGATTTCGCTCAACTAATCAACTTCTATGTTTGTTTGAGCGGCCTTGGAGAGTTAACTCTCCACTCACCTATTCCAAGGCCCTACAACCTAGCTAGTTGGTGATTGACACTTAGTAAACTTGCTAGTTGATTTTAGATTAAATCGCTTATTTTAAGGGCTGTTATATTAAGTCACAAGGATATGGAGATGAAACGTATGGTGTTTTTGACGCAAAAGAAATTAATAAAAACTTAACTACATGCACATGCAGTTCTTTGTCTTTCGATGAAAAGTAATCTCTATACAGGTTCTACGAGACTAAAAATTTGTATTTTTCTTTTCGAATTACAAACTCACACTCACAAAAACTAAGAAGCTAACTAAATGATTCAATGCACCTAATGCAAATGACCACAAGCATGTAAATTCTAAGATGCAAAAGTCTCTTGAAACAAGGTGAAATTTCCCAAAAAGCTCCTTCAGTTTTAACTCGTCTTTTTTTGTCCAGAAAGCCAATTCTTGAAAACAAGAACTCTTAATATAAGACACCAAAATACTCAACAAGAAGAAGAAGAAATCAAATGAAAACCTCTCCTCAAAATCAAGCTGAAAACTAGAAGCAAGAAACTCCACAAAAGTTCCAAAAGATATGACCAAACGAAAATGAAAAGGCAACAACAAAAACAAAAACAAGAAACAATGTTTTTTGAGTTTTTGATATGCAAAAACAAAAATCAAAACAAATGTTTTTTGGGCTTTTTAGTTTTATAAAACAAGAGCTTCAAAAAAAACCAAGCACAACTATCACAATCCAAGCCAAAACGAGACCGAATTTCAAGCATAAACTTCAACAATGCTCCCAAACCTTATAAAGCTAATGATAGCAAGATCAATAAGAGCAATGGAAGACCAAAAACTCAGCCAACCAGCCTAGAGAAATAGTGCAAACTCGTTGCAACAAAAGACTCCAAAGAAACAAGAAAAGTTCTTCGAAAATTGCAACAAAACCCTAGCCTATGAAACTCAAGAAAACCAATCGAAAACAAAGCAAAAACGCAATGCAAAGCACAACACAAAGATAGAAACGAGTCAGTGAGCAGAAGCTCTCTGTTCTGATAAAGCAGAACAGCCAAGAATGCTCAGAAAGCGATCTTGGAACTCAATCCAGGAGTGCTAGCACCAACAAGAACCTTTTGCCAAAAAGATCAGTTTTCGGACAAACGAAAGAGAAACAAGACTTGAAACCACTTCCTTCACACTCCAGTAAGTACAGAGACACTGTAGACACAGGCCTCCACAGCCAGAAAGGACCAAAAATCCAATAAACCCAAAAATTCAAAATCTGCCTAGGTATACGCGACCTTGCAGTTATGCAACCAGCGTGTATACGCGTCTGTGTTAAGGGAAACTCGCGTATACGCGGTTCCTTTTAGACAGACTCGCGTGTATACGCGACTGTGTGCAGAAAAAAGAGCGTATACAAAGAAAGATAATGAAAAACAAAAAGTACAAGCCTGGGAAAGACACCAAGACTTCAGACTGACTGCAAGAAAGCAAACTGGACTGTAAAAGACAGAAAAAACTGTTGGCAACCTACCAAACAGCTGAAACACCCCAACAGGAGAATCACAAAAATGTGATCCCCAGCGGAGTCGCCAGTTCTGTTTCGGGGAATTAACACCCTAGAGGTTGGTTGGGATACAACCTCCACAGAGCGGGGGCGTACTACTTAACAGAGACTCACACAACCATGCACGTTCAGAAAAACTAAATAGAGCAGAATGAGAGATTTACCCGTTGGTCCTACATTTGAAGTAGATCCACGTGGAGTCCAAACTCCCTGCAACCGTCCTTCCTCCTTAACCTGAAATACAAGAAGAAACCAGCACAAAGGACAAGTTGTACAGCATATATCTACTCTATATGTTAGTGAGATTCATATAAAACATTAAATAAATCATAATGAATGCTTGTATAAAAAATATTCTCATACATAAAAGCATACACTAACACGTTTATTTCGGGAACAACATGATACTTCTGTATTATAAATAGTACGTACAAAAGTAATCAAGTGGAGAGATCACCTGATCCTTCCAAGGCCTTCGCAGACCGTCGTCCGGATCCGTCCAGCCCTTGCCTCGCTAAGACTCCTTCCAAACTGGTTCATACGAGATAACATATAAAGGGATGTGTATCTCAAGGAAACAAGGGTTTCCTACAATGAACTGGGAAAGTGCAGGAGGCACGGGGAATCAGACTTGGATAGGGAACCAACAGAGTATAATATCAATACTTTCTCTCTCCCCCTTAGGCCATACACATGAGGTCTTTTTATAGTCCCTCCAAGTAGTTTCAACAGTTGGAAACAGTTGGCCACGGGCTGGGGTGGTTGAACTACCTGAGTAACCATCAACCCAGCGCGAAATTAGGGATTTTTATATATTTTTTAATCATTAAAATGGCATACGCGGGAAAGTCTAGCTGTACTCGCGTATACACGCGGAAAAACACGGGCATAGTCGCGTATGGAGTATTTTACACTGTTTTTAAGTGAATTTGTCCAAGTCTGTAGGAATGGGTGCCCATAAAGCCATGAAGCAATCATGAATCATGTCAAGGTGAGAAATGATGCTATAACAGAAGACAACATAACTAACATTTTCAATTGACACATGTGTAAAAAATAATAGACATGATATGGTTCCTAATCCAATGGGTGAGTAAAAAAATCTTGAATACACTCAAATTAGATTTCATTGAAAACAAATAATATGCTTAGTGTGATCATCCTAGCCTATATTCATTTCCTATTTATGGATTCAATGAAATAAGTAAAATAGGAAAATATACACAGAACCTTCATCGACAAAGCAACAATATTTTCGAAGAGAATAACGATGAGGAAAAAAATCCACTTTATTCTTTAGTCTAAAATTTTCAACTAATAATTGGTTACACACAAAATCTTGTAGAAGCTGTGGGATTACACAAGAATTCATTCAAACGAGGTAGAAGTTATTCGTTTTAAATAGACCAATGAGCTAAACTATGGAATAGGCCAATGGCCTTCGGTTGTGGATGTCTTCAATTTTTTTGACTGGCCCAATCCCCAAACACGAATGATGCATGGAAAGTGTCCAAGATTTCAAAGTGGTGCAATAGCTTAAAGATTTCAATGTCTTCATCTTCTTAGCGTAGATACCATGCTTCTCTTATAAGGAAACTAGAAGACGTTCAATCAAAGGAGATTGCATCCATAACCATAAAGTAACAAGTTATGAGGATCAGCTTCACCTCCTTGTGGCAATGTCTAACTACCTAAACCATGAAACATATATGGGTATGGATATTGATCCACCATATTATTGAAATGCCAAGACCTGGATATAATGGGGAAATTCCATATGAAAATAATACAGTAGTATATTTTTAACTTTGAATCATTAGATAATTTATAAATCTGAAGATCGAAATAATGATGCATCATGCTTTAGAAAAAGGATAATTGTAAATTCAAAATTGAGAGTCTCATCAATGATTACGCAATTTATATGATGATGTAGAGTAGGTCTAACTACATATACATAAATGGGCCTACATCTGAATATGTCAACCTGTCATCTTGCTCAAAATTTTCCTTAAAATAAAAAATCCCCAAGCTAGTTACGATGGTAAATGAAACGTACAATATTGGAGAACAAACCGTAGTCTAAGTACCATGTTTTTGTAAGGGGATTCTTTACCTAGAATTGGGTGGTAAATGAATACCATACACTTTTCAAAAACATGTTATAGACTATGTATCATATTTTTCTAAGGAGTCTTCACTTAGAGATGAATGGGATTGAACTAATTAAATTATTAATGACACAACCATCCTTTTAACACAAATAAAATTTAAAAACAAGTATATACTACATATTTTTATCTATATAATGTCTGAAACCTTTCCCAAAGCTTTCCCATTAGCATTATAAAAAATGAAAACTAAAATTTCAAATGTCTCTGACCTTTCTTACTAACATTGTCATGTGTTATACAAGCTACATGCTACAGGTGATTGATAAGTTATCAAAACATATATACAGCCTAAATATTAAAAACACTTAATCTAACTAAAATTATAATTAGAATATTTTCTTTTTAGAGTCTCAAACAAGTGCTTCAGATTGGGATCCATTTGAGCAGTATGGGATCTGTTTCCAGGTTTGAAGGCTCCACTTATGTGGGGGATCCTATGTGGATTTTTGTGGATCCATATATACCCAAATCTAGCTACCTCATTCCAAATAGAAGTATTTTAAGGGCCAACCTCAATCAACAAAATATACCTACAAAATATGAAGACAAAGTTTAGAGGCTAGAAAATAATCTAGGAATGTCTTTGATGAAGGAAAATTAATGGTTTTAAATGATAGGGTAGGTAAAAAATTATATTATGTACAAAAGAGTTGTAGATTTTTTTCAAATGAATAAATGAAAATAGAGACAAGGGTAGAGTTGTAGATCCATCAATTACGATCATGGTAACAACAAGATGTAGATTTCATACTGAGACAAAGGAAGGAATTTGATGTAGCACCCAAAGTCACATACATAGTAATTTCTATTTATTTTGAGCCTTCTAGTATATAAAATATTTCATAAAGATAATCAACATAGAAAAATCAAACACCTTCCAGTGGTCGATTTTTCCCTAATCAGGTTCTCCAACGTAAATTTGTGTCATGTAGTTTATTGCCTGAATGTGTAGTTAATTCTAATTTATGTTATCTCCTTTTTTGAAATTATAATGCATGTTTAGTTTTTCCATTAAAATAAATATAATAACAGAAAGGGATAAAATTTAAATACATTGTGATAAGCTATCTAATGATATACCTACTACAAATTACAGAGAAAAATGGTATCAGAGCTTGTTTTTTGAAGGCTATAAGGGATCATGTTGACTTGAATGCTTACAAAATTGAAGAAAATACACCTTATTTTTAAAAAAATAAATAGTATCAAGATCAAGATCTGGCATAGAATGAAGAATAAATTGATATGGAAACAAAATGTAAAATCTAAATGCATCTCAGACGTCCATAGGGATAGCAAATATTAATAAGAACATCAACACCTTAGTTCTACCAAGCTACCTCATGAGTCATGTTCAAAGGAGAAATAAGTTCAACATGAGGAGAAGCCCATGTAGAACTCTCAAATCATGAGTCAAGTTCAAAGGAGCAAGACATTCAACAAGAAAAGAAGCCCAAGCATAAGTACCAAATATGGACAAATAAGATTGCAGAAAAATTAGGCACCTTTGACAGTGGAGGGGTGAAGATAGACATCAATTCATATGCATGTAAGATTGATTCCATCAAATTAAATCACCAGTTACAACAATTGGAAGTTTATTTCAATTCCAATGGAGTGATAAAGACAAGAATTCCATTTTCTCGGATAAATTTGGAAGGTCATGCTTTGACATGGTGAGAGAATGCCACTCTCACTCAAAGACTTGAATATGAACCACAGATGACTAACTGGTAAATGTTCAAGGACCCCTTATGAAGTAAAAATTATATGCCAATAGATATGAGTAGGATAAGAAGCTAATTCTACTTCATGTAAAGGCATTGGAGAAATATTGAAATCCATGAACCATTAATTTTTTAGCTATATTCCAGTCATATTTACAATAGTCACCAATTTCATAGTCCATGTATTCTTAAAGTTCTTCCTTCATGGAAAAGAAAGCATGACCAATGCTTGGGAATGTTCCATTTTCTCCAAGAAAATTATTCTTACCCAAATTGTTTTCCTTTATTGTAATACTAAACTTTTTTGGACTCAAACTATTGCCAATAGTAAATTAAAGCTAATAACAGTCAAAAAAATGATTGAGTTTCGTGTTGTAATGATGTAGAAATTTGGAAGATAGTTACACACACCTCCTTTAGGTCAAATTGATAATTTATTTCATCCAGATGTCATTGACCTATTGAAGAGAAATGAGAGAATGCATGTACAACTAGGGACTCTCCTTCTATTTAGGCTACATAAGGATAGACTGATGGGATTTTCTAGTCAAATTCCTTGCCTTTGAGAACTTTATTTTGAGGGGATATAAGAGATGTTGAGATGGAGAATAATGGTTTTTTTCGTCTTGATAATCCTCCTCTAAAAAAAATTGTGGGTATACTAATGGACATTTGAAGTCATTTTTACTTCCAGTAACTTTGTTAAAGGTGATTAACAAAATTCCCAAATTAAAACGGTCCCCAAATCAAACGAGATAAACTGGTATGATAGAAATTATGTATGCTACTAGTGGAGACATCCCAAGCCTTGTGTTGGTGCCTCAAAGTCACAGAGTTAGGTATAATCTAGGAATTCTACTAGATAAAAATCAAAATAGCTAAATGAGTCAAAAGGGTGATCATACTATAGTGATAAGATGAGAAACAAGGCTCTCGCATTGGTGTTTTCCATTGAGAATAGTTTGTAAATGGGGCCAATGGGTAAGAATTAGCACTCCAAAGTCCCATATTGGCATGCATGTGTGTCTTCATTAATATCATCATCACAAAAACAACTTTGGGATTCTAAACCCTTTGTGATATTATGTCACTGTTGATGGGAACGAGACAAAATGACAACCTTTACCCATGTAACTATGACATTTTATGTCATTGATAATATTTATCTAACTTTATGCAATAGAGAAAAATATTCCATATTGGCATGCATGTGTGTCTTCATTGATTTCATCATCGCACAAACAACTTCATGATTCTAAACCATTTGTGATATGCTGCCATTTTTGATGGGAGCGAGACACAATGACAACCGTTAGCCATGTAACTATAAAATTTTGTGTCATTGATATAATTTATCTGACTTTATGAAATAAAAAAAATTATTCTCCCAGAAGTAACATTGACAAGAGAAAGGTTGGATGGAATGATGAAAAAGAGTGCACCATGTTAAAAAATTTCAAGTTCCATTGTTGTATGCATATAACTTAATGAATCATAAATGTGATTAGCCACAAAATTGGCACTGTTTCAAATTAGAAGAGAAAATAATATGGCGATTATCTGGACATGGTATTATGAATTGTAAAGTATAAATGAAGGATTAGAGTGCAAGGCTGATTCCAAAAAAAATCTCCAAATCCAAGCCGAGAGTATATGGCACAAAATTCTAGTAGGTGTGCCTTTGGTAGAATCAGTGGTAATGAATGCCACACTACCACTAAATTCATGTCCAAGTTTGCCAATGTAGAAGATTTTTTTATTTTTTTTCTAATTTATTTTAAGTTGCTTTCGACACCACACCCACTATGAGAGGGTTGCACTATATAGCAAAGAATTTATGCAACTTTGATGCTAGGTTTAAGGAATAACTATTCCACCAAAACTACCTGATATTTTCACTGGCCTCATTCCTTTTTGAGACATGCCACTAGGGTGAGGTAGACTAGAGTGAGAATGGGCCTTGTTGGGTGGCTCGATATGCCATCAAACTCACTAAATAAGAACACCATTGAAAAATAAATAATTGTGCCACTAGGTTGAAGTAGACCAAAGTGAGAATGAGACCTGGTGGATGGCTTGTTATAGCATCGAACATAGTGAATCAAAACCCCATTATAAAATCAATAAATTATTATGACGGATGCAAAATGTCACCATCACTTATATCATGGATCATGTTTGAAATCATCTACAAATAGGTGCACATGGCTCAAGGTCTTTACGTTATTGAAGTACAATTATTTGAGTTGATGACCAATGTTTAACTCCAAAGAACATATGTTTTATTTATTTATTTGGTTTTTTATGGAATTTTTCTTAATAAATGCATCATGATGTTGGGGATGCATTCCTATTATGGACCTATTTATATTTTGGATGGTTTAATACTCTGTCAATCTCACTAGTGAACCAATGTCCAGTTGGAAAGATAATCACAAGATAATCACAATGAAAATGAAGGTTTAATACTCTGTCACCTCACTGGTGAACCAAGGTCCTGTTGACAAGATATTCACGATGAAAAAGAAACTGTGTTGGATGGCTTAATACTTCATCAAATTCACGAATGAAGCAAAATATCAATTTAAACAAAATATGTATACACTAAATAACGTGAGATATTTTGACAGTTATACACTGTTGTAGATTATTTATCTAATACTCCTACCTTACTGATTGAAGTTTCAACCACTGCATATGTCTTTTGAGATGACTAGAAGAGCTTGCCACATGTGTCAACATTATTTCCTAATTAGTATGTTAGAGAAATGATGAATATATGTTGAACGTATAATTTTCAAATAAATTTAAAAATAGGGTTGAGGGAGCTATAGTGCATCCGTAATGTTTTGACAACTACAAGTAGTGTTGTTATGGTTGTCTTTAAAATTATCTAATTTATAGTGTTTTCCACTACATTCTAACATGAATGATTAAATAAAATCCATAGCTACCCAAACCTTCTCATGCAAGAAATCAAATCACAAGATAAATTGCAGAAATTTTACATATCCCAACAATTAGTTTTTCACTGCTATTTTGTCCCCATTTTGCTACATTTTTTACATTCTGATGTATTATTATAGTTTTTGACTGGGTT
The DNA here is from genome assembly GCA_034641835.2 of Pinus albicaulis. NCBI lineage: Eukaryota > Viridiplantae > Streptophyta > Pinopsida > Pinales > Pinaceae > Pinus > Pinus albicaulis. Next base: position 674,932,995 of record CM076575.1, read on the forward strand.
ATGTACACTATAGCCAACTGGGAAAGTAGTTGCATGTTAAAACTTAAACTTTTCTTCTTCTTTGATTGGAGACATAATGTCATTTCTTGTTAATTCAATTTTAGTTAGCTAGTTGCACATCTTTTCATTTCTATCCAAGGGACTACATACTTGTTAGGATATTGTCACTTGGGACTCTGAGATTTTTTATGATGATATTATTCTAATGTGTCTCTAAATCAAATGGGTTTTTTCTACTAATTGATCCAATGGCCATGATGATGTTATAGACATGAAGTGATCTCACAATTCATCCTTTTCTTGACATGATATATGTTGGAGGCTGCAGAGGACAACTCACCAAGTTGGACCACATAGATGCTAGGTCAACTTGACTTCACATGTGGAGAGGTATTTTGATGTGACATGATTGGCCTATTCCATATGGAACATTTCAGTATTCAAACCTCTGGAAAATTCACATATATATGTGTGATATTATGAGATATGTGAGACAAGTTATGGAGATGTTATAGGAGATATGAGTCTAGCAAGAATTTAGCATCATCTTGATGACAAATAATGACAAGTATACATAGAAGTCGTGGAAAAAATTCTAAAAAGGATGGTTGATATCACTGCATGATATATGTCATGGGTTGGGAAAATTTTAGGGGCTAATATTCATATGTGGGCTAATTTTCCATGCTTTTTCGAAAATAAAAATTCACCAACTTCCATTTTTTTTTCTATAATGATTCACTAAAATTTTATGGGACACCATTAATTTACCTTAAAAATTGCCAAAATATTATATTAACTAATATAAATTAATTGGAAATCTAGATATTTCTACAAAAATATCAACCAAAATTTTATGATTTGCATATTAGGGGATAGTAAGATTCACCAATGTTTCTAAAATTTACAATAAAATTACATCCTTAAAATTTTCCCTGGTCATGGGAAAGTTGGCTAAAATATTATATTGTTGACATTGAAGCCTACCAAATGTCAATATTGGACATGATCGAGAAAATGTATGTCCAAGCTAATAGTATTGCCATCTTGGAACGACCTTGTCTAGTTGAGGAAGTTGGTCATTCCATTAGATGTTCTCTATGTTGAGGAGATCACTTCATAGAATACTATGAAAAGAAGGTGACTTTATTAAATTATTTGGTGGCTTGTCACAAGGTTGGGTCCAATGTTTTAGAGAGTAAGATGCAATACCAACATTCACCACAATATTTCCAAATTGTTGGGTCATGCCAAGAATTCTTAATGAGTGAAGAGAAGGAGGGATATGCACAAAACATTAAGAATAACACATAGAATGGCCAGAAATATGTTGCAGAAATAATAGAGTTATAAATATGGTTACAAGGACAAATAAATCAATCAAGTGCTTCCTTGGCTACCAAAAAGACATCACAGAAACCTATAACATTGGAAATTTTGCTAGAAGCACTCCATAATAAAGAAGAATCATCTCAAGGGAATACAAATAAAATTTCTCTAGGAATGCTTGGTGTAGAAGAGGATTCTAGGCCTCAATGGGAATTTTTCAGAATGGAATTTATCTTGAAGTGCATCCATGAGGAAGACAAAATAATGAAAAAATGGTGAAAATCCTTGAAAGAAGAAGAAAAGGACAAACATTTGCAAAGTTGTAGAACTCTCTAAAATGAAATTTCCTCCACAATGGATAGCCAAGGTGTGTTTCATAGAATTATCATGTTAGGTAACAAAATAATATCATTGAAAATTTTCTTATGAGGATTGGCATTCCACAAGCTATCATATCCAAAAACAATATAACATAAATACACCATATTTTATACTTTTGTTAATTCCATCTTCACTATAAGGTTTCCATTGGGCCTCTATAGTAACCCATTGATTCCTAAACGTTGTAGCTCTTGGTATTCGGTTTTTATCATTTAGGACATCAATATTTTCATTATTTCTTACCATTTCATCATTACCTCGTGCTCTTGGTCTCCACTTGTAAAAAAAAATCCAATATTGTTCATTTTCTCTCGATTCAAACCCATGTGCCCCAAAAACAAGAATTATATAAAAGATGTATTGTTGTGATAATAGAGTCTGTTAGATGGGTACCTCTATTCATGAAGAAGCTTACACCTAAAATAATCTTCAATATATCAAAAAAAAATGAAAAAATGATAGCAACATTGAGTAGCATACCATTATAGGAGGTTAAGGCTACATATGTTTCCCAACTAGACCAAGCGATGTAGTCCGGGAAACCATTGATGGAAATTTATTACTTGTTGGAGGCATATATTGGTTGTCTAAAACTATTGGCCCATCAAGCCAATAAGAAATAGTCACGATACCATCATGGTTTGCATGAAAAATACCCCTGTCATATCCACCATTAGATATCAATAAAGGCATTGGACAACTAGGTCTTGGACTGAAGGGAGCACCATTAATGTTCCATTATTAGAATTGCCATTTTTGTCATCTATTGTTTTCTAATCAAAAGCTATGGATTTTGACACTTCTCCTTATTGTGGGGGAGGAGCCAAATAATGAACATATTTTGCAATTGATCTAGAGCATTTTTAAAAGTACGATGCAGTAACAACTATGAAAATGTAGTATTTTAATAAGATAATGAAAATGATGCCTCACAAAAACCCCCTGAATAGTGATCAGGAAATAATTCTGACTAGGGAGTTGCTAGAGAATGACATAGCAGACGAATGGGGCAATCTATAATAATAAAAACCAATTGTTGAAGTGGATAATTTTATGGATTAAAATTGAAACATTGGCATAGACAAAGTGTTTTTTGATCAGCCCATGGCTATGTTCACCCCCAACAACAACACATTTTGATATCAAAAACATGGTATATAATGATATATATTTCTATTGTTGGATAGATGAAGAATATGACACAGATATGGCTTCCTATGGTGACTTAGACCCCACTATTTTACATGAAAATTTCACAAACTTGGAGGTTAAGAACTATGTTCCTAACTCCTTTTAAAACCAAAGGAATACCAACACATCCATTAATGAAGAGTGTAATGTAGGTTTGGCCATACCCAATATGTAATATGAATAACATATGCCAACATCCATAAAAACCAAAACCAAATTTTTTTATGCTAAGAGGTCGATCAACAAACATAGATGGATGTCATTTTTTCTTTGATATCTTGGAAGTTGATTTTGACGATTTCAAAGGGTATTCAGAAGCTAGGAAATTAAATGTTGACCCTCATTATCCTTCCATTGAGGAAAACATTAATGTACAAGTCGATAATTAGTTTTTATATTAATGTATATGATTTCCACATCCTCCATTGTAAGCGTGATAGTTATCCCAAGCATATCAGGTTCTATTATCAATGTTACAGGTAGCAGAAGTGCTATTGCAATGGGAGTCATATAAAGAAGAGCAACCTTCCAGCAAGAGGTATGTCTTTACTTTGATTCCTTGTTTACCTTTTCAACAAGGTATCAGAGTTATGGTTGTGCCCAAGAATTCCCTATCGCTCAATTTGAATGGCTTACATGGTAGAAGAGTAGGTATTATAATTAAAGTGTCAAAGAATTTGATATATATTGCTATGACTACTTCACAAACACGATACATATATAGGTGTCTTGTAAAATATATGGAGAATATCATGGTAAAATATGATCGGACTACCAGGAACTCACTTGGTGATGTTATTGAATTTCTAAAGGGTGAAGATGGTATGTATGTTGTTTGGATTGAGTCACAAAACCTTGAGTCCATGAAGATGAAAAAGAAGGATTTTGAAAATGCTTTTAACTATGAACTTGATCAAGAAAATTTGATTCTTAGTTACATGCTACCAAACCATGTGGAAGATTTGAAAATAATCTAGGAGCTCAAGAATGTTTTTCATGTGAAAATTCAAAAACTAGAGTCGAGTAGATGACTACTAGGTACGGAGATTGTAACCACATGAGATAGCGTGTGCCCTCTTCCTGTAAATATTAAGAGACTCATCTCAACCAACCAAAATACATTCAAAATTGATATGAGATAACCATCAGATATGCATCCCATGGAGATTATAGAAGCAATTGAAGGGTTTAGGAAATATTTAAGGTTTTTCTCGATGATGAACCCTTGAGTATTGAAGCATAGAAGAATTCCACTGTATTTTTAAAAACTCTTCTTTGAAGTACATTTTTCTAGTAAGTGTGTGCTGAAGGGGTACCACCTTACAAGGGAAGCATTTGAATGTGTAATTGGTGAGATATAATCTCGTTTTTTATAGTCCTTAGTTGCTCTAGGTGAGATGATTAGTTGTGTTATAGCGTAATCCATTGGTAAACCAGCTACTCAGACGACACTGAATACTTTCCATGATGCTAGTGTTAGTGAAAAAAATGTTACTCTCGGTGTCCCAGGGCAAAGGGAAATCATAACTATGGAAAATAATATTAAAACCCCATCACTCTCTGTGTACCTAAAACTTGCGTTAACACGACAAAGGAAAGGGCCAAAAATGTGTAGACTGGTTTAGAGAACACAACCTTGAGAAGTGTTACAAACGCTACTGAATTGTGGTATGATCTAGATCCAATGAGTACTATCATTGAGGAGGATGTTTATTTTTTCAAATCCTGTTGTGAAATGCTAGATGAGGATATTACACCAGAAAAAATATCTCCATGGTTGCCCCATATAGAATTGAAAAAAGAGATGACGGTTGGTAAAAAAATGAGTATGGCAGACATAAACCTTGAGTTTGATGATGATTTGAGATGAATGTTTTAGTGACGTTACTACAAAAAAAAAATTATTCTACATTTACACATTATGAATGAAGAAGGTCCTAAAGGACAGGTACAAAATGAAAATTCTAAAGATGATGTGTTTTTTAAAAAATTTGAAAGTAACATGGTTACGAAAATAAATTCTAAGGGGAATTCCATATATCAATAAAGTGTTTATCAAGTCTCAAAAAATCAAAAAGTTTGACGAGAATGATGGACTCTGGACTGAGATGGAATGGATGCTACACATAGAAGGTGGCAATATGTTAGCTGTGATGTGCCATGAAGATGTGGATGCTACTAGGACAACTAGTAATCACTTGATTAACATTGTTGATGTTCTTGGAATTGAGGTTGTGAGAAAGGATCTCCAAAATGAGGTTCGAGTTGTGATATATTTTGATGGGTCATATGTGAACTACAGGAATCTAGCCATTATATTTGACACAATGACATATCCAGGTCATTTGATGGCTATTACAAGACATCGTATCAATCATAATGACACAGGACCAATGATGAGATTTTCATTTGAGGAGACTGTGGATACCCTTTTGGATGTTGTTGCACTCGCTAAAGAAGACCCTCTCAGAGGCGTTATAGAAAAAATCATGCTTGGCCAATTAGCTCCTATTGGTACTAGTAATATACCCTGTATTTGAATGACAAGATGTTGCAATAGCCAATTGCACTCTAGCTACCTAACTATATGCAAGGTTTAGAGTTTTTCATGTCACCAACTTTGTATCTTATTATAGGGAGACCATACCATGATTCCATGATGTCACTAGATGAATTGGTCATTCCCAAACTAACATTTCATAGGACATTATTCTAGCATCATTATTCGTGCACATAGTGGAAATGGGAAGAATGCATGCTGCCAAGTCAAAATATGATGTAAACCACCAAGATGGTGCTAAAATCTTACACGCTCTAAAATATTAAACTATGATTGTAACAATGCATTATTTATTCACATGAAACTTTAATTAATGAAGTGTAGTATATTTAAATATATTAATAGTATAAAAAAAAAAAAATCGATGTTTAAAAGCATGTTCAAAATTACAATCAAATAGAGGAAAAAAAACATAAAAAAACCAGATCATAATCATGAAAAAGCTTCATATTGAATTACGAAGTGTAAAGGAAACTTGCAATGTGACACTACGAACTTGGTCAAGTGCACAAGAAAAAATATCCTAGACATGACCCTCGTTGAAAAGGTTTATTGCCCATGATGCAAGAGGATTTGTACCTACGCTGCCGAGTCATTCTAAATCCATAATTAGATATACAATAAATACAAGTAATATATGTAGTATTTTTTACTCTAAGATGCATTCTTATGATAATGTTAGAATATATGTTGACAATGTCAAAACATACCTGAATAATCTCCTCTTATTTTCAAGATTAATTTATTGGAGTCGCCTGAACTTGGAACCAACCTCCCACGATCTGAAAGAGTAACAACTAAGTGAAAAACTGCATTTTTTTTGATACGTTGGATTGTGGGAGGTTTTATCCAATATTAAATCGCTCCAATAAATTATTCTCTACTAAACATGGCCAACCACGTGAAGGTGGAAGCTCTTATGGCTCCTCCCCCCACCCACCCTCACATCACTCTCAATTCCCCAATACCTGATCTATATTTCATTTTTTATGAAAATGAGAACAAAAAAAATATTCAATAACTAATTAAAAATCAATGGAACAAAAAGTACAGAAGAAAAAATTGAAAATATACGGCATAAAAATTGTATGATAAATGATTTTTTATATAACAAAAAAATTTACTTGTACACCATTCATCATTTGTCTTATAATAATACAATATTTTACATTATCAAATTTTGTTTTTCTTCTTCTTATTCTAAATCTCCTAACTACATCATCAACATCATTGTTATCTACATCTATTTCGTGCATTTGCCACATAGCTAACCTATTTGGGTACTCATTATGTCTTGTCTCATGCAGTGATGGGGCATCGCCTAGAAAAACATATAATATAAAATTTAAATTGCTATTTTTTAAATATAATTGAAGTAGTTCGGTAATACTAATAAAAAAATTCAATTCCATTATTTACCTAGTGCACCAGTTATCACCGTTGGAATCAATGTTGCGTGTCCCTCTTTGGTGGTAAGATGCTCACGTACAAAATTCTCTGTTATTTAAACAAAAAAGTGCACAAGGACACAACGCTGAATTTATAATTAGAGAAAATTATAAGTAGAAATTAATTACTGCCGTGGTTCTCACTGATAGTAGCACTACTAGCCTAGTCTCCATTGGAATGATTAGGTTGGACGTGAGGACCATGTTCTGGCAATATTTCACTCTCAACGCATTGCTCTACAATTGGGTTATTTGGCCTATTGAAAGTGTTTCTCCCCTGATTTAAAAAAAGTTGTTAGACATTAAATTTATGGATGAAACAAACATATTGAAAGTTTACCATTTTACCTTATCAGGAATTTTGGATCTTGGGACCAGCCCAAACATTTATGACATTCAACAATGGCTTGATAGCCAGAATGCAGAGTGATATTTTTGTCTTCCTTTGTGTTTTCTGTTCCAAATTTGACACCCTACATTGTATATGATTGTGTATTTTTAATGGTATTTGATGGGATTTAAAAAATGTTGGAAGGAAATAAAATTAATAATATCTTTAGCTACTTATGATTCTTGCGGTTGATTTCAAGTAGTTGCCCTGGCCTAGCTTGTGTTGGCCTTGTTTGTAAATCCAAGCTTTGGTTTCCTTCGAGGTGTCAAGAAACCTATCATCAAAAGCTTGAAGTGAGTTATCTAGCACACTTTTATTTTATACATGGAGAAAATTAAAGATATTGAATTAAAGTTGTACTTTACCTCATAGGTCCAGTTAGAAATTTTCCTTCTTTCTTGGTCTTTTTCTCTTTTCTGTCCTCGATGAGTGCTCTCCACTCCCTTTATGGAATCATAAGAGGATGCTTGTATATAGAGTTAATTTTCAGGTATGTCCTATAGGTGTCTCGCGGATATTTCAGATACTCTCCAACTGCCTAGGCGCCCATTGTTCTATCAAATGCGCCCACCCCAAAAAGGCCTTGTAGATAATCTAGAAGTTCTTTTTTCAGGTTGGAATTCTAGGAATTCCAACTTCAACGAATTGTTGGAAAAGAATTACCAATTCCTTCCTCTACAAGGCCCTATAGAAATCATTGTTTCTTATAAAGAAAAATATACTATCATTAGTTTAAAAATAATAATCATGATAAAATATGTTTTAGATAGAGTACATGAAACAGTTAAAATGTTAAAAATTACCTAGTTGTACTTTCTTTATAGGAAAACCTTCATTGTTCACCAAAAACATGCATGGAATGGTCCCCATGGAGGTGACATGGGTAGCCACTAGAAATGCAACCATAAATTTGGTCATATCATCCCCATCACTTCCACCACATTCAGCGGTTGGTTGTGTGTCTTCTTGGCGGTGCATTTCTTGCCTGATACCTAAAGCCACAGGAGGCGTATGAGAGGGTTCCTTAGGAAAATCTTACCTTTATGTCCCACTACCACCAACACTGGGGACAACAGATTAGAAAATTCTACATATGAAAGAACTTTTTTGTTATTTTAGTTAATGTAAAAGTTATAAATCAACCTATCACAATTGATATTATGCATAACAATAAAAAATTCTTTTGATTTTTTGTGGTTACCTCATATGTCTGAATTTGGGTCATGAATTGTAATATCCTTTCTTCTAATTCAGGTGTTTGAGGCATAATGTCTACCAAACCCTCAATTTCCTTGTTTGCATTTAGAATACTTTTTTGTAGCAAAACAAATGGAATTGGGTATGAATATAAATATTCCTTGTTGAGGGAATCATGATGTGAACCATGGCCATGTGTCTCCATATTTGAAGAAAAATAATATTATTTCAATTATGTAAACAATTAAAATACCTAATGATAGAGAAATTTTGGCACTTTACATGTTCTTCGGTTGGCCCCTTTCTGCAATCATCCTATTACATTATAAAATAATAAGAACCATGAAATATCTAAAAATAAATGTTAAGGATGAAGAAACCAATTTGGAAGAGAAATTGTTATTTGTTTACCTGTCCTGAGATTTTTTCTTGGCTGTGGAGCCTCATTATCGTGTTTACTTTGTATCACAGCATTGGACCCCTGTACATTAAAAGGGGAGGCAACGCCGCTCGTAATTAATCGCTGCCATGGGGGGTCCAGGGGGGGTTACAGCTAAAAACATATGTAAAATTGCCTTGTAAAAGTATAGTAATTTCTAGTCAATCTGGGCCTTTCATTAGGCAAATGATCTCACGGTAGAAGTTATCTTTAGGTTAGGGTTTTTTGCCCTATAAGGCAACCCCTCGCTTTTATGAGGGCATTGTATTATGGCTGTGTATTGTATGTGTATTCTCAGAGCGAGAAACAGAGAGGGAGGCTGTGAGAAAGAACAGAGGATATTACAACGGATCTGCTGTAGGTTTTGTCTCTTCATTTTTTCTGGATAATAGAAAGGAAGGACTGGTTGTTCGGGGTGGACGTAGCCCAAACTGGGTGAACCACGTATATCTGTGTCTCTCTAGTTTTATGTGTTTTGTGTGCTTTTATTTTCCGCATATTTTATGTGTTGCATTGCTCCATAATATATAATTTTCTAACAACTGGTATCAGAGCCAAAGGTATATTTGGTTGTTAAACTCGCATGAAAGAAGGGTTCCTGGTTCGAGTGGGAGCAATGGTGGATGATGGTAAGTTTAGGGTTGAAAAATTTAACGGCCAAAACTTCCCACTGTGGAAGATGTAGATGGAAGATTATCTGTATCAGAAAGATCTATACCTACCATTGAGCGGAAAAACAAAGAAGCCGACGGCCATGACAAACGCGGAATGGAACATTCTCGATAGAAAGGCACTCAGAACAATACGGTTGTGTCTTGCGGCGTCATTCGCCTTCAATATTTCGAAGGAAACAACAACAGAGGGTTTGATGCAGACGTTGGCGAAACTATATGAAAAACCCTCGGCCTCAAACAAGGTATTTCTTATGAAACGACTATTTAATATGAAGATGTCGGAAGGTGAATCTGTTGCAGACCATTTAAATGAATTTAATACAGTTACCAGTCAGTTAAGTTCTGTAGGGGTAAACTTTGATGATGAAGTTAGAGCTCTGTTATTCTTGTGCTCATTGCCAGAGAGTTGGAATGGTTTAGTAATGGCCATTAGTAACTCTATCTCTGGATCTAGTACTTTAAAGTTTGATGATGTTGTTGGTGCCATCCTTAGCGAGGAAATGCGACGAAAAAGCTCTGGTGAGACATCAGGTAATGCTTTGAGTGCAGAGTCTAGGGGAAGAAGAATGGAAAGAGGAAAGAGCTCGGGATATCGCAGTAAATCAAGGAAAGGCAGATCCAAGTCCAAATCGGGGATAGTGTGCTGGAATTGCGGAAAGAAAGGACACCTAAAGAAAGACTGTAGATCTCGGAAGGGAAAAGAAGGAGACACACAGCAAGAAAACAATCATGAAGCAAATGTGACAGGTGATGTGTTACAAGATGCTTTGATTCTTTCTTTCGAAAATGTTACCGATTCTTGGGTTGTAGATTCAGGGGCTTCATTCCATGCCACACCTGATAAGAAATATTTTCATGACTATGTTCAAGGAGATTTTGGACAAGTTCGTTTGGGTGATGATAAACCCTGTAAAATTGTTGGAATGGGTAAGGTTCTTGTAAAACAGCAGAATGGAAACCAATGGCTATTAAAGCAGGTAAGGCATGTTCCAGATCTGAAGAAAAATCTGATTTCAACAGGGCAATTAAGTAGTGAAGGTTGTGTGACAACTTTCACAAATAAAACTTGGAAAGTCACCAAAGGAGTGCTGGTAATAGCAAAAGGTGAAAAGGTTGGTACATTGTATTTATGTAATGGTATTTCTAACTCTGTTAATGCTTTAACTTCCAAAGGAGAAGATGCAGCATTATGGCATCATAGGCTTGGACACATGAGTGAGAAGGGAATGAAGATTCTTCACTCAAGAAATTTGTTGCCAGGTTTGAAGAATGTTGATATAGATTTCTGTGAGAATTGCATTTATGGAAAACAAAAGAGAGTCAGATTTCTTAGAGTTGGGAATGAAAAGAAGAGCGAAAAATTGGAGCTTGTGGATATAGATGTATGGGGACCTGCTCAGGTATCATCTCTCGGTGGCTCTCGTTATTATGTTATTTTTATTGATGATGCAACTAGAAAAACATGGATTTATTGTATTCAGAATAAATCTGATGTATTTGATACTTTCAAGAAATGGAAAGCTTTGGTTGAGATTGAGACAGGAAAGAAGTTGGAGTGTCTCAGATCAGACAATGGAGGTGAGTATTGCAGCAAAGAGTTTGATAGGTGATGTTCAGAGCATGGAATTCATAGAGAGAAGACAGTTCCAAGAACACCACAAGAAAATGGTGTGTCTGAAAGGATGAACAGAACAATCATAGAGCATGCAAGGTGCATGAGATTGCATGCAGGATTTCCTTTAAAATTTTGGGCAGATGCTGTAGATACTGTTGTTTATCTAATAAACAGAGGGCCTTCAAGTTCCTTGGATGGTGGTATTCCAAAGGAAGTATGGACAGGTAAAAAGGTAAACTACTCTTTTTTAAAGCCTTTTGGTTGTGAGGCCTTGGTCCATATTAATAAAGAAAACAGAACAAAGCTTGAGGCAAAATCAAAGAAATGTACCTTTATTGGATATGGTGCTAATGATTTTGGTTATCGCTTATATGATTATTAAAATCACAAAATCATTAGTAGCAGAGATGTAATATTCAATGAAAAGGTCTTGTATAAGAATCAGTTGCAGGAAAAGAAACCGGAAAAAGAAAGCAAGGAATACATGGTTCTTGATGAGATAACTGAAAAAGTAAAGGTGCCTGAACATAATCAACAACCACAGTAGTAGCAACCACCACAACAGCAACAGGCACCTCAAACACCTGAAAGTGATGTTAGAAGATCTACCAGGATAAGTAGACCGCCCCCTGAACGATACTCTCCTTCATTATATTATTTATTGTTGACTGATTCTAGTGAACCTAAATGTTATGAAGAAGCAATGCAGGTTGAAAGAAGGAAGAAGTGGGAGCTAGCCATGGAAGAAGAGATGGACTTCTTAATGCATAACCAGACTTGCGACTAAGTCAGGTTGCCTGCAGGTAAAACTGCATTGCAGAATAAAAGGGTTTACAGGCTGAAGGAAGAAGATGGAAGAAAACAGAGGTACAAAGCTAGACTTGTGGTGAAGGGGTTTGTACAGAAGAAAGGTATTGATTTTGACGAAATATTTTCTCCTGTTGTTAAGATGAATTCAATCAGAACTATCTTAAGTCTTGTAGCGGCGGAAGATTTACATCTTGAACAATTAGATATAAAGACAACATTTCTCCATGGAGATTTGGAGGAAGAGATATACATGCAGCAACCAGAAGGATATGAGGTAAAAGGGAAAGAAAAATTGGTGTGCAGGTTAAAGAAGAGCTTTTATGTTTTAAAACAGGCTCCAAGGCAGTGGTATCTAAAATTTGACAAGTTCATGTCTAAACAAGGTTATACTAAATGTCACTCTGATCATTGTGTTTATCTAAAAAGGCAAAATTATGGCAGCTATATTATATTGTTATTGTGTGTAGATGACATGCTTGTTGCAGGGTCTAACATGCAGGAAATAAATGTGCTCAAAAGAAAATTGGCAAATTCATTTTCAATGAAGGATTTGGGAGCTGCAAAAAAAATACTTGGTATGAGCATAACTAGAGACAGGAAAAATCGTAAATTAACACTGTCTCAAAATGAGTACATAGAAAAGGTGTTGAAAAGATTTAATATGCATAATGCAAAACCAGTTAGTACACATTTTGCTAGCCATTTCAAACTCAGTAAGGAGATGTGCCCAAATACCCAAGAAGACATGGATTATATGTCTAAAGTTCCATATGCATCAGCAGTTGGAAGCTTAATGTATGCAATGGTCTACACAAGGCCTGATATTGCACATGCAGTGGGAGTTGTAAGCAGGTACATGAATAATCCTGGAAAAGAACATTGGATGGCAGTAAAATGGATTCTCAGATATTTGAGAATTACCACAAATCAAGCATTATGCTTTGGTGGTTCAAACATTGCTCTACAGGGATATGTTGATGCAGATATGGGAGGTGACAGAGATAAAAGGAGGAGTATTACAGGATATGTATTTACTGTAGGTGGAACAACTGTCAGTTGGGTTTCAAAAATCCAAAGTGTTGTTGCACTTTCAACAACAGAAGTAGAGTATGTTGCTACTATAGAGGCTAGTAAAGAAATGATTTCGTTACAAAGGTTTATGGATGAATTGGGTAAGAAGCATGATATGGGCACACTATACAGTGATAGCCAAAGTGCTATTCATCTTGCAAAGAACTTAGAATTTCATTCCAGGACTAAACACATACATCTCAAGTACCATTTCATACGGTCAGTATTGGAAGATGGAGAGTTGAAGCTGGAAAAGATACACACTAGCCAGAATCCTGCAGATATGCTAACAAAATTTGTAACCAGGGAAAAACTGAAAATGTGCTCAGTTTCAATTGGTCTTCAAGGATGATGATGAAGATGAGGAACAACCAGGTCCAAAGAGGAGTCATTGTCCAGCAAATGAAGCAGCGGTGGAGTTGCTACAATCAGTCTCCAAGTGGGAGATTGTTGGGTGTGGAGCCTGATTATCTTATTTACTTTGTATCACAGCATTGGACCCCTGTACCTTAAAAGGGGCGAAGAATCACGATAATTAATCACCGTCAGGGGGTCCAGCGGGGGCACAGACGGGAGTCTCTCGAGTTGCATTTCCGGCGCGCCCCGGTGAAAAAAGATGTAAAATTGCCTTGTAAAAGTATAGTAATTTATTGTCAATATGGGCCATTCATTAGGCAAATCATCTGACGATAGAAGTTATGTTTAGATTAGGGTTTTTTGCCCTAGAAGTCAACCCCTCGCTTTTATAAGGGCATTGTATTGCGGCTGTGTATTGTATGTGTATTCTGAGAGCGAGAAATAGAGAGGGAGATTGTGAGAAAGAACAGAGGATATTACAGCGGATCTGCTGTGGGTTTTGTCTCTTCAATTTTGCTGGATAATAGAAAGGAAGGACTGGTTGTTCGGGGTGGACATAGCCCAAACTGGGTGAACCACGTATATCTGTGTCTCTCTAGTTTTATGTGTTTTGTGTGCTTTTATTTTCCGCATATTTTATGTGTTTCATTGCTCCATAATATATAATTTTCTAACTTTTTTCCTGTTCCACGATCAGTCTGCCACATTGCAATAAAATTAGAAATGTGAAAACCTTAAAACAATATCTAACTTGAAAACACAAAATGAAAAATGAAATAATTCTAATTTTACCCTTGTAATACATAAACTTTGGGCATTAAAGAGTACAAATTTACCATCAAATGAAATTCGAGTTTAAAGAGAATAAACAGTAAATCAAAAATATTAAGGTCAGATCAGCATACAACACAACAAGTTCTGCACAAATCATGCCGAATGTTACCATTTTCATCGTTGTGCCGATGCTCAACCGGAGGTTTTAAAAATAAAAACCTTTAAAACAAAAATAGTATATAAAATACATTATCATAATTGGATTAAAATAAATGAGCATAAATTTGCGTAAATATGTGAATTGATGTGACTTTGAAACCTTAGAAAAGAACACAAGTAGATGAGAAAAAAAGAGTCCAGGAAAAAAAAAGTAGGATCAAAATATTTCTGATGGAATATGATAGTTTAAAAACTTATATCCTCAGACGAACAAGAGAGAAAAAAACCACATTATCACAATGTGCTATATCAATAAGGTTACAAGGTCACAAGATCAGATCTTACAATTTTATCTTGAGTTGTGAATTTTTACACAACTCAACTGAGGCATCCTCATAGGGGTTATGGAATATCATAACAAGGACACACACGCAAAGAGGATTAACTGAGCCTATATGTTAAGTTTGACTAGCATGGCCTTAAGGGTGATCGGGTGCATTGTTAAGGCACTCCTTGAGGTGAAGTCATCGATTAAATTCCCTACCTCGATCTAGTTGACTTATTTGGACATGATCATGAAAAACATATTCCTACCTAGCTTACAAAAAAAAAAATGTTTCAAATAAATTGCATTCAAAACTTTTACATTAGACTTACTAGTTTCGGACCGTGGGAATCAAATTTCTGTAAAAAAATTGAAACTGTGTTGAGCTACCGGTTAGAAAAATTTCTACATGTCTACCCAAAGATCTGAAGAACCCGCTCTAAATTTCCCCAAGTAATTGGGATGATAATACACCCAATGAAAATTGGCACCAACATCCTATGCAATGCCAATCAACTCCACAATGGTATCATACGATCAAATCTAGATAACAATGAATCTACAAATCTAGCTCCAAAAAAAATGGAAAATTTTGATATAAATTTTTGCCTGAGGAGGATGCTCACGAAAAATGGAGAGAAAATGAATGAACTTCAATTTTGAAGTGAATTCCTATTTTTTCCTTTACTCTATTTTATTTCTTAGTGTAGCTTCTCTTATTAGCATTGTTATCAAAGCACATATATTCAGAGGAGTTATTTTTTCAAAAAGCATAGCTTTCTTCCTAAGTAGTATAAGGGGTCATAAAGTTGTGTTAAAAGGTCGTGATTAGAAATTCATGTTTATAAAATTGTCATTTTAGAGAGTTGGGACAATTTTCCTAACTGCCATCTCACCATGTCCTTAATAATTAAGTACAACAAAACTCCCTTTTTTTCAAACTGAGTTAGCATTATGAGTGGAGGCATCATTATCGGAATTTTTCTTCAACCTCTACTCTATTATTCACATACACATATAAATATAAAATTCTTCCTGATAAAATGATTTCATGCTTTTTCAAACTGCGTAACATTACTAGTATAGGCATCATTACTGGCCATATTCTTCTACCTTCGTTCTATCAATTACTTATAAATCTAAGTGTAAAATTTTGCTTGATAATATGGTTTCACCATTTCTACTCTCTTCTCTTGAATTTTCTTTTATGTGTTTTCATTTTCATTTGAATCAAGTTCACATTGTTGAGCCATTTCATTGTCATCACTCTAAACTAATACCCACAAAGAAAATAATTCGCAACACCTCTCAAACGAATTCTTGCAAGGTGACACTTGAGTCATTCAAAACTCTAGTAAGTTCAAGTTGGTGATCTATTGACTAAGATACCAATCCATTAAAACATATTGTCCTTATGAATTTATTCATCGATAAGAACTTATAATTAACAAGCAATGGATTCTGTTAATACATAATGATGTTATAGACATTAACTTGTACAACATTATCATTAACTTTTAAACGAAATCCACATTCCGAATGATCAATGCTCAAAAGCATTGTCCAGAGTTTTATATCCCTCCTTGTACTCTAGAATTTTCGTTAAAACCTTTGGTTGCTTCATTAACAACAGTCTTCCCATGGCCCTTTTTAAAGCATATGTAGCATAACACTTCCTCCATGCATCGTCAAAGTGTACATCAACCTCTATTGAGCTTTAGAAAGTCCTTATTTCAATAGAGATGTCTATATGATCTGTATAGAATTCCCTTTTTTCTATGGGAGCTCTTAGAAGGAGGTCAGTGTCAGATGAATCTTCCACAACCCACTTATCTCTTACCACTTTATTTGCATGAAATTCTCTCCACTCTAACAAATTATCACCAATTATGGCTATAAATCCATTGCAATTCATTCTACCATGGTAAATATTGAGAGTGCATGATTTTATAGAAGGTTTTGACCCTATTTCCATGATGATACTAATTGGAAAACTCCACCTACTGATATGAGAACTGAAATCTCTCACATAGTTTTCAACTTGGTGGAATTTTGAGGTGTTTACACTTGATACTTTCACATGTGGATTGAATGAGATAAAATCCTTTTCCTCATATTACATTCCAAGATATCCATATTATGGCTTGCCACACTAATTTTTTCTCTACATTTCATTAAGCTCCATTCTCTCCAAGTAAGAAATTAAATCCTATGTATTTGGATTACAAGGTACAATCATTCTTGTACATGATAGGAGCCAAGTTATATGATCAACACCATTCACAAGTGTAAACATACCTCTACTGAGCTCCATGGCTTTTTCACAAATATGTTAGGTATTGTTGTCAGATAAATAGGGAAAGCCAAAAGAAATAGATACGTAGTGTTTTGTCCCTTCGCAAGTGATTTCCATGTAACATATCAAGGAAAAATGAGCCAATGCACCGACCAAGCCATGCACTGAAAATATTATCTCGTCTGCTTTATAATTTTGGAAAAATCCTATGCTAGATAAATTGGAGGTAATTTTCTGAAAAATCTCATTATGAAACAAACCTTGCAAATATTTGGCCACTACACCATAACCATTACAAAATTCATCTTTGACTGCAACTTTGAGAGAAAACATATCTCGAATAGAAAAGCCCCACTTGAACTCAACAAACACAGTATTATTGTCCTTCTGCTTACATTGACCCACTATAAAATCAGATGCCATTAGTATGTTTTTCCATCCAAAACGATAGTTTTTATCTACAAAAACTTGTTTTTCTTCTTCATTATCTAGGTTAGCCAATGATGATAATAAAATTTACTTGCTAATTTCATCCGAATTTGATTTAAAATCTTATCGAGAAGTGTAAGCGCCCATTATGATTCTACTATTGATATTCAGCTTTGTTATCATGCATTCATCATAAGTTGTTGTGAAAGGGTGAAACTAGTTTCAATTATTTAACATGGAAGCATTGAACAACAACAACAGTAAGAGTGATGATATTTCTAAGATGACATCAATGCTGGTAATTACATGTTGCAGAATCCATTTTTGATAACTTCCACGGATATAGATTTATTATGATCACTGTGAAAAGTTTGATACACAAGCTTTGTACACTTCAAATATTTTGGAAAATATCACAAAATTCATACATTCATTTTTCATAGAATTCATACATTTAATAATAAATTTTCAATAATAGAAAATACATGGTAACAAAAAATGGTTTCACCACTCATACCAAAAATTCCAAATCTTAACACAATTAAATAATACCAAAAATGATATTCTCGTTGCATGAAGTAATAGTTAAATCTTAAAATAATTAAATAATACCAAAATCATATTAAATATAATTAATAATGAATTATATGTAGCTTACCCAAATCCACATGTATATCTTCAGGCTCACCCAATCCAATATTTAAGCATCAAAGATATAGCCTTGGGCATGATTACATGTACATAAAGATACATATGAATGGGCCATGGTCACATGTACACATCATACCAATAATTTTAACATGTGATGGTGCAAATTAGTTTTTAGTAATCAGGTTTTAGTTTTTATTGTGTCATCAATTTATGCTAAATTGATTCCACAACATTTTATTTTTCCTTATGGTGAGTGGTGTGTTATTTTCTCTCTTGAAATCTTGAGTATCCAGGTTGCGTGGATGCATTTTGTGGAATGGGAAATTTAAGTTTTGACATGAGTGGCTGAGAATCTAAAAAGTAATCAATTTGTTAAATCTTCCAATCCATGAGAGTACTGTATCTTAATATCTCAACAGAGGCTTGCAATGGTAATGCAAAAATGTGGTGAATATGAGGCCATGATGGAAATGTTGGAGGGGACTTTGGAAAGAGCTCTACAGGAAAAGCGAGAAGCTGAAGCTTAAAAATTGAAGCTTAAAAATTGAAGTTACTATTGGGACATATGTACATTTTGCAGGTACTCTTTGTACCCACCATCCTGGTGTGCTTATGTGATTATGCTAATTCACCTAGTTACTGTTTGACATGCCATTGGCCAGTAATATTTTCCTTGGATTATTAGACTTCGAACGATTTTATTTTTCTTATGATAAGTTTTAAATTATGAATTATTCAAATGATGTTATAATTACATCAAATACTAAAAATTATTTTAGTAATACCTCTGCTATAAATTGGGTATTAATAGTTTGTTATGGTCACCCTTTCAACATGTAGATAAAATGTCATGTCTATGTTTTACATGTGGGAAAAACTGGAAAAGGCTTTGGAGCGTTATCAAGGTTTGGTTGATGAGGACCCTAATGATTTTCGGCCCTACATTTGTCATGTGTGTGCTTTTAAAGTTATTGACATGGGAAAGCTATGAAATGTGTAGGGAAACCCAACATTTATATGAGCTTCTGATGAAATTCTTTTTAGCAATATTTCTTATGCAACTTCACACCGCTATATATAGGATATTGTTCCTTCAAAAAAATAGAAACCTACTGCTACATAATCACAAATTCCTATAGCATATTCCTCTCTCAAGTATATGAATATTTTTTCTTAAACGTAACATAGAGAATAGGTTTCAAAGACTTGAGATGATCTTATAAGTAGGGATTTCTAAGATATATATATATATATATATATATACTTGGAACATGTATCACAAGGTCAAATTTATTATCTCACTGATTCAACTTTGTAGATTATGTATATATATGGATCTTGGTATTGCACTTATTCTCCATAAGGTTTTGGTCTCTATAATAAAGAGGAGGTCATATATTAAACGACACTTTCAAAGTGTAGGCTTTAACAATTTAAGTTTGGAATAATTGTAGCTATTTTCTCACTATTGATTAGGCTTAGACTATGTATTGTATGTATGTGCTTAGAAATTTCAACCCTGTAGATATGCATTCCCATAAGTTTCACAACTTCATGGATCCTATACCACAAGTTATTATATTATATGTCAATACACAGGTCTACAAGTCATGAATTCAATAACATTATTATAGATTGACAATTACTCTTTTGAGATAGGCTTGTTTTCCCTCCAACGAAATCAATTTTATGCAAATAATAGGATTATCAACTCCTTTTCTTGGTGACTAGAGATGTGAATTATGTCCTTTTGAAGTATAATTATGCCCAAAATAATAGGAGGTCTGAGATCCTACTGAAGTGACTCCTAGCCTTCCAATTTGGCCTTGAATTTTGATCTACTTGATACTATTGTGAGAATTGCTTTAAACTTGCAATATGGAATTTATTCTCATAATTTATTCTAGACTTTCAATTGAGCTATGCTTAAAACTTCAGTGCATTGGTATGAACAATAGTTCTTTGCTTCCAATGGTACTTATGCTATGAACTTTGGCCCCTTGGGTGACTTCCACTATAGGGCTTCCAATGTAGTTTTATGATTAGAAAGAAGTCAAATTTACCCGCCAATGAAACTAGAGATTTTTACCTCATGAACTCTGCTCAGAATTAAAGATGGCTTGGTTATTTTGGAGTTGATAATATATGGTCCTTCGATACTTTGCAAAACTCAGAACTATCCTTAACAAAACGTTTAACAAAAATTGATACATACCGAATATTTTTCACATAGTGTCAAACCATTTTGATGAGGATATTATACCATGTAAGGTCTATTTTAGATCCTTGTTATATCACTAGGATGTGTGGCCCACCTTGAAATGCTAGGTCATGCTTTCAGTCCTCCCAATACAAGAATTTTATACCTTTGTTCTTCTATTATAGGTCTACAATTCTCTCATAGTGAAGAGTACTGACAAACGTTACCTATAAAATAATTTTATTTTCGAACATACTTGGCATAGAGTGGCCTATATAATAATTCCATAAAATCCTAAACCATGGACTTCCTTACTGTAATGAGACAAAGAAAAAAATCAAGAAATTAGTTCATGAAGGGGGAATAGTGAAACCTTTTCCTCCAAGTGTCACTAGAGGATGAAATGAACAACGTCGACCTCAAACAACAATAGAATATGTCGCAGAGCCTTTCAAAGCCGCACCACGGTAGTAGACTATGTCCGAGTGCATTGTCTGGTTAAAAATCTCTAGTCGAGCTCACCTCACGGTCTCGCTAAAGAAAATGCAACCTGCCAAAATTTTAAAAAAAAGTCAGCAATATGGATTGTAAGGTTATATTAGGAATCTCTAATCTGAGCTTAGTTGAAGAAAATGAGGCCCATAATTTTTTTTAAAAAGGCAGTAATACATATTGTAAGGTTATATTAGGGATTATTGGGGATTATTTCAAATATAGGTTATAAGGTTATATTAGGGGTTTTAGGGTTTAAAAAGAGATAGCGATTAAAGGTTATAAAGTTTAGGGTTTATAACGGTAAAATGTTTAGAGATATAATGGTTATAGTGTTATGGTTATGGGTTATATGTGTTGAGTATAGTGGTAAGGTGTTAATGATTATATGTATTAGATGTTAGAGAGGTAAATTCTTTTAGAGGATAAGGGTTGTAATCTTTATGTATTAAGTGTGGCAAGGGTTATAGCGATTGAGTGTTATAAGTTTTAGAGGAATTAGGGCTTAGGATTAAATTTCATATGAATTAAATGCATTCGGGTGGGTCGGCTCGAGTTGGGTCGTGTCGTGTGAGGGTGCCCAAGGAAACACTTTTAGGTTGGTCATGTGAGGCCACCCAAGGAAATTTGTTCAGGTTGGGTCGGGACGGGTTATGTGAGGGAGGTTGTATAAAAAATATAAGTTTGGACCACTTGTGTGCCTTGTGCTTGTTTATGTGACCCGTTTGTCATTTTTTCCCTTATGCCTTCATTTCGGTGGGTTGGGTTAGGTCGTCTCATGTGAGGGTGGCCAAGGAAATGCATTAGGGTTAGATCATGTCGGTTCGGGTCGTGTGAGGGTGACCGTATAAAAAATGATAAGTTGTAACTACTCGTGTGCATTATGCATGTTCATGTGACTCATTTGTTGTTTGCTCCCTTGTGCCCTTGTTCAAGTGGGTGAGGTCCTTCAAAGGCACTTAAGGAAATGCATTCGTGTTGGGTCGGTTTAGGTCGTTTGAAGGAGGTTTTATAAAAAATTCTACATTGTGGCCGCCCATGTGACTTCTGCATGTTCATGTGACCCATTAGCCATTTTCTCACTTGTGCCAAAACGTGTTTCCTTCGGCGCCCTCACACGACCCAACGCGACCCACATGAACGTGTTTCATTTGGCTCCCTCACACAACCCAAACTGACCCAACCCACCCGAACGCGTTACCTTAGACGTCGTCACATGACCTAACCTGACCTGACTTGCTGGAACGCATTTCCTCAAGTGGCCTTACACGTCATGACATGACCCGTGTGGATGTGTTTTACTTGGTGCCCTCACATGACGCGACCCAACCCGATTCGACCCAACCCAACTGAATGCATTTGCTTGTGCAGCCTCACACGACATGACCTGACCCGACCCAAACCGACTGGATGGAACGTGTTTCCTTGGGTGCCCTCACACAACTCGACCCAAACACGTTTCTTGGGCACCCTCACACGACCTGACCCGACCCAACTTGACTCAACCCACACAAAGGAATTTCCTTGGGCCAACCTCTCACTACCCGACCAAACCTTACTTGCCTGAACAAATTTCCCTAGGTACCCTCACGCGACCCTACCCATGGGAACACGTTTCCTTGGTTGCCCTCACATGACCTGACCCACTTGAATGTGTTTACATGGGTGCCCTCACGTGACTCAACCCAACCTAACCTTCCTGAACATGTTTCCTTGGGCGCCCTCACATGGCACGAACCAACCTGACCTGCCTGAACACATTTCCTTAGATTCCCTGACACGTCTCGACCTGACCCTCACGAACAAGTTTCCTTGGGCGCCCTCACAAGACCCAACCCAAACCAACTGAACTCACCGAAATGTGTTTCCTTGGGCGCCCTCACATGACCTAACCCACCGAAATGAAGGCACTGGGGAGAAAACGACAAAGGGGATGCACAAATTTGTGCACAAGGCATGCATGCAGTCACAACTTAGAATTTTTTACGCAAACGCCCTCACATGACTCAATAGTCAATTCGTTTCCTAGTAGAGAAGCCACCGTAATTGTGCTCCACCTCTGCATGAAGGCCAACAACGAATTCCACCTCCACCAAAATCGAAGTGATATATTTATCTCTCTATAACAGGCTTGCTTCCACCACGAAAGAAAATTTACTAATGGAATTTTCGATCATCATTATTGATTCATAGGACTAGAGTATGCGTGGTAAACAAGGGAGTTTAGCTTCTAACAAAATTATTTTGTGCTAATTCCTCATATGGATCAAATTTCACATTTTAGCGATTTAAAGAGAGAAAACCACAACCATGAACCCAACATGATCCTTGGGAACCCTGAGTACATGACCCAACCTAACTTGCCACGCCCATACACGTTTTCTCAAGTGCCCTCATAGTACGGCACAACCTGACCCAACCCAACACAACATGACTCAGACACGTTCCTTGGGTACCCTCACATCACCTCACCTGACTTGACCCACTTGAACATCGAAGGCGTAACAGATAAAATGTAAAACAGGTCACATGAACGTGCACAAGGTACACAGGTGGTCACAACTTAGCATTTTTGATACGACCTCCCTCACATGACGGTCGAAACTAAATGTGTTTTGTGTGGTGCCCTCAGACAACACGACCTGACTCGCACGAATGAAGGCAAGAGGGAGAAAATTGAAAACAGATCACACAAATGTGCACAAGTTACATGGGCAGTGACAACTTAGCATTTTTGATACGAAAACCCTCACATGACCCAAACCGAACCGACCCACCCGAACTTGTTTCTCTCGGCACCCTCACATGATGCGACCTGACCTGAACACGTTTCCTTAGGTTTCCTCACAAGACTTGACCCGACCTACATGAACGTGTTTCCTTGGGCACCATCACATGACTCAACCTGCCCGAATGTGTTTCCTTAGGCACCCTCACACGACGTGAACCAATCCAACCTACCCGAACTTGTTTCCTTGGGTGCCCCCACATGACCGGACCCGGCCTGCCGAATGTGTTTTTATGGGCACGCTCACACGACCTGACCTGACCCGACCCAACCTGCCCAAACGTGTTTACCTAGGCACCCTCACACAACTTAACTCGACCTGATCGACCCAAACATGTTTCCCTACGCACCCTCACACAAGCCAACCAAATTCAACACAAACACATTTCCTTAGGTGCCCTCACACGACCCAACTAACCCACACCAACGAGTTTCCTTGGGTGCCCTCACACAACCAGACTCTAATCAAGATGGCCAACCTAAACACTTTTCCTTGGGTACCCTCACATGTCCTAAGCCAACCCATCCTGCCCAAATGGGTTTCCTTGGGAGCCCTCACACGAACCTACCTGACCTACCTGAACATGTTTTCTTGGGTGCTCTTACACGACACGACCTAACCTAGGTGACAAACCCGAACGCATTTCCTTGGGCACCCTCACACATGATGACCCTACCCAACCCACACGAACGTGTTTCCTTCGGAGACCTCCCACGACACGACCTGACCCGACTCACTCGAACACATTTCCTTGGATGCCCTCCCATGGCACGACCTGACCCGACCTGCTTGAACATGTTTTCCTCAACGCCCTCACACAACCCAACCCGATACTCGACCTGACCTACTTGAACACATTTCATTGGGCTCCCTCACATGACACAACCCCACCAAACCTACCTGAATGCATTTTATTGGGCACCCTCACACGACACGACTCCACCTGACCCGCACGAACGTCTTTTCCTCAATGCCCTCACATGAAATTATCTTACTCGACTCAACATGACTAAACAAATTTCCTTGGGCGAGCTCACATGACACAACCCAACCTGACTCGTCCAAATGGGTTTCCTTGGGTGGCCTCAAAAGGTATGACCCAACCCAACCTAACCCGCCCAAATGCATTTTCTTGGGTACCCTCACACTAGACGACCCAACCCAACCCACTCAAACATGTTTCCTAGGGCACAATCACATGACATGACTTGACCTGACCCACCCGAACATGTTTCCTTGGGAAAAATCACACGACACGACCTGACCGAACCTAACGAGACCCACCCGAATGTGTTTCCTTGGGCGTCGTCACACAACCCGATAGGACACAACCCAGACGTGCTCCTTGGGTGGCTTCACACAACCCAACCCAACATTAACCGAATGCATTTCCTTCAGCATATCACATGACCTGACCCGCTCAACAGTCGAAGGCATGAGGAAGCAAAAAGAAAATGAGTTACATGAACGTGCACAAGGAACATGGGTAGTCACAACTTAGCATTTTTTATACGGCCTCTCTCACATGATACAACGCGAATGCATTTCTTGTGGTGCCCTCACAAGGAATGACCTGACCCTTTCGAACGAAGGCAAGGGGGAGAAAATGGAAAACAGAATGCACAAATAAGAAAAAGGAACAAAAGTGGTGAGAAATTTTTATGTTTGATAGGACCACACTCACAGGACCCAACCCGACCCAATGTGAGTGACCCGAACGTATTTCCTTGGGTAACCTCACACCATGCAACCCAACCATACTCGCGTGAATGTGTTTCTCTAGGAGCCCTCACACGACCCTCCCTAACCCACCCCAACACGCCCAAATGCATTTCCTTATAACGTACCCTCACAGGACTTGACCCAACTTCACACGCCCGAATTTTTTTCCTCAAGTGCCCTCACACGACATGGCATGACCCAACCCAACTCACCGTAATGCGTTTCCTTGGGTACCCTCTCATGAACTGACCTAACCTGACCCGCTCGAACGCATTTCATTGGGCGTCCTCATACGACGTGACCTCACACGGCCCGAATTGACACGAACCAACCTCACACGAACCGACTTGACCCGACGCAACCTGACACCACTCGACCTCACCCTCACATGGATTTGTCACTATTTAGACGTTGCCCACACTTCGATATATTTGCCGCAAGTTCGAGTCTGAAGCGTTTCGTCGCTATTTTGAAGTTCAGAGAGATTTCGTGACTATTCCAAAATTTAGAGCGAGTTCATCACTATTCTAATGTTCGTTCAGTTGCATCATAAGTCCAATGTTGTATTGTTTTGTAGCTATTCTGACATTAGGAGCATGTTCGTCATTATTTCCACATTTCGAGTGTTTTGTAGCAATTCCGACAAGGTTGTTCCGATGCTTTTTAGCGAGATTAACAAAATTGAGAAAAAAATAGGATATTTCCAACAGTACATCAAAGGTGTCGAAACTAGAGTGTTAGAAAATTGACCATATGTACTACTGCCTCCTTCCATTTCTCAATCCAGCCTTTACAGTTTCAATATCTCCACATATCTCCACACAATGGAGAGTTGTAACTCCAACCAACCAGTTACCAAAATTTTTTTAGTGCAGGGAGAGGGATAATGCACGAAAAAAAAGAGGGAGCATTTAAATGTAAAGGCAGGATAGAATTTGGGATATTTTATAGCTTAACAATTTTTTTTTAATTGGAAAACTATATGGGCAGAAGAGGGAAAAGGAATGAATGTAAGTGAGTGGGTGGGATAGTAAAGGCTTATCTCAAATCTTTGAGCTACATTGAATGGATATACATTAAGATTTTACATAAATAAATTATAAATTAAGTAATTTTTCATTAGTAAAGTGGGATTTTAAATAAATTATTTACCTATTAATGTTAATTTTTACTTTTTAATATATTTTAGTTAATTTTTTTTTTTAAATTATTGTTACATAAAAAAAATTTCTAACTCTTCTATATTATATTATTTTTTACTTTAAACATGGTTAAAATATTCTTTCATCTTCATGTGTGGAAGTTATTTATCTGCATATTTTAAAAAAATTGATGTAGTTGTTGCCTTAAAAAAATGACTTTAGTGGTTGTGATGGTGAGAAGGTACTCTATAAATATATTTAAGGGTTATTTATAATAAATAGGATATTATTTCTCATTATCTAAGAATAGTCCTTGAGAGAATGGATATACATTCCTTAATTATGGCATACACAAGAGTTTTATCTAGCATGTATTGCTTTATTTCCATGGAGGTTTGATAAACAAAGGGAATACCTCATCCTATGTCACTTTTATTGTCTCTCCACCTTAAAGGATTGTGAAACATTAAGAATTAAATCTTTATTAGTTTAAAGATGTAGTCATGTCAAATATACCAAAAACATAGCAGGATTCTTTCATTGTGGACAAAATCAAGTACATATCCGAGGAAAGTATTCCTCTATGGATGGTTAACAAGTTCATCAATAAGTACAATCAAATGCTTCAATCTATGCATTTAATGATCTTTAGTCATCATCTAAAGAGTTAAATAATCAAATAAATTCGAACCTATGTTCTAACCATATGGTAAGCTTCTACTTTTGAAGTTCTATTATTGTAAAATTTGACAACTATGGAAGTTGTGGCAAGGTCTTGGAGGTTGGACTCTCATTTTGTGGGAAAACTAGCTTCTTTTAAAGGATAGTTTCTAAAATTGAATATATCTCCAATGTGCGTAGTAGATTTTAGTTGTGAATAAGTTGATTTAAATTATGGGAAAACTAGTGCCATTAAAATACCTTGACTCAACTATCACCTTATACAATGGCAGGCAATTACTCTACTCAATCCTTAAATTTCCTAATTTAATTTTGATATGGTGGACTAGTGAAGGGAATTCTTCTATAAGTGTTAAAGTTTCATGACCAATAAGGACCTTTCCTATGGAATTTTATGATTATTTTAGATGTAAGAATATCTTGAAAGACACTAAACCATTATATGGTGGTTCAAAAGGTTTTATGCAAACTAAAATACCTAGGTTTAGTAGACCTGAAGATGCACCAAGGGCATTGGCAATAAGAAATATTGGTGGATATTAATTCATAATAAAGAGATAAGAAAGCACTGGTGATTAGAATTATTAAGGGAACATCTATTGCAGTCATTTTTAAAAATTACTAAAACAATAGTGAGGAGAAGAGCACACCAATGGGAGTTGGCTTAGTAGCAAATAGGATGTATAACTCAGCTATAAGGGAGTAATTGAGGTAGTGGAAGTTATCAGTTTTGCACTATCTAATTTAAAGAATATTTTTGAAATGTTCCTAGTGCTCATTCCTAGAAAATGAGGGCACTCGAATTCAGGGAGTCACTTACCTATTCATGGCATCATGAAGAGTTACAAATTATCACCTTTTTTACAATTGGATGGAATATATTTTGTTTTGGCCACTTCGATGTAGGGCACATTAAGGATTTACACCATACTCTCTCCTTATTCCTATAATGAAATATCATACATCATTTGGAGGCTTATATTATATTTTTCTAAGCTTGAAGAAGTTCACCCTTGTAGAAAATATGCCTTTGGAGTCATATTTGTTATTGCTATCTTCATCTATAATTATTTGACTTGTCTTTGATACTCATTAAAGACATTCGCAAGTTGTAATAATATTACCTAGGATAAAATGTCTCGTAATAAACTCCAGTTTATGAGAAAAATGGTTCAGGCTTCCATATTCTTCATTATAAGACACATTACAATGTGTGGTAGGTCGACAATTTCTCACTATGTTTATCTTGTTTTCTATCTTGAAACTTGTGTTTTTTTATCTTGTTGTTGATGTGAGATGCCTTGTATTTTCCTCAAACAATTGATTTCTCTACAATATATGCAAAAGTATTCCACATTTCATTCAATACATGTGTGAATATTGAGCAAAGAAATTTTCTTCCAACTACAATTATGGAAAAATCATATAGGAATAAATATTCATATGATGTAAATGAAAACACAATCCAAAACCTTCTTTTGAATGAAGAAACATGGTTTTGTGGAGGATAGAAGGTAGATGAGATTGGAAAGCATGCAATATTGTCAAATCCATGCTTTTTTGAAAATAGTTTGATGACCAAGAAGCCACAAAAATAATGTTGATGCTAGTTTCCCCCCAGAAACATGGACTAGAGTTGTAACATATAGATATGAGTCATAGACACATTTAGCAAATTTGGGCATAACACAAGACAATGTTAGAGTAGAAAAATAAATGTTTTTATAGATAACATGTATCTCAACTAAACATTTTGAAGTGGATTGACAAACAACATGTAAAAAAGATGTATTTGATGTTTGTATTATATTAGACATGGCCTCCAAAACTATTAGCACATGACATGGAAGCTCTATGTAATATCCTTTGTGTAATCCACCGTAAAAACTCTCATAAAATGAGGGTTGTTAAATAATTAAATATTATTAATTATTATATTGATATTACATGAAGAATATTCTTGTAATTCTTAATTATAAGAATATTGGAAGAATTATTTCTTAATTATTTTATTTAGAAGAATTTATATTCTTCTATAGAAATAGATTATATTTTGAAGTTGGTATCTTTTATGAGTTTTAGAAATAATGAGTAATAGTTTTGGAAAAGCTGTGGATAAGTGATATTTTTCTCATAAGGAAAAAGCAAATATGCCTTTAAAAGAATATCATGAGGGATTTATAGAGTGCTTTTATGATTTAGGAAAAATAAAATTTATGGATGCTTTATGGAATGATTTTATGATTTAGAAAAGCTATTCCATTTTATTAAATCTATTTATTGTAAGCCTATGAGAAAAATAGAGGGGGGATGAGAGAATGCATGGAGAATGGAGAAGGAAGAGGAAGAAGGAATTCCAACCATGCATCAAATGATAAGTAACTATGTTCTTTGAAAATTCTTTTATTTGCATATGGGTCATGATGATATTATAATGGAATTTATTTTCCAGGAAAAATTCATATGATAAAGAATAAAGTTTAATTATTGAGAAAAACTCTATATAATTTTTTGAATAGAGGAATAAGTGTTTTATTCATTGAACTATGAGAAGATTTCGTGTGTTCTGAATTTATAAAATCTTTTCATGGTTAAATAATTTTTGAATTGCATGAATTATTGGAAACTAGGGTCTAAATACGCCTTTATACATCCCAAACCCAGATATATATGTAAAACATGAATGAGGTTTTTTTAAAAGAGGATGTTATGACCAAAATCCTCTTTCAGATTTTAAAATTCATTTCCCATGTCTCAAAAACTGTGTCCTAAATTGATGTAAAGAAGGGGAATTATTTATTATTTAAATCTCAAAAAATGAGCTCCAAAGATTCATTTGAATATTCCAAACCATGACACCTGTGTAGAAACTGAGAAATTTTATTTTTAATTAAACTAGTACAAAAAAAAACCTCTTTTTTTTGAAATATTAATTTCCTTTGATTGCAAATTGTGTCCAAATTTGATGACAAAAACAAGAAATTATTTAATATTTAAATCTGGAAAAATGGATTGCAAAGATTCATTTGAATCTTCAAAATTTTGCCACCTGTGAAAAACATGACAGAGTTTATTTTTAACAGGCCTCTTCCAAACAAAAACATCTTTGGGTATTATAAAATTCATTTCTATATGTTCATAATATGTGTCCAAAGTGGATGACTAAAACGAGAAAAACATAGTAAAATAGAGTGTTTCCATTTCATTTTTCAATGAGATAAGAATAATTGTTTACGTATATAAAGACATAATAATTATGTTGATGATTATTTACAAGGAATCAATTTATATAATTACCAGGTATGTTCTCATGATGCATATGCACTAAAAGTTTTAAAGAGAAATATTGGATTCTTGAAGAGAGTATGTGCTTAGGTGCACATGAATAATATCTAGTATATTTGATCTACTAGAAATTATTATGTGATTTTACATTCATGAGGAGCTTGATTCATGTAAAGAGATATAAATAACTTATGTGAGGGGTAGCTCACATAAAACCTTTGTGTGAAAGGAAATTGGTTGTGTTATTTGAGAATGATTTTTTATTCATGTTATTTCTTGAGGAAATATTACAAATCTCTCTAATACGTGAAATGATAAGATATTTCATTCATAATAGCTAGTTAATTAGCTATGTTTTGGAAAAAGAATAATTAAGGTGTTAAATTCCTTGGAAAATAAATATGTATATTTCTATGCAAGGAAGGAGTTATTGGGTTAGAACTCTTCAAAAAGAATAGAAGAGAAAACTATATCCTCGTATGAGTTATTGGATTAGATTCTTAGAGAGGAAAATTAGTAATCAAATGCTTTATTATGTAAGATTATTTAGATAAACATATACACTTTCATTGATTAGAAACATATGCATGGAAAAAATATAGTTTTGGATTAGATATTTTGGATGAGAGGGAAATGTCCCTTTGTATGCATGAAAGAATAAATGGTATGCATTTGACACCTTGGAAAATAAATGTGTTTATTTTTCGATGAAATATTTATTTAGTTTATTTTCAAAAGAAATATATGTTTTTCATGAAAGAAGAACACGCTATGTTATTTCATGCACAAAATTATAACTAGTATTTTAAATTTGTTTGAAATCGAGATGGAATGGTTCTACATAATAACCATTATGAATAAATCTTGGGTGGAAAAGATGTTTTTGGAAAAGAACACACGTTCACATGCATAAGTATGGCATCTATTGTGTTAATTTCCTTAGAAAAGAAAACATAAGAGTAGGGAAAAAATAAATTTCTTGTTGGGATAGTTATCTTGAGAGCTTTTCATGTATTTGCATGCACAATATTATTATATATAATGTTAGCTTTCCTTTGGAAATAATATGAAAGTGCATGAAAGATTTTGTTAGTGTTTCTTCTAAAGATAACGCTTGACAGTGTTTTAGTTCGTACTAATTCATGGAAAATGATGCTAAAGAAGGAAATTCATGTCAGTGTCGTTATGTTTTATACATAAATAGTGTTGAAGTGTCACAAATAAAGACTAATTATTTGAAGATTAATATTTTATCTAATCATGATATCAAGTGTGTTGATGACAACAATGAAAGGAAAATAGGGTGACATGAGAAAATCATTTTTGAAGTTTAACATTGTGGAAGATAAATATTTTTTGTCCATGTAGGTTTAGTAGTTCCAACTACAGGATGACCCACTGAAGGAAACAACCCGACTACAAGTAGTGAGACTGATGATATACGGGTAAATGGTATCATGATGATTGTAATAGCTTATAGCTAACTATGTTTCATTTAACATTATTTTTCCATGTAATTTTTATGAAAATGGTCAAGGGATGGACTCCCTTATAACCATTGAGTGAGTGGTGACAACCCTCACAAGCGTTTAATAATAAAATTAAATGTTTACTAGTTTTCACCCTACGGGGTTTCTAGGGTATATCAGTGTCTAATGATATGATTTTTCATTGTGTCATTTTCATGATAATTTCTTTGATTATGTGATGTTTATATTATCAATTAGGTGATTTACTAATTGATTTAAAATGATTATGGTATTAATACATAGTTATAGCAGGAAATTTAAGTTAATATGCTAGAACAAGGACAATTAATGGTTGTATAACTCACTATGAATTTTACTAAATATTTCTCTAAGTGATGATGATGGGTATTCAAATGGTTAATGCGGAAATATAGAAAGTAATTTATAAGGTTACACATTTGTAAATGTTGAAAAGAAATTATTAATTCCATGTATTTTCCTGCAAGGTTATAGAGGTATGTTACAAATGGTATTAGAGCAAAAGGTTGCAACACTGGCACCTTTTGGGAATCATTATGAAGAAAGGAAGTAGAGAGATGATTCTAGTGGGCATCATCTCAGGTATGATTTTAATTAAATGTGTAGTAGACTACAATTAACATGAGATTCATGACGCATGATTAAAGACCACATAAAAGAGTAGAAAGCTATAATGTTTCTTTAAAATTTGTGCTCATGACATTGAATGTGGGTTTGGATAAAAGAAAATAAAACCTCTATTGTACCTATGAACAATCATGAGTACTCACTGGTTATATTGCAAATTAATTACCAACCTTTGCATGCATAATATTATAAAAACCATTATGGAGCATAAGAAAAAAGAAGAAGTGGAAAAGCATGGCTAAAGTTACGATACAATGGTTATAAAGAATGAATGCATGTATGCTTTGTGTGATAAATAACTAATTTAGAAGTAGGGGTTGACCTTATAGAGGACAATGGAATGGTGAAAAAAAAAATGAGCGAACCTCTTTAGTTGTTAAAAATAAGCAATGAGTGAAGTGGATCTCACATAGTGAACATAAAGTTAATGAAAAACTCATAGTAGCATAATTGTGGGTTCTCGTTCTTCATTTAGAGTTGTAGAAGAAAGTTTGCATTTCATGTGTTCGAAATAACTGAGATCCAAAGTTTTGTTGTTTTAAATAATTTCAACCGTGGAAGTTTGGATGTGATTAATATTAACATTAAGGGGTACTCATACCTTGAGGTCATGTAACCCCCATGTTGATTCCAAAAAAATATTATTTTTAGAGTTGAATCCATAATTTGGTCGACCTTTCTGATTAGACGATCCTATAGGGATTGTTGGTTGTGTTTTTGGCATAAATTTTACCATTGATTATATTAATATGATTCACGTTATTCTATAGATTCTAGTTTTACTATCTCTATGATAGTTTAAACATATTTATGGAAATTTATTTCATGTCTGCTAACAAATCCCTCAATGAAAGTAGATTTTATGCTTGCCAACTATTTGGTAGAATGTCTCATTGACCGTATAATGCATGCTTGCAAAATCTTGTTAAAATTCCTGAATGGATGTAGATTGAATTCCTACAAACTATTTGTTGGAATGTCGAATTGGTTGTAGATTGCCTGCTTGCACACTATTTGATAAAAGTCTACAGTGGTTGTAGATTTCATGATTGCAAATTATTTTCCCAAAATTCATCAATGGTTGTCACTTACATGGATGCAAGCTAATGGCAAGGAAAGAAAACAATCACCTTTTGTGTCCTAGTGTTCAATGGGACTATTATTTCACTATGATATTTATCGTTGCTAGGGTGAGACCTTAAATAAAGTATAATGCAATGGTTTGCAAGATATTGTAATGTATTTTTTCTAAGTTACATGATTATTTTTATGTGGAAATTTGGAATGTATACAAACTATATTACATGTGATCAATTGTGGTTAATGTACTTTGAAAAATTGTCGGACCCATGATTTGGGTCAATTATAGATGCGTGGTATATATAAATATTATTTTCTTTAATGATAATATGTAAATGGAAAATTATGTAAATTTCAATAGATTTGTAAACATTGACAATTTTTAGACATTGACTTTTTATAGGATTCAATGACTATGGAAGCCATGATGGGGCTCATGTGATAATATAATATTTTATTATTGAGTTAATGAATAAATTGGTTGGATTACTGAGGAAATAACTCTAGAGTTTTAGAAGAATTCTTGCGAGCTTATGAAAAGCTATTGGTGGTTAAGTTCAACTTGGATGTTCGCTAAAAGTCTCCTAAAAATCACTTGGAGAAAATAATAAAGAAATTTTTTTAACATAATGGGAGAGAAAGATTATGTTAATGACTTATTTGGAGATAAATATTAAGTGGGGTAAAAGAAAGCACAATGGGAGAGAAAGGCGTGCTTTAAAGAAAAATAAGAGTATCTTTTTCGAAGAATATAAAACAAAAAGGCCTAGGAAAAAAGGTTGGCAGAGCTTAAAGCAGGACGCTACTAAAAATTTGCTGGGAAGAAATTAGCAAGGAATCAATGAGGTTGTTGATTCTAGTGGCAATTAGATCCTAGCTTGGTGGGTAACTATTGGAGATAGTTTATGGTTGGGTGGAATATGCTTGGTTCCTCAATAATTCCTATAAATTAGCTACTATTAAACGAAATTATGTCTATGTTCTGTTACCGATTTTAATTATTAAAGGGCTAGTGCTCCTTGATTTTTTGTGGAAGTATTATGATTGAAGTATTCTTTTACATTTATTAAATAATTAGTAATGAAAAGTAAAGGTTAATGTTTTAATGAGAGAATAACATCGATGGCGATGCTCTCTTTAAGGGGGGGAATATCTAATATCCCCAAAGTAATCCAATGCAAAAACTCTCATAAAATGAGGGTTGTTAAATAATTAAATATTGTTAATTATTATATTGGTATTACATGAATAATATTCTTGTAATTATTAATTATAATAATATTGGAAGAATTATTTCTTAATTATTTTATTTAGAAGCATTTATATTCTTCTATAGAAATAAATCATATTTCCAAGTTGGTATCTTTTATGAGTTTTAGAAATAATAAGTAATAGTTTTGGAAAAACTATGTATAAGTGATATTTTTCTCATAAGGAAAAAGAAAATTTTTCTTTAAAAGAAAATCATGAGAGATTTATGGAGTTCTTTTGTGATTTAGGAAAAATCAGTTTTATGGATGCTTTATGGAATACTTTTATGATTTAGAAAATCCATTCCATTTTTTTAAATCTATTTATTGTAAACCTATGAGAAAAAAAGAGGGGAGATGAGAGAATGCACGAAGAATGGATAAGGAAGAAGAAGAAGGAATTCCAAGCATGCATCAAAATATAAGTAACTATGTTCTTTGAAAATTCTTTTGTTTGCATATGGGGCATGTTGATATAATAATGGAATTTATTTGCGAGGAAATATTCATATGATAAACAATCGAAATTAATTCTGGAGAAAACCTCTATATAATTTTGTGTATAGAGGAATAAGTGTTTTATTCATTTAATTATGAGAATATTTCATATTTATAAAAGCTTTTCATGGCTAAATAATTTTGTGAGTTGCATGATTTATTGGAAAATAGGGTCCAAATCTGCCTTTATATATCCAAAACCTAGATAGATATGTAAAACATGAATGAGGTTTTTGTAGAAGAGGATGTTAAGAGCAAAATCTTCTTTCAAATTTTAAAAATTTGTTTCCCATGTCTCGAACACCATGTCCTAAATTGATGTAAAGAACAGGGAATTATTTATTATTTAAATCTAGAAAACTGAGCTCCAAATATTCAATTGAATCTTCCAAAATTTAACACCTGTGTAGAAAATGAGAGAGTTTATTTTGAATGAAACCATTACAAAAAAAACCTCTTTCTTTTTTTTAAAATTAAGTTATTTTTGGTCGGAAACCGTGTCCAAATTTGACAACAAAAACAAGAAATTATTTAATATTTAGATCTTGAAAAATTAGCTGCAAAGATTCATTCGATTCTTCAAAACCATGCCACCTGTGAAAAATATAAGAGAGGTTATTTTTAATAAGCCTCCTCTAAACAAAACCCTCTTTGTGTCTTCTAAAATTCATTTCCATGTGTTCGTAATACACGTCCAAAGTGGATGACTAAAATAGGAAAAACAGAGTAAAATAGTGCTTCCATTTCATTGTTCAATGAGATAAGAATAATTGTCTATGTATATAAAGACATAATAATTATGTTGATGGTTATTTATGGGAATTAATTTATATAATTACCAACTATGTTCTCATGATGCATATGCATTAAAAGTTTTAAAGAGAAATATTGGATTGTTGAAGAGCATATGTGCTTAGGTGCACATGAATAATATCTAATATATTTGATCTACTAGAAATTATTATGTGATTTTACATGCATGAGGAGCTTGAGTCATGTAAAAGGATATAAATAACTTATGTGAAGGGTAGCTCACATAAAACCTTTGCTTGAAAAGAAATTGGTTGTGTTATTTGAGAATGATTTGTTATTCATGTTATTTCTTGAGGAAGTATTACAAATTTCGCCAATATGTGAAATGATAAGAAAATATTTTGTATTTCATTCATAATAGCTAGTTAGTTAGCTTTATTTTTGAAAAATTATAATTAAAGTGTTAAATTCATTGGAAAATAAATATGTATATTTGTATGTGAGGAAGCAATTATTGGGTTACAACTCTTCAAAAATAATAGAAGAGAAAAATATATCTTTGTATGCATTATTCGATTAGATAGTTACAGAGGAAAAATAGTAATAAAATGCTTTATTCTGTAAGATTATTTAGAGAAACATATACGCTTTCATGCATGGAAAAGGTATAGTGTTGGATTAGATCTTTCGGATGAGAGGGAAATGTCCCTTTGCATGCATGAAAGGATAACTCGTATGCGTTTGACCCATTGGAAAATAAATGTATTTAGTTTTTCATGAAATATTTATTTAGTTTATTATGGAAAGAAATATATGTTTTACATGAAAGAAGAACAAACTATGTTATTTCATGCAAAATATTATAACTAGTATTTTAAATTTGTTTGAAACCGAGCTAGCATGGTTATACATAATAACCATTATGAATAGCTCTTGGGTGGAAAATATGTTTTTGGAAATGAACATGCATTCACATGCACAAGTATACCATCTATTGTGTTTCTCCTTTTGGGAAAATAAAACATAAGAGTAGGCAAAAAAATAAATTGGTAGTTGGGATATTTATCTTGAAATCTTGTTATGCATTTGCATGCACAATATTATTATATAGTATGTTAGCTTTCCTACGGAAATAATATCAAAATGCATGAAAGTTTTTGTTAGTTATTTTTGGAAAGATGATGCTTGATAGTGGTTTATTTGTTAATAATGCATGTGAAATGATTTAAAGAAGGAATTTCATGTTAGTGTGGTTATGTTTTATACATGCAGACAAATAATGTTGAAGCATCACAAATAAAGATTGATTATTGGATTATCAATATTTTATCTAATCATGATATCAAGTGTGTTGATGACAGCAATGAGAGGAAAAGAGGGTGACTAGAGAAAATGATTTTTGAAGTTTAACATTGTGGAAGATAAAGATTTGTTAGTCCATGTAGGTTTAGTAGTTTCAACTGCATGATGACCCACTAAAGGAAACAACCAGACTACAAATACTGAGATTGAGGATCTGTGGGTAAATAGTATCATGATGATTGTAATAGCTTATAGCTAGTTATGTTTCAGTTAAGATTATTTTTCTATGTAATTCTTATGACAATTGTCAAGGGATGGACTCCCTTATAACCATTGAGTGAGGGGTGACAACCCTCACAAGTGTTTCATAATAAAATTAAATGTTTGTTGGTTTTCACCCTACGGGGTTTCTAGGGTATATCGGTGTCTAATGATGTGATTGTTCATTGTGTCATTTTTATGATGTTAATTTATTTCATGATGTTATGTTTATATTATCAATTAGGTGATTTACTAATTGATTTAAAATGATCATGGGATCGATGCATAGTTATAGTAGGAAATTTAAGTTAATATGCTAAAAAAAATATAATTAATTGTTGTGTAACTCACTATGATTTTTACAAAATATTTATCTAAGTGATGATTATGGGTATTCAAATCATTAATGCGGAAATATAGAAAGTAATTTATAAGGTTACACATTCATAAATGTTGAAAATTTTTCCTAGCTCCGTGCATTTTACTGCGAGGTTATTGGGGTATGTTACACTTTGTTTAGATTGTCAAGAATATTCTCATGTTCTGATTGCTCTTCTACCACTAACTCTAT
The DNA here is from genome assembly GCA_034641835.2 of Pinus albicaulis. Lineage (NCBI taxonomy): Eukaryota > Viridiplantae > Streptophyta > Pinopsida > Pinales > Pinaceae > Pinus > Pinus albicaulis. The sequence goes on from CM076575.1 coordinate 674,971,253, forward strand.
CTCCAACATTATTGCAAGACAAATTAATGTCTAATGTGATATTAGTTTCTATTCTTACAAATATGAAGGTCATAGTGGAACTCTTTTTATTTTTAATGAAATTTAAACATAAACATAAGATAATATAATCGTTATATATCGTTTGGAGAATTTAACAATTTCATAAGTAAAATTTTCTTCCAAGGTATCATGAGTATGCTAGAATATATCTCAATCATTTCCAACTTCTTTAAAAGTCCCATATTGCAAAAAAAAATCGATGTGACTAAGGATAAGTATAACTTACAGTTAATGGTTATCTGCTAGTGTTAAACATGATTATTAGATGAGGAAACATATTCTAGTAGATACAGGGGCTTTGTGCCTATAATATAACTAAAATGGAGTTATGATTGTAGCACAAGACTCGATACATATCACTAAACACTAGCCATATTGATATATTCCTTTGAGCCTCCTACAAAACTGTACTATGGTTGAAATAGAGACTCACACATATTCTTTTCACTATGGACATATTTTAGAAATATTTGGTTGGAATATACTAAATTTCCAATGTTTTTTTTCGTGTTGCAAATAAACACCTATAGAAATAGTAAATGGAACTTGAAGTTATTATGGCATGACCTATAATAGGTGCAAATAAAGATCCATCTATTTTCTATCTTGGAAATATTGTTGAAACAACCACTAGGAAGCCTAAAACAAAAACAGTGTAGACATTAGGGAGATATTGTCACTCAAGAGGCCAAAACATGAGGAATTTAGAACATGTATGGTCCTACTTAATGGAAAAAGGTATTTTCAGAGTTTCTATAGTGAAAATGAATCAAATAATAAAATGTGGAAATTGCAAAAAATAAAAGTGGGGATGCAGTAGTTTAAAACACCATAAATCACCATAGATTGAGTAGTAAAAATACACTGAGAAGTGCGGTCTCCTTTCCTACTATACTCTACATTCACTACTAGTCGATCCCTTACCAAAAGAAAATAAAATTTGTAGAACCAACTAAACAAATCATAGAAAAAATAGAGGAAATACAAATGCAGGAAATATAATTATATAAACTTATAAATCCAACTAAGCTGTGAACCTAAGTCTGCAAACTTCAATTGTGATTGTTCTATTGCCCACCTCCTGAAAAGCATCAAAGTTCTTTCCAATGTTTTTTTACCCATAACAGAAGTTTTAATTATATAGAAAATTTTACAAGCCCCAAAAACCTTTAACAAGTTTACCAATTTCTCTCAAAATATATAAAAACCCTCCCGTCAACAACAAAAATTTGGTGCCAAAAAGCCAAAACATTGAGTTTTCATCTAAAATTTATAACAAATGGAAAAAAAAATTTGCCAAAGAGCTAGAACATCCAATTGTAAACCTATTGGTAGACCTCTTCGTGAACCAGTTTGCATTTGGTGGGGTAAGAACAATGATTTTTCCCATCTTAGTTTTTTCTCTTGGGCTTTCAGAGCCACTCACACGAGTTTTAGTTTGAGTTCATATGGTGGTTTTGATAGCTATTTTTAATAAAATCATATTCAACTTAATCGAATCTATTGACTATTAAAAGATAATTAAAATAAAAATATTAATACTTACTATTTTAATTATTAATTAAATATAAAACCTATACAAGCACAATTTTTTTGAAGTTTAATTTCATATAATATAATTGAAATATAAACATTAATTTGTACTACTTTAATTATTGATGAAATATAAAACCAATAATATTGTTTTATTTAAAGCTTAATTTCATATAATCATGTAAATTATGTATGAAACGAAATAAATATATTCATTGGTACAATTCTCATAGAAATTGATAAAAATAAACACATTTATCCATTATTATAAAATAAAGCATACTTAAATATTTTGAATTACATGTTTATAATTATTAATAAAGGTTTAGATACTATTAAAAAATTAAGTAAATTTCATACCTATATATAATTAACAAAAGTTCATAATACCATTAAAAAATTAGTTAAGGTTCATATCTAAATCAGCAAAGGTTCATACACGCCCTCGTGAGAGTGAGGTTTGAGAGACACATGAAGGGAATCTCTCATGAGTAAATACAAGTGGAGTGAGGTTGAGGGAGTGTCATGCCCTTGAATTAGTGTCGCAATGAGCAGATGGTGGTGGGCATGCCATGGTGGGACGGGTGCCCAACTCTCGTATGTGCGACGATGATGTGTGATGGCCGTGTTATATTGGCAAGCACTCACCATGGGTTCGTTGTGTGCCAGTGGGCAGAGCTATGCATATTGGCAGATGCGATGAGTGACGATGAACGAGTGTGCACCCCTTAGCAGGTGGAAAATTCAAAGGGGTTTGGGCAAAGCCATGTTGGTGAGCGCGTTCAGTGATACAGGTGCGCCGTGTAGCTATTGGGCAACCTGGGCGTGATGGGGCGGAACGAGCCAAGTTGACTTAAGGGACCTGAGCGACCCACGAGCGAAGAAAGTCTTGTGTGATGGAGAGCGTCAGAATTCAAAGTTTATATGGAGTGGCTAATTCATAATTATTGTTGGGCCAAAGTGTTATCACTATTGGAGGGGTTGACACTTCATAGTTGTGTGTACGCCAGAATGGTTGTGGGTAGGCCGACTCATGCAAAGTCGTAACCTAGGGTGGAACTGGTCCACACTACACATATATATAAGGCATCGTTGGAGTTCATAAAACCATTCATTCAATTTTCAATGAGGTATTCGAGATACAAGGAGTTGTAATGAAGGAATAGAGCGAAGGATTGAGGGAGCGAAGGAGAACGAACAAGACTTGTGCATAAAAGTTCGGGAGGAGCTAGGACGTAGCTCGTGTGGTCCATGCAACCACACCAATAGTAGAAGCTACATCCTGTAATAGGCATGGGCCCAACTAAGGTGATTTGGTCGAGTTGAGTGTTTTCTAGGGCCCATTTATAAAAGCGGGGATAGACGGGTGATTGATGGTGCGCATTCAGAAAAGGTGTTCAGAGGTGTGGAGGAGGTAACGACGTGGGAAGAATCGCACAACATGCAGCCCAGTTGACCTGAGCTACATGACACTGGGTCGAATTAGGCAAACGCATGCAGAATGTGACCCCGATGATCTTGCTTGCACGCATTTTTGTAGGAGTTCATAAATTTGTATTTTGAAGGTAAATTTGGGGTTTTCCTTAGACTTAGATGTTGTTGAGAGGTTTTGGTCCTAGAAGCCGCTTCGGAGGAGGAAGCATAAACCTCGTAGGTCAAAGGTTTACATAGGGAGTGGCTAATTTTGTGTGCTTGTCATGGGCATCTCTTGGTGCAGTGTGTTCAGACCATCCGTGCTGCTGATTTTCTTAGCCATTTTCTATGTATAGGTCAACGATAGGAAGTTCAAGGGAAGTGAGCTCACCCATTTCCATTTTTTTTGTTTTACATGAGCCTATTTTTTCATGCTAAGCCAGGAAGTTGTAATCTGCAATCTAGGAAACTAAATTAGTCATTTTTTATTCGGTGACTTAAAATTGCTCAAATTTAGTAATAATTCACTTGAAATAATTGTGGCAACTAATTTTTTTAGTCAATTAGTGAATAATTTCATTTTTAATTACATAGCCAACAATTTCATGATTTTTTACCGGAAATATGTTAGTATATATTTGTTTTGAATGTTGGTGCACTAGTTATTTTATTCGAGTCTCATATTCATAGGAATATCTTTCTCGAGGTTGTGAATTTCATTCCGTGAATTTTCAGGCGACTACAAGTAACGCCTCATACCCAAGGATATTTAAAAATTATTTAATTTATTTAGGGGTTCTACCCTTAGGGTTTTTTGAGGACCGAGAATCATTTCTCATTATTAGCGATGAATTTGAGGTTTTGTGCTTAATCCTATGTTACTTGCATTACATTGTATTTTTGCAGTGACGGATAAGGAGGATTTTGTAGCTGCAGTTATGAGGTATACAATTTTATCTTAGTTATTTTTCTTTCTTAGTTAAGTCCGTAAACTAAGAGTACACGAATGTACTCTAATCTAGAACTCCTAGTTACATGTACTATATAAGAACTCACAATTTGTTAACTTACACCTCGGAGAATTGTTGCTTCAAAGGATAATTTCGACTTTATAATTATTTTAGGTTGACATATCTTGACTTCTAAATCCCCATGAAGTTCTTCATGGTGTTCCATTAATATTAATCTTTATTAGCCATAAATCAATCAGGGTTTCCTATTGTGATTGTTTGTTTAACCCTACATGGCTTTATATGTTCTAGGATTTGGTCTTCGGTCTTAGCAAACCATATATTGGCACGGTACTATTTGGCAATACTATTTTAATTTTGTTGTGCTATATTGAGCGTCAGTAAAGTTTTATTTAAATATATACATATCAGAACCAGTTTGGATTTATTAGAAAGGGCGTTTCCTGATTCCTTGGTTACCATGTAGAATATTTCTAACTTATTAAACAATATGTATTAAATATGGTGATATTCTTTTTCGCTATTTTTTTTCTCAAATAATTCCCTATTTCACTTTTAAAAATTATATATAATATTGTGTTTTAACTCTCTATTATTTAACCAACCCTGGATGTTTCGATTGTTGATTCTGACCATTATTCAATAAAGAGCATTCCTTTTTGTATTTATAGCACTTCGTATTTGAGAGCTCGACACTATTTTATAATTTTATTTGTATGAAAAAATCTGTGCATGTATACTATTATAACAAATTCTCCTTACATGCTCAATGACATTAGTTACGTTAATAGATTAACTCCTATACATTCCATCACTTTCTTCAATTATGAACAAGACTTAATGTCATTACTTTTTTATAGTGACTTCCATTGTTCTCATTTAGTTGCTTTAGCAATGTAAACCCTATCATGATCTATATTTTTGGGTATAACAAATAATGAAATTGAGGGAGAATATATGATCAATTAAATAAGTGCATGTATATAAAAATTCTTTATATTTTGTCACCACTTCAGTTGGACTACCAAACAGAAGAGCTTGTTTATTTACTTCATATGAATAACATGGAAATTCTGCTTTTTCTTATCCATAATTTTTTGACTTTCCATGGTTTTGTCGTAATTAAATTTCACCCATGTGATGTTCCATTCAAATGTATAATTTAAAAGTACTACAATATCCTTCAAAGAATGTCCCTTTGCATGTAATTCAAATCTAATTTTTTAATTCTGTTTTTCATTGCATATTGACGTATTACATTTACTAGCTAGTTATATTATATATTGATAACATTTCAATAAATATCTAAGAAATTATTTATCTCAGTAAAAGAGAGAGTACATTTGATTATATTATTAATTTTAGAATATATATATATATATATATATATATTAAAGAGAATATATATATATATATATATATATATATATATATATATATAACCAGAATGAATTTAGAACAACAAATATAATGTATTTCATACAATATCATTATTGTAGTTTATAATACAATGCCATTCCTACTATTTATATCATATAACTTACATAATAATCATATATTTTTAAAATTTATTCATTTAGAAAATATTCAATCTATGCATGAAACTCTTCTTTTTCTGTTGCTAGTCCATAAGATCAACAGTCAATATAATTTTTCACTTTAACATGCTTAAGCCATTTCCAAATGAATATGGAAAACAATTAACTGTAATAAAATTCTTTGGGAATATTTGGGAATAGGGCACACTTATTTTTTTTCTAAGTGGAAATCTAGTTTTCTTTTCAAGATTCTTCACAGCTTATTTTTAACAATGTTCTATTGTTGGGTATGCTCACTTTTTTCTTAGGATTTTTTTTTAAGTTTTTGGAAAATATTATTTTCTTTGTTTTAAAGGATGTTTTTATATATATTTGTGTTTTGTTCTACTTTTTACATTAGTTAACATTTATCTCCACCCAATTGATTAACATAATCTTTGTAACCTTTCATGTTAATATTTTTAATATCTTTCTCCTAGAGATTTTTTGGATAATCTTAAGGAAGGCTCAAAATGTGGAACTTAATGGGTAATGTATTTTCATAAGTTGGAAATTATTATTCTAATATTAGAGTGCCTTTTACTCAATATTTCAAAAAATATTAATTACTAATTCAATAAAATAAATTATAGTTACATCAAGACATAATGTAATACTCCAAGTTTCTATTCTTTTTAATTGACAATTGAATAAGTGTAAAGGAGAAGTAGACACCAATGGAGAAATAGTATGTGGATTTATTTTATTTTAATTAATAAAAACAAAAAGGAAAATTATGTGTGCAATGATTAGATTGAGAATTGAGATCTGAAACCTAGTTGACAATTGAATAAGTCTAAAGGGGAAGTGAACCCCAATGGATAACTAGTATGTGGATTTATTTTATTTTTTGGTAAGGAATATTACCAAAATTAGATTTGGAGATAAACATTTGATTTCCGTAATGAAGAGAAGAGTAATTGGGAATAGGAATAAAAAGTTGTTAAAGAAGAAATACAACTTTACAAAATGAAATTGGAAACATGATTGGGAAAGCACATATTAAATAAAATTCTCTAGGATAAACAAGGGTTGTCTATCACTCGGAGCTAAGGTCTCCGTCAAATTACGCAGTAAAAACTCTACGATTGGATGGAACTAGTCACCAATTGGTATGCGCACCTAACTAACATAATTCTGGTTAATATGGAGTTCTCTTATGTGTTACGTTCTATATCATTAGGAAAATTTTAAGATATATATATGCATGTGAAATTGTTGAATTTAATTCTAGTGGAATTACTTATTTTAATTGTGAGCTAGTACAATTAGCTATATTAGGCCATGCATTGAATATATTTTGTTATAGTAGTAATAAGGAAATATATATAGTTGTGTGGGTAAAATTGAATTAGTTCTAACAATGAGAATGTCTAAATATAGTTAAAAATTTAAATCAAGAGTTAGACAGTCTAACCGATAATTTTGTTAGTATTAGTAAGGAAATTAAATGGTTGTTATCATAAAAAATAAACGTAAATAGACATACATTTCAAGTTGCAGATCTGAAGAACATATTGAATAGTGTAAACTAATTGCATAAATGAATGTACATTATTTATTTCTAATTATAGAAAAATTAGATTTTGATATGAAATAAGTCAAAATTCGTGATAATATGATAGCCTAAGTTACTGAGATATATATACCAAATATATATATCTGAACTACTTCTGTACTAATCATTTCTAGATTATTTAGCAGCAAATAGAATAATAGAAAGGGATAACTGCACAAAGAAAATTCAAATAATACTAGAGCATTTTGTGATATACCCATAAATATTAACCATACAGGTCTATACATTAAACTGAAATTTAAATACATAAGAATTGTATATAAGAAAAATAAGTACTAGTAAAAGTGAATTCAAATGCACACTTTTCTATGTGTACTCTACATAGAATCGTGTAATATGTTGTCCAATACTTTATTCTAAATTTCATATTAGAACAATTAAAAGAGTTAAAAAAATGTGAGTAGTATAATATAGTAAAATATGATATAAATCTTTGATTTAGTAATCAAGTATAAATTATACTGTTGTTGCAATAGAGGTCCATATAGGATTATATTTTAACCGAGAAAATATTAGATGAAATTAACTGATATTGTATTATCATGACTAATTTTCAGAAACATAAAACCATTATGAGGAACAAAATAGTTGATATAACTATACTTGAACCATATAGAAGATGAACTCCTTCATTTTAATAGTAGTGAAAACACATATAGGAAAAGATAGTCATAGTGGTTCTAAGGAAAATAAATATAGTCCATAGGGTGGATTTTTAAACCAACTAGGTTTAAAATTATTAAAAATTAAATAAATACAATAAAAATACTCTATTTCTATCGACAGTCACTACAAATCACAAATATAGAGTGTTAGTAGTTCGACAATACGAGCAAAGTAGCCTAGATACATGTGTATGTCAATACTCACCTGTACATAACCGACTTTAGTATTAAGAGTAGATTCTGTCTCAGTAATATGACTTTTATCAACAAAGGAAACCATTGAAGCAGGGATATACCTGCATACACCAAGAAAGTGAAGTAAGGAACCAAGTTAATGAAAATGAAAAGTTTATTAACAATGATCAGAAAAAAATAAATATCAAGAGGTAAGGCTATACCTTTATGAGGTTTGGTCTTGACGTTTGTATACAACTGATATTTCAAAAATTAGATGGAAAAGTGAGGGGGATTCTTTTATCTTCAGAGAAAATCCAAATGAGGAGATAATTGAAGTGAAAAGAATAACAAAAAAAGTTCCCGACGCTACCTGTGCAACGCTTGAAAGAAGAAATGAAACTTTCAGACAATGACAGAAATGAAATTTCGTATCATGGAGAAACTCGAATGAAAGACTAGCCATGCCCGAGACCATTTGTGTTGGGCTGACCAAGATTCGTTGGGAATCCCTTACAAAAATGGAAGCATGGAAGAGTTAAAATGAGGAATAAAATGTGAATAAATAAATATAAGTGACAGCCAAAACTAACACGTTTATTTCAGTAATGATACAAATTGTAAATTCATAATTCATGACAGTGAAAACCAGAGAACCGAATTTAATTATCCATAGAGTAGATTCACAAAAGAGAAACAAAACTACAATTCACAATTCTCGAATTTATGCGTGTAGGGATGAAATCATAAAAACAAAGGAAGAGTCTTAGTGAATATAAAAATCGAGAATATCCAACAAAAATCTAAATCCATAAGTATTTATTCTAGCAAAACTAATAATACATCAAAGAAAAACTAAGAATCCTATTTTGTCATTCACGTAAGAATGGAACAAATGGAAATAACAATCTAGGAACCAAACTAAAACCAAATTCCAAAATAGGATGGATGCAATTACCTGAGAAAAGCAAATTCATCATGAGGAGAGAAGGCTAGAACTCTAGTGGGTTCATTCCGAATCAACTCGAGGGAAGGCACAATAACCATATCGGAAAAAACTCTCTGTTGAATGATGAAAATAAGAAAGAAAAATGAAATGTGACACTGTAAATGCCAAGTGATATACCCTCAACAACCCGTAAGTTTCCTACCATCTCCACCGTCCATGTGGGAGCAGATGTGGAGTTAAAGCGGGATCGATGAGACTGTCTTGTAAAACGATGTGTTTTTATGTCAAAACTGAAGAAAATCCCGTAAGATAAACTTTGAAGATATCCACATTTAATAAGTAGAACTAGTTCACATGGGAGGACATGGAAAGCATTTAATATTTAGTACTGAGTGTCTCTTCAAGTTACATATCCATTGCCATGAATTTCGTAGAGTGAGAATGGGTATACCATGATGTACGTTGATAGTTAATACAACCATTAATGTTTTCGAACCAAGCGACAAGTTGGTGGGCACCTTCATGTTGAGTTCTAACTCAAAACACCAGGAAATCTTATCCTAGTAAGCCGTGATAATCAACTTAACACATATTAGCAAGTGATATTTAGATAGAAATCGACTAAGGGGGAAACAGGGTTGAACTGAAATACCAAGCCCATGTAATGTGAAAGCAATGGAGTTACGAAGTAAATTAGAGTATTTCCTTGAGTATAGCATATATGTATATAGTATATGGATATAATGTTAACATATGGAGTACTATATAGTTTCCTTTGAATCCATGAGTTCATGTCAGTTAACACATAAATGAATAAGGGAGTTAACAATTAAATAGTTTTTCTAATATAAGTAAAATGGAATATATATATGTGGTGAGAAGGCCTCATATATATAAATATATATTTTTATCAATAGAAGTACAAATAAAAATGAGGTGAAGAGATAGGCTAAAGATAGTTGTTTTAAAATAAGGAGTTTTCATAGAAATACTATAAGAAGTTGCTTTAGCCATAGTTGTTGAATAGGATGTATGCCCAAGAGTACGATTATCAATAGTAAACTAAATACTAAAAACTCAAAAGAGGAAATAATGACTTTAGTATTGGTGTGAGAATTTCGTCGATTTGCGACAAGATGACCAAATGATGATCTAAATATGAAAATAGAATTTCGTCAAATTGCGACGAAAACTTATAAAAACTTGTATTATTAGTTAGCTAGAAAAAAAAAAATTGTGTTAGGTGAGAGGCATTATACATAGTTTCCATTCTCGATGGCGTAGCCATTAAATCCAATAATAATTTAAAATTCAAAAAATATTAATATCTGAAAAAAAAAAAGACATAGGGTTATTACATATTTCCTGCTTTAAGTAAAAGCATGCTAGGTGTTTCCTCAATGCTATATTTTTTAATCATGGAAAAGAAATGCCTCGTGCATTTAATTTTTAGTGTTTCTTTCCTTTTTATTTTTCATAATAGTCTCATCATTTCTAAAGTGCTTCTATTACACTTTACTTCATGAAATGGTTCAATTTAGGGGTAAACTTACTATTTTTTCCCATTCACACTCATTTCCTAGCATGTTTACATACATGTTAAACAAGTTATTTACATTTTCATTCATATATCGAACAAAGGATTATGGCTGGTAGTCAACAATATTATGAACATGCATCCAGAAAGGTCAACAACATTACTATATATTATAAAAAAAAAAAAATCTCTTTTTGTAAATTTATCCTTGGGCTATGCCAAGTGACATGGAAGCCATCAAATGTTTTTCTTATCCCATCTAATGTGGAAAAAATAACATGGATCTTCCAATTTCTTTTCATATCACTTACACACAGGAAATACTAATTAAAGGACTACTTACCTTCCTCCTCCTTATGATTCACTTTAGCTACCCATCACACTAAAAAACATTATATTTTATGTTCTTATTTGTTATACCATAGTACCAAATATGCATATGTCATGCATAACTTAAGTGTATGACAACATTTGGTTGCTACCAGTTTCATGGTTATTATATTACTGTCAGTTCTTCCCCAAAGTAGGTTTATTCATGTCCATCCTAATTGTTCAGCCCCTTGTTGCATAATTTTTCATAAGTCCACAAAATTACTCAGAAACATAAAATAAGGAGTTCACAATACCAGCGCATATAATTAGCGGTAGCTTGACATAATCTAGCTTCATGTTCAATACAAGAAAATGTAACTTCACATATCTACAACATTCCTTTTTACATGCCCTATTTTCCTTTAATAGTCCCCCTTGATTTTTTTTAATTTGTCTTGCATTGCAAGTTATTGAGGAAGATTATGTGAACGTTAAGCCTATGCATAACCACGGGGTCTCTTCCCCTTCCATTTTTTTATGCAAATCATCTACTGTAAAACACATTATATATATATATATATATATATATATATATATATATTATCAATTTAGAACATCTTCTCTCACACACACACACAGATATATATATGAGACAAGTCCTCGCAATATAAACATATAGTCTATATCTATTGGTTAATGAATAATATAGTAACCAAATTCATGACTAAACATCCTATTGATTCTTATATTATCACTCAGTAATTTCTCCAGGTTCAAGAAAGAACTCACCGATGTAACCACAAACCTACTTTAAACTCTAAGATATAGCCTTCCAAGGGTTCACAAAGGACTCTCTCTTTAAATTTTAACTTTGTTTTAATTTGTGAATATTAGGATAGCTATGAAAGTGCAGATTTGGTTTCGTTTTTTTTTATTTGGTGGGGAAAAATCACTTAAAAGGATGGATAGTGGGAAATCTATTTGTCCATTGGGCTACGGACACAAAATCAAGTAAACATGACTAGGATCAAGGGAAAAAGGGTCAAATGTCTTCAGGGCAAGATAGATAACCCATGGAGATCATGGAAAGTTGTTTTTGTGAGGTGGTATGATCGGGATAAAAGAGAATTTAAGAATCCTTAAATCTGGAAAAGGAAAGTAGTAGGAGAGGTCAAATGAGTGAGGGAGCAATTAAGAATTCCCTACGCTAGAAATTAGAGGAAAACATATAAATGATAACTAGTTAAAAATGGGGTGATATTCACATATCATGTATTAATACTCCTAGTTATACATTCAGATTTAGCATAAACATGAATGGATGTATGTAACACAAAAAATAAACAATGGCAAGTGAAGAAAATACTTCACTCCAAATAGCTCACCACAAGGATCCTGAAGTATGATGCCAATTTTCTTTGATCTAGCCTGCTACTCGAAGTTTTGACACACAAAAGCTTTAAAGTCCAAGAATAAATGATTATAACAATCCCAACAATTTTATTCCACCAAAATAATTCAAAGAGTGAAGTATGTATACAAATTCTAAAGTAGAATATGTTCAAAAAATATCAATATTGGTTTACAAATATCTCCAACTTTTTTACATAAATAGAACTTAAGTAAAGGAAACTCAAAACTAGTGCATCTATCTGGCCCTATTTTTATGGATAGGTGATGAAAAAGAGGAAAATTTGAATTTTATTTCAACTCTTAGTTGATGATGAGGCATCCAAGTCACTAATTGTCTCCTTTCTTTGTGCATTCTGCTCCAGCAATTCTGCAAACTTGGGGTCCAATGATACCTTTGTATTTCTCAATCTGAAATAGATTTGTAAGAAGTGAAAGATATTATTGTAGATAAATATGTTTTTGAGATAAACCTCTCTCATTTCCTTAACATGCTTCTCCAGTTGTTCACAATAGGCTCTGCAAAAATATGTGTAAAACAGAGTTTTCCAAAGTTTGAAAAATAGGTTGTAAATATGCGCCTGTGCATCTCATTATATAATCCTTGTGCAAAAAGTGAGATAGGTTTTTGTAGATGCTTCTCTTAGGAAAACAAACCTTCTTTTGTTTTTTAAAATTTATTTCTTACTGGCCAAATGCTTCTCTGGAAACTTATGACTTAACAGGAATTTTCTGTAACAAGTGCTTTTAAATATTGTTTAACATTTCCAAATCCATAATGGATGTTAGAAATGTGAGAGAGTTTTTTGTAGTTGGAGATCTTTGGAACATAAACCTCCTTCGATTTTGCAAAATTCATCTCATATTGGTCATAATAGTTTCTACAAAACAATGACTTTAAATAGGAAATTTCTGCAAAAATTTCGCTTCTTGCTTTGTTTTCATCTTTTAACGTGACTGTTCTTTTAACTGTTTTTACTTTCACTTTGGATAAGATTCATTGCTCTTGAAATTATTTTCATATTTATTCACCATTTATTGCCTCTGGTTTTACTTTTACTTTTTTACCTTGACTCCTCTGTAACTTTGTTTTAACCTTCATTCTTAATTTCATCCGACACACTTTAACTTTGATGCTCTTTGACTCTTTTGTTTTGACTTTCACCATGAATTCTTAATTTAATTTTACCATTCACTTTGTAAATTTATCTCTCTATGAATAAATGACTTCTTTCTGTTCTACTACCTAGAATGTTTTGTTAAGAAATATCATTTAAAATTATTTCCTTTATGAACTTTTGGAGTAAAACGGATCTTTAACTAGTATTTAGATTCTTTTATCCAAATTCTCTTTTTGCTAATGACTTGCAAAAAAAATAATTGTTAATGAAATCCTCGCTGTAGGGAGGTGATAATGGCTTTAAGTGGTCACAGTATTGGATTTGATTTTAGCACTTTGGAACCTTCAGGATTGCTAGAACTTTGCTTCTTAGGAATTTTGATCTACTTCCACAAGTTTAGCCATTTTGCAGAAGTAATTTTACTATAGCAGAGGATTTATTGGGAAAATTTTGCAAAGTATAGGCTTTGTTTGGGTTTTTTGTTCAATTAAGTCTGTCAAAGAGGTTTAGAGATTTTAGAACTGGTCTAAAGCATAAAACAGGGGTTTTCTTAGTTTCTTGACTGAGAAATGGAGCTAAAACTCTGTTGAAAAGGGTTACAGAGGGTTTAGGGTACTTGCAAAGGTTTTATGGAATTTTAGAGCTTGAAATGGATCATTAAACTATGAAAAATTTGATAAATTTCCTTCAATAATGTGTAGCAAACAAACAAGGTTTCTCAGAAAAATTTGCGAGAGTTTGGCCTGTTTTTGGGACTTTTTGGCAATTAATTTCTAAAATTCGCGGATGTTTTGTTCTTTATAAGTCTTTGAATTTGATTGCAGGTTTGATTTTTTAGAAAAATACGTGTTTTTATTGCACGTATCAACTTTAGAATATTTTCTGAGGTTCTGGTTGAGTTGATGGTTACAGTTGCTTATCTAGAGCAAGGCACAGCTTCTCAGGAGTCTTGAAATGTGTACTTTGGTAAATTTCGAAGGTCTCATGCATAACAATGGCAACAAGGGCCTTTTAACAGGGTTTTCACAGTTGGGGAGGCATAGAAATAGGTTTAAAATGCGCCAAAATAATGGATAAATTTCTTTTCAAAGATTTTATTGACATATTGGTCGCATTGAACTCGCACTGAATGTAAGTCACATCACGCAAGAGAGTGGTTTTGAATTTTGAAAGGGATAGGAAACCAGTGGTTATAGCACAGGTTTCTAGTGGTAAGCAGTTTTAAACTAAACCCACACGATCCAATGGCTAAAGGGCACGTTGAGGAGATATGAATGGGTGAAACCACCCATTTCATGTGGTTTTGGCTTTTGGGCAATCGTGCTTCTCTTCTGCATGATTTGGGATGTCAACCGTCAGATTTGGAGGTTGAACGTGAACGATCAAGATTTTTTCAGGACTTGCTTTGAAATGAGATGTGGGACGAGGGTGTATTATGTGCGGAATTTTTTTTTGAATTTTATCAATATACATAAATTTAATTCAAAAACCTTAGGTTATAAAATGTAGGGAGAGGAGTAATGTTATGTATTTTCCTTAAAACATTTATAAATATGTTTCAACAAAACATATGTGGATGAGATTTATTATATTATATAGTTTTCTTAATAGTTTGAATGGTTTTAAAACTATAGGGGAGGGGTATTTCAAATAATGATACATTTAGACCAAAGGGCTTATAGTCGGGGTTTTTATTTATGCACGTGGGGATAATAGACTTTGGTCTAAACATTAAAATAATGGTTGTTTGGGAGTTATTTAGTTATATGGGAATTAATATCTACGGGTATGTGTAATTTTAGGGATTTAACAAAATAGGTTAAAAGTTAATATGAAAAAGGGAGACAAAACACATATTATCTCTAAGTAAAATATAAAATAAAGACATGCTCATTTTTATATGTACTTCACTAATACTTAGGAGAAATTTGATTTGAGGGTTTTATGAATGCTTTTGAAAGGATGAAGTTAATTATTTGGGGTTTATCTTTACTAATTAAGAATGTGTCTTTACCTAGGAAAAATGGGTTTTAATGTATGAATGAAGGGTAAATGATTATAAATGTGGGTTTAACATAAGAACTGAATATAACTAATCAGTTATTGACCCTTGAGTCCGATCCAAACAAAAGTCAGAGAAATTCTCTGAACCTGTTTGAATGATAGCTTAGAATACTAAAATACTTATAGGGGAGGGGAAATTTGTGATTTTCCCTATTGATGCTTTATTACCTGATTTTTCAACTGCTTTCTAGCTACAAAACTTTATTTATAACATTTTTTCTTAATTTTGTAGGTGCATTTAGGCTTGCAACCTTAAAATATTTTTCTTTCAAAGCATAAAACTATGTAGATCTACCTTATTTCATCTGAAGGCTATTCTCTACCTATCTACTCATTTTTCAAGTTTAAACTGTTTCACAAATATTTATTCACTATCTAAAACATGAAATTGAAATCATGAAGAGTTAACATTAAAATTTTTAACTAATCATGGATTATCGCATTTATTGACACTGTCCAAAAAATCATTATTCTTTGAAGTAAAGTAAAAGTAATGGAATTTGGACTTGGTCACTTTCAAGTGTTATTTCTTCTTCTTTTGGGTATATGTTTTTCTAAGTCCTTCGATTTTTATTTTAGGAATTTTTACCCTCTTCTTTAATTTTTTTATTATTTATTATCTTCAAAATATGGTAAAACAACTTGCAAAGAAAGGTATGTACATATTTACAAGATTATTAGACTCAATTCAAAAATGATGAATCCTATATTTATAGGACCCTAACATCTTCCACTACTAATCATGGAATTTTGAAAATTCATAATGAATTACAGTTAATTTAGCTCCATATCTAGCAACATAATGGTCTCCTACGTAGCATTAAGAAATATATTTAGTGTATCCCAAGGATGGAATTACTTGGTTTGAACAGGATCCATCTCTAGTGGATTCATCTCACCACTAGTATCATGTTTGGATTAGTTTTGGTTTTAAATTTTTTGATATGAATTGTTTGCACAATGTGGTTTATGGTTTTAGTTATTTAGCATATTGAAGGATTAAATGTACTCAAACATCTGTGAATTTTCTAACCAGTCTTAAACTTTTCTATTTTTGGATGACCTATAATGAAGTTAGGTGGCCAACAAATCTGGCTTCTCAATGGGCACTTTGAGGACACCTAAACACTTGTATTCACTTTGTAACTAGTCCTTTCTAAACATAATGAATGAAAAATATATTTCCAAACTTACTATATATATAGAGTACATCAACTACACAATTTTATATTAAAATATTTTTCTTTCATAGTTATGTTTGCACCCTTCAGACATAAAATTTTTCATTTTCATAAAGGTGTTTGATAAATTTTTTTATTTTCATTTGTATGCTGAGTGAAATTAATTCGTTATCCACTTATATCTTTAGTTATCTATAATTTGGTTAACTAGTTAACCCTTTTCTATATGGATCACCTAACTAACTCCCCAAATTATCTGTAGTAATGTGTAATCCATATAGATTTTATATGTCTTCCATCCTTAAGGCTTAAGCCATAAATGATTTATTTGTCCATATTAAGGTCTATTGAAATTTCCTTTTAACGAATATTAGGTTTTCATTCTTGATTTTTTTTTTTTAATTGACTTCATACTTACACATTTTTGCCAAGATATAACGATTTCTCATCTTTTCAACACTATTCCTGAATGATTTCATGTTTTTATGGTTCCTCTGGTAACCAAAAATCCATTATTATTGTTATTTTCAATCTGTTAATATTTAATTTTTTTAGTTTCTATATTATTGTTTTGATTTATTTTCTTTTAATCACAACTTATTTGGATATTCCATCCCATGTCACTGACATATCACCAATTTATCAGGTTTCTTACCTATGTTATTATCCACTTATTCTTAAGTATTCTCTTTTCAACCCACTTTCTTGGTTACCATATTATTTTCTTAGTATTCCATATATAAATTTACAGCGGCACTACCAATAATCCCTTATCTAAATAGTTTTCAATCTAAGAAATCCTCTTAAGTTTCTCACTATGGAATTATGGATTATTTATTAATATAGAAACCTTATTTGATACTACTTTATTTTACATGAAAGATCATGGTTTTTGAGTTTCTTTATGCTTAACCTATATCACCTTACTAATTCCAAGGATTAATCTTTATCAACTCTTTGTATGTATTTAAAATTTATCAATAGAATTTCTGGACTATTTTGTCTATGACTTAGTTTCGAGACCAGTTCAACATAGGAATATTTTGTATTCTCTATTTGTTAATTTAATACTTTCCTTTATTTTTCATTCTCTTATTAAAATTTGAGTATACTCATGAATATATTTCTTGAAAGATATATCCATTTTTCTTATTTAATGTAATATACCAAATTTCCTCTAAACCATACTCTATATGGGAGGAGAGTTTTAAGATTCTTGTACCATTAAATTTCTCAATGGCTATATTTTCATCAACTTACTTGTTAATAAGGATTATACAAACCTTTTCATCAAATTTATATCTTGCTTGTATGATATTATTGATAATATTTATCTCCCCTTTTCCTAATTCTTCACAAAATAATAGTACTTTCAAAAATATGTGATTTTGAATTTCACTTTTATAGGATAATGAATAGATACTAATTTCTTTTACTTTCCTTTACCATTTGTGTTATTCTATTCTTATTTATATTGCTAGGTAAATATACATTTATTATTACTGGTTGATGTGATTCATATACCTCTTCTTATTCTTTTTATCATAGAAACTACATACCTTTCTAAGTATTCTTAAATATCAATTAACCTATTTTGAATAGTTAGTTCAATAATATTTATAGCATCCTCCCTCTTTGGATATTTTTATGTCATCCTCATTCTTCGGATCCTAAGGTTCTCTTCATCATCCCATATTTTAAGATGCGTTTCCAGGTAAGGAGTGAGACATTGATATTAAGGCTAAAGAAAAATGTATTTAATAGGTACATCTACATGGATTCTAGACTTTATATAGTATTTTTCCTTACCAAATTAAGGCCATTTTTTTTATAAAACAATATTAAGCTGAAAATTGTTGGTTTCCATCCTTTTGTGCCTTTTAAAAGAAACCTATATTATAAAATGATATACTATCTATAGTTTCTCTACGAAGAAGGTAATTCATACTTTTTCTTGTTTAATGTTTTACGCATGTTATTTATGAATTATGATTCCATTCTGTCTTTGTCACAAGAGCATGTTGATGAAATCATTTCAATTTAACATATAAGGGATCATATCTCTTGAGTAAATTCATGAACTATAAAGGATACAAATATTGTAAGGAGAACTTGAATTAACAGTAATAAATCGGCAAGGCCCTATACAAATATATTAGTGGAAAAAAAAATTCCCATCTTATCTGTATCATGCTTAACAATATACTTAAAACAAGCAGGTATTCTATAATCCATTTCAAAATTAAGAATTTCATTTTATTTACCACCGCATATTTCAATTCTTATTGATGAACTCTATACTATATCTATTTTCTTGGCTATTTTGAATTATGAAAAAGACATTCCTTTTAATCCTTCCTTTGTTATGGTTCACTATATATCCAATGGTTGCTTCTATCATTTTTATCCTCCTTGTTGGACTTCAAGTATACTTTAATTTCATATGCAACTGTGTGTACTACTTCCTTGTAACAACTCTACTATATTATTAATTCTACTAATAATAGATTCCATACCAAGAATAGTGCTACATGTTGTTATGTGTTTTGAAAAATATTAGCACAATCATTCCATCTTTCTCTCTCATTATCTATATAACAATATTTTATTCTCTTTTAATGTGCATATGCACCAATATTTCTTTGGCTATTTATTTGATATAATTGTTAGGTTAAATACTAAACTTCTCTTTTTGGCTTAGTAATAATCAGAAAACCTTTGTAAACTTGCCTCACCCAATTCATGATAGTCAATCCACAACAAAAATATCTATGGATGGTTTATTCAATCAAACAACATATTTATAGTCATTCTCTCTATTTATACCCATTTTCTATCAATTCCTTTTATAAAGAGTTCGAATGATCTCTCTTAGTATTTTGTTTCTTCTAACAATTATGTTTTTCGAAATGACACAATTGTGTTTTTGGAAATGACTACCTATTCTTATATCTACTTTCCTAGGAGATGTGATATCTTGTCATTCATGTCTTATTTTTTGGTATAAGATAACATTTTTAATTTTTTATTATGGGTTGTGCCATAAGCCTTTAAGTTTTGTACGCCATTACCAAAAAAAAAAAAAAAAATTAACTTTTTAGAACACTATTTTCTAGAAAAACCTTCAATTGTGATTTGAACATTAAGTCTCCCATTTAAACTTACAACTCTGATACTATATGTAACAAACCTTACTTAATCACAAAATTTTTATATTTTTTACTATAATTTGTCAATAAATTCTTATTCTACTTTATAAAATACAACATCCATCATATTTTTTTCTTACCAAAGTCATAGTAGCTTATTATGAATTATATCCACTTGAACACTCTTACAAATTAATGTTCACACACTTAGTTACCTATATATCAATTATGCTTAGAGAGAGACATAATGATGCCATTTGTTACCTATATATCAATTATGCTTAGAGAGAGACATAATGATGCCATTTGTTATAAATTTTGATACTAATTCTTAATCTACTATCACTTAGTCCAGGTAGCAGAATGTTTGTTTTTTAATATTATATCAAGCCTCTAGGAGGCTTAAATAAGGATATATTTATTATCAATCTACTCTTATATAAGGATATCCCCATTATAAACCTTATCTTACATAAGTTTATTTAGGTTCTTTCTACAATCATAATATCCGATCAACATATCGTTATGCGTATCATAACCTTCCCCAGATTGATATATCCGGATGTGGTTATAAAACCTTGGTGCATGTATATGCTGTTTATCTATACATACTGGTATTGATCTTTCCATTGTTATAAACAATAGATCTATAACTTTGTCTTGTTCAGGTGGGATATATATTATTTTTGTTGACCCAAACTATATTCATCTCATATGACTTGGCGTATGCGAAGCTATGACCTTCCAAATGAACTCTCATGGCTCGTTTCTACTACATTGCCTCAAGGCCCAGGATCTCTCGTAAACATATAATGGTGAGGATTATTTATGGTTTTTCTAATGGTTAACAAAACACTTTAATAAAACCATTTGTTCATTTAGTTTTTATTTTTGATGGCTGAAAATAGAGCTCTATTTGACCTATAATTCCTTTAAGGATTTTTTTTCTATGTTTATCTAAATCCTTGATATGTTGGACTAGTTTTCTTTCCCCATGTCTAAGAAACTCAACTAGGAATTTATAATTATTGATTTATCATAGAGAGGTAACATTACCTAATTATGCCATTTTTCTCTTCTATTTTTTTTATTTAATTATTTTCCTTATTTTAATTCTAATTCTCCTTCAAGCATTAATTTTAAGGGTTGTTCATATAATCCAGCTTTCCAAGCCAACGTTTGAGTTTTGTTTTCTTTTAGTATGTCCTCCAGCTAGACTTTCAACCTTCGATGGTTTGATCTTGGGTTTTTAATTGCATTGTTTCCATTATATATGGAAGGATTTAACTTAGACTCGAGTCTTGATAGTTATAATATGAACTCTTCCAGGTTTATTTTCATTTTCGCTCAAAGGTAAATGAAAAATTTTGTGATTTTATTTCATTTCTGATGAATATTTGATATGAAAGTCAAGGATTTTAGTCATGGAACGCTTGTCTCAATACAGGTTTGTGAAATGGTTAGTTCCTCCAATTTCCTATGTGCATCGATCAACTCACTCGTGTTAATAATTGTATTTACTTTCATTTCCAACTCAAAATAGATCTACGACTACATTATTAGAGTAGGGTAAGGCTTATACCCATCATCCCTTACCTATACGTTTCTAATAATATAAATATATTAGTTTTCAATGTTGCTGTGTTGGTTAGTTTATTCCACTTTACGACTCATAGAAATTTCCTTCCCGAACTTGTAAATTTAGTTAGTTGAATTTTTAGGCCACGACTAGTAACATCTCAAGCCCAACGATATCTCTAAAATTGTTTCATTTATTTGGGTTCTATCCTTGGGTTTTTATCAAAACCCATAATAGTTTCTCTCAGTAGTTTTATGCTTAATCCTCTGTTACATACACCTGATTTGAGTTTCACAATGATGGATAAGGAGGCTTTTGCAACTTCACTTCTCAGGTATATAGTTTTATTGTATTTATTTTTATTTCTTAGTTAAATACTTGTATCAAGATTCTAATGATGTAACCCTAACATAGAACTCGTGGTCACGAATATGACTTTCATATGAACATGCAATGTGTTAACTTACAGTAGGGTGAATTTCCCCTTCAAAGGATAATTTCGACTTTCTGGCTCGTTCAGGTCGACATATCTTGACTTCTCCATCCTCTTCAGTTTTTTCATGGCATTTCATTACCATTAAGCTTTATTATCCATAACTAAATTAGGGTTTCTTATTTTTATTATATTGTTTTATAACGAGTTTCATTAAAACTTAATTTAAATGTATATCTACAACAATATTAGGTGTATAATCTCGTTTTGAACATATTAGAAAGGGTGTTTAATATTTATATAGTTATAGTGTAGAATATTTCTAACTTATTGCAAAAATATGTATTAATTGTGGTCATATTCTTTGTCCCTATAACTTTTTCCAAATATTATTTTTTTTCACTTTTCAGAGTTATATATATTTTTGTATTTCAACCCTATATTATACTTCAAATATGCCTGCTCAGGAAATTAAAACCTAAGCTTAATATCTATACAACTCGATTCTACCAACCATGTATGTAGAATTATTCATACATATAGTTGGTAGAATTGAGTTGTATAGCTATTAAGCTTAATGTTATTTTTAGCAATTATTCATCATATAGTTTATTTCTTAAGTTAGAAAGAGTTGTCCTTTATGTAGTTATACTATTTAATGTTTGAAAGCATGGTCTTTTATATTTTTGCATATATTGATGTTGGTATACTATAGTAACAAATTCTCTTTACATACTAAATGAATTTAGTTTCTTTAGTAGATTTACAGTTTTATATTTTTTTACTTCATTCCATTATAAATTAGACTTATTCTCATTACTATTTTACAATGATTTCCTTTATTCTCTTTTAATTGTTTTAGTAATGTAAAACCTTCAAGTATTTATATTTTTGGGTTACCAATAATAAAAATTGAGGGAGACCATTTAATCAATTACATAAGTGAAAGCATATAAAAATGCACTAGATTATGACCACTTCAATAAACTCACAAATATAAGAGTTTGTTTATTTAATTTATAGGAATAAATTGTATATTCCATATTTTCTTATTCGTAATTCTTTGACTTAAAGAAATATTTATATATTTCCATAGTTTTATTGTAATTAAATTTCTACCATATGATAACTGTATAAATTTAAAAGATACTATAGTATCTTTCAAAAAACATCTCCTAATAAATAATTTAAATATAATATCTTAATAATATTTTTCAATGTATATTGTACTATGTTTACTAGTTATATTATCTATTGATAAGATTTCAATAAATCACTACTAAATTATATGTCTTAGTAAATGCGAGATTATATGTCTTAGTAAATGCGAGAGTACAAATAATTATGTAATTAATTCTATAAATTCTCCACACAAAGAAAGCAATAATTAATTTTGATGGAGTATACTATATTTTTTTTAGGCAATTTCACTTCTTTCATAGCACATTAATTAGTTACTATACAACAATACAATTATTATAATTTTTGAGGCAATTACATTCCTATGATTTAGATCATATAACCTATAGAATAATCATATATTTAAAAATAATATTTATTCAAAAAATATTGTATCTATTCATCCAAATTTTCATTTTTATAGCCATTCCATAAATTAAACACTCAATGAAACATTTTAAATTGAACATCCTTAAGCCATGTCAAAATCAACATGTAAAATATAAATAGAGTTTCAACTAATAGTAATAAAATGTTTGGGGAATATTAAGGAATAGACTACATTCAGCGGAACTATGAACCATATCCAATAGTTCCCTTAGCTAATATCTTCTTTCCCTCATCAATCAATAATATGTTTGGTTCCTAAGTGGATTTTTTTTATAGATTCTTCTCAAGAGATTTTTTTGGCCATCTAACCTATGCCTAAATTTTTTGAAGGCTATTTTTTTTTAGTTTTCAAGAATAGTTCTTTTTCTTTTTCTTTTTCATTAAAGCACAAGTTTCTTTCTTGTTGTTGTGATTTATTTTTCTTTTCACCTCACCTAACATTTATCTCTAGCTAAGTGATTAACATAAATTTTCCCTTCCATTATGTTAATATTTTTAATAGATTTCTTCTAGGAATTTGATGATACTTTTAGGGAAGGACAAATATGTGGGTTTTAACCACTAAAAAAATTTCATAATCTCACAAGAAGTATTCTAATAGTAGAGTTATATTTTTTGAAATTTTCCAAACAACTTACTTATTAATTAAATAAAAATAAAGTATATTAAAATGAACATATAGTTTCTTTTGTCGCTTCCATAGCCATTACATACAATAATAATTAAAAGTATAAAAATAATTATGCACAAAAAATAAAGACTTAGGAGGTTTAAATATCTAGTCGTTTAATTTAAACACCATCCTAGTTCTTTCCTCAATTCCAATTCTTTTATAAACTAAAAGAAAATGCCTCATACATATTATTTTTCCCTTTTTTCATAATAGTGGTAGTCTCATCTTGAGAAATGGTTCAATTCTACAGTAAAAAGTAATCATCTATGCAATTGCTGCCCATATAGTGGCATGCTTCCATACATGTTGAATAGGTGTTGTAAATTTTCATTCAAGCATCCCAGAAGGAATTATTAGGATAATTCTACCAACTTTATAACCATGCACCCAATGACTGTACGTGATTCACCTCAGGATTTCTTGTCAATTAATTTATTGTACTTCATCACATGGTTTGTTTGCTCACCAATTTAAATATTCCATCCGCGGGAAAATTTCTTTCAGCGACAGATCTATTCCACATGTATGGCAAGGATTAGCCCTAGATTAGTGTTCGACATTCGATAAATATTTTCCTTTTTGGTGTATGCATATTTTCCTTTGTTCATTTCTGTTGAACATCTTTGGTTCCACTTCGACCCACAATACTTTACTGTAATCCTCGCTCTATATTCTACATCTGGTGATTGAGTAATGGAACCAGTTTCGTCGAATCAAGGAGACTAATGCAGTGGCTACTCTGAGGTTTTGATGAATCGAGGAGACAAATGCAGCAACTACTCTAAAGTTACCTTTGCACTTCGTCGAGGTAAGGATTCTGCACTATAGACTGTTCTGAATTTAATTTTCGTGTCTTAAAATTGAAATACATTGCTTTCTAGTTTGATTTATTGCTAATCGGTTTCATGTGCCTAACTAGATTCACCACGCTATAATCGTTCTCTCATTGGACTGATTGTTGGTAAGCACTTCTCCCATTTCTACAATTATAGGTAAGCTCTCAGACCTGTCTCTCGTTTACTTTTCAACTCATAAGATTTCCTAGTATTTCATTTGTGCAATTTACACAGACCTTGTATTTTCGGTGACATACGATTTCTATTTATGTTCAATATTTTGTAGGTATATACGGATTTAAATGTATATCTAGTTATAGTGTCAATTTGACAGTCTTCCTTTTCCTTCCGGAATTTTTACTTTTTTTCCTTCAAGGTTTTTTCACTGTTTTTACACGACAAAACGTTCCATGATAATTTGTAGGGAATTTCAAGGTAAAAAAAGTCTTCTCTTGAACTCTCCTATCAGTGTTCACGTTGCATTTTAACTATCTGTTCCCTGTGAAGTTCACCGGTTATCTTTTTTCCCACAGTAAATTTTTATTTATAGGTAAATCTCCTTACCACGGGCATACCCTCATACTGATCATGTAAAACGCATGTATTCCCCGAGGATTCCTTTGTCTCATCTTGAGATTATTTTCTAAGAGATATATGCAATTATAGGTAATTACGTTTTCAACATCCTCTATTTTTTAAAAACGTTTATTTATATTATCATCTTGGTTTTTTTTCTTTGTCTTGTTAAATTTTTGGGTTTTATTTGTTTGTTCCATCAAAAATCCTATTTAACTGATTTCTCTTTTAACATAATTGAAACTTAGTATTAGACTCAATACTTGGATTTTCTGTTTCGAACCCTCACTCTCTCATTCCAGAGAATATCATTTTTTCTTTAAACTATAATCGTTATGTCTATTGTTCCTTGACTCTGAATTTCGTTCGAGTTACTCTCTATGAGGGTTCATGTTCCTCCTTAATTATGTGTATATAAAGGTAATTCTCGATGAACATAATACAACCTGTATGTTTTAAGACATTTTTAATTTTCGTCTACTAACTTATTTTCTTATTGAGAAATTCCATATTAAGAGTACTCTGATATTTCTAGGCTAAAATAGCTTTAACTTAAGCGTATGGACTTGATATGTACCATTGTAATTCTCGACCATGACTAATCTCTTTGGTTTGGTCGCAGGTTGGACGTAGTATCTATGCCTATAAGGTGATCACTTCACCTTTAAATTTATTACCTGTGATATTATTTCTTTTTCTTTCTACCATTCATTTCCAGAACTAAACTATAGTTCTGTCCTTTTTACAGGTACCTATATATTACCCGTTTCAAAATTAGTATATGTCTATTAACCTATTTCTATCCAGGTTTGTCCAATTACTCTTTGGGCTTCTTTACATGCAAGTCTACATAAGGTATCAAGGGACTTCATAATTTCATATAAAGGGACAGATTCCCTCTTTGTAAAATTTTGACGTATACATAATGTATTGAAATTGGATAACTCTATGGAATGAACATTTATAAATGTATAACTATGTCCTATATGAAATGAGCTCTTTTCTTCTCCAATGAAAATTTGTTGGAACCCCAATATCGAAATTTAATTGCAATTATGATTCCATTTACAGTGCTACATTATGAATGCTTTTTGTAAAGAGATAATTCCTTTTCTATCGAGTAATTATCAGTAAAGGAATTTCTTAATTGATAGTAATATAGTAGAAGAGTTTGCTTAACTATACTGGTTATTCATTTATTTCTCATGCATACTTGTTTCCATTGTGTAATGGTTTTCGAATAAAATTTAGAACTTAGCAAACTAGTACTAGAATAGAAATATTAATATTATAAATATTTCTGAGAGTTAGTTAACGTTATATCTAAGATGTCAACAAGGCTTAGATATTATGAGAGTTCGGTACTCTTCATAATTATATTTGTACAACAATACAGAACATGCTTTATTTATTATAGTCAAATCTATTAAATGTATAGAACTTCCACCACTATTTCTACTTAACCTTAATTCCACAACACATACTCATATCAGATTTCAACAAATTATCTATATGTACTCTATGTTATTTCATTGGAAAACTCATCACAAGCTAAAGTATAATTTAAAGTGAAATTGATTCGTTCATACCACTTAAGGTAGATTAGGTTCATCCCAACCTTTGAGCTCTTTCTTCACAGCTCCCCCGAGAAGAGATCAAATTCTCGAGCAATAGAAAACTCTTATCTATGGTGAGTCTACTTATTTAAGATTGCTTTATCCTCACCTTGTTTCCCTTACCTCTGTCGAGTTAAATCAAGATGTTGCTTTCCTATGTGTCGAGGCTTTCCTGCTTTCCTATGTGTCGAGGCTTTCCTTTTGTTTCTTCGACAAAAGTATTTTAAAGCTAGATTTTCCTCTTTCTAGCTTTATTCGACCTCTTCATAGTAATTTCCTCTTTACTGAGGTAGCTTTTTAGATTTTTATCTCGAATATAATTTTAATATTTAATTTATTTCTTTCAAGGACTTTTGGAAGAGCGGGAAACTATTATAAACCTTAACCATCCTCATGGATTTGGTTTCGAGATCTCTAATCGTAATTGAGTCTTTGCACAATTAATTTCCATTTTATTTTATTAACTTGAAATAATAAATTAAATTCAAACAATTTTTTTCCATTGGGGTCCATTCTACCCTTTTGGACTTGTTCAAATGTGTAAACAAAACACATTCCTCGGGTGTTGTAAAGAAAAAATTTAAAATTCACTTTTCAAATAATAATGGGTATTTGTCTTTCATATCTTCTTCTTGCTCCCAAGTAGCCTCTTTGAGTCCAAAGTGACTCCACTACACTTTCACCCTTGTTATGGCTATGGTATTCCTCTTCCGGTTACAGCTCTATCACATTCAAATCAATGACATGAGTAGGATCATCTATGTATTTTTTTAATAATGAAACATGAAAAACATCATGAACCTTAATGTGACTAGGTAAAGCCAACTTGTATTCTACTAGTCAAACTCTTTCGAGTACTTCAAAAGGTCCAGAGTAGCGTGATGCTAGTTTTGCACAACTAATAGTGTACAAAGTACTCTTCTTGGGCTTAATACTGAGATAGACATAATCACCCACATTGAATTCTCTATGAATTCTCCTTTTATCTGCATAAATTTTCTGCGTGTCTTGTGCTATTTTGATATTTTGTTGAATTTTCTTTACAGTTTTTTTCCATTTCCCACAAAGCATTAGGTCCAAGTATTAACTTCTCCTCTGTTTGACTCCAACTTATAGTGTATGGAACTTCCTATCGTATAATTCTTCAAAAGAACTAATCTCGACTTAGGCTTGGAAGATATTGTTGTAGGCAAACTCTGAAAAATGTAGGAAGTCTTAGCACTTTTTTGGTCTACCCATTACATACATTCTTAACATGTATTCTAGCATCTGGTTTGTTCTTTTAGTTTTTCCATCACTTTGGGTCTTGTCTCATCACTTTTTGTATCAATATTGTGATATTAAAGTTCTCACTGCTTCCAACATTATGAACACTTAACGATGCATTTCTTCTTAATGTATGTGAAATCTTGTTTTCATTCCCCTTAATATGTTTGATCACCATCTCAAACTCACTAAGGAAGGAAAACCGTCAAGCTTATCTAGTATTAAAATCAAGTTGTGTGAAGAAATATTTTAAACTGGTGTGATGTGTCAACAATGTAAATTTTTTCCCTAAGAGATAATGTCTCCACATCTTCAAATCATGTACTACATAACCTAACTCTAAATCATACACACTATAGTTCTATTGAGGTTTCTTGAGTTTCCTTTACTCATACGCGATGACTGTGTTTTCTTGTAATAACACTCTTCCTAATCACTCACCACAAGCATATGTGCATACTACAAATTCCTGATTTGGATAAGAAATCTTTAAAATAGGTGTTATTGTAAGTTTAAGTTTTAATTGTTCAAAGAGATTTTGACATTTTTCAATCTACTCAAACTTAACTCCTTTTCTCTGTACAGATGTAATAGGGTAGGCCAAGGCTAAAAATATCTCTACAAACCTCTTATAGTATCATGCAATTCCCATGAAGAATCTTACGGAAGAGACATCAGTAGGTACATGCCATTCCATTATAGCTTGTATCTTGTCTCGGTCCACTACTAATCCTTTCTCTGAAATTATACGATACAAGTATTGAATTGTATCTTTAAAATATTCACATTTGCTAAATTTAGCATACAACTTCTTTTCTTTGAGTGTCTGTAAGAAAATTTTGAGGTGCTCTTTATGTTCAGCTTCATTCTTAAAATAAATGAAAATGTCATCTATAAATACAAGGAAAAATTTGTCCAAGTACTTATTTAAGACATTGTTCATTAAGCACATAAAAGTAGCAAGTGCATTAGTCAACCCAAAAGATAGGACCACAAACTCATAGTGTACATATCTTGTTTTTAATGCATTTTTACTTATTTCTTCATCTTTAATCCTTAGTTGATGGTAGCATGTCCTTAGATCAATTTTTGAAAAGACTGTGGCTCCTCTAACTTGGTCAAATAGATCATCTATCCTGGGTAGAGGATATCTATTCTTAATTGTAAGTTTATTTAATTGACGGTAATCTATGCACATTCTGAATGCACCCTCTTTATTTTTGAAAAACATTACTGATGCTCCCCATGGGGATACCATTCGTCTTATATAACCTTTATGAGACAACTCTTGAAGTTGCATCTTCAACTCCATCAATTTTGGGGTACTTATTCTATATGGGGCTCTAGAGACTCGTGTTACTCCTGGCACTAAGTCAATTGAGAAATGAATTTCTCTTTTAGGGGGAAGATGAGGAATTTCATCTGGAAATACACTTTTGAACTCATGGATGACTCGTAATTTCTCCAAAATATCATTTTGAGGTTGTTGTCCCAATTCCTCCACTTGTACAACACACACGTGGTAGCCCTTTCTTGTTGTTCTCTTTAACTAAAGTGTTGTTATTTGTTTACTGATATCAATTTCGTCTTTCCTTTCACTATTACAGGTTTTCCCTCACCATCTATGCGGTGTAATTGTTTGTCTAAAGAATTTAACATAGATTTCTATTTTTCTAACCAATACATTCCTACTAACACATCATAGGAACCTAAAGGTAGAATATTCAAATTCAGTTCAGTTTTGTGCCCATTCATATTTAGAGCTATCTAGGGTAGTTTATGAGTCACTTTCCTTTTTTTCCCCATAGCTAACTGAACTAACCATGACTGCTGAAGTTTTTCTAATTTTAATTTGAATTTTATACCATTTGAGGACTTATATAACTTAAAGATGCACCTGGATCTATTAAAACAATTTTTTTTTTTCAAAAATCATATCATCTACTTCAACCATTGTGGATTGGCATTTAGCGTGACGATCTTTTAGGGTAGCACTGATTTTGGAGATGTTTCTTGCCACATCTTTTATAGTAGTTGACTCTCTCATCACTTGTATGGTCTGAATGTTTCTATGTGGATAGTATCTCAGTAAATGAGGTTCTCCACAATCCCAAAAATTTAAAGGTTCCCTCATTTTAACATTTCCTTCTCTCTTACTGTTTCCATTTATCTGGTTAGACGTTGTTTTTGATTGGGCTCAGTGATTCTCTGCAATTTTGGTAAACTTATTCGTTTGGTGATTTCTCGCAAAGTTCTTTAAGTAGGTTGGTTTTTTTTTCCCCACTAGAGTCACCTTTATCCTTATTCTGCCAGTTTTTTCCTTGTTCATTTTCTTCTTTGAACTGTTGCTAACATAGTCTCACTTTGCACACCACTTCATCCATAGTCTTAGGATTATCAAATTCTATCTTATCCTCAAATATAGAAGGTAGGCAATTTATAAAGCACTATACCTTTTCCATCTCTTCTCTTATATAAGGTACATAGTGAAGCAGGTTGGAAATTTTGGTATCAAACTCATCAATGGTAAGTTGTCCCAACCTAAGCTCATGAAACTGTTTAGTTTTATCATCATAATAATGTTCATTAAAATATCTACGTTTAACTTTGATTTATAAATCCTCCCAAGTTACATTTTTCTCATCTATCACATGAACCATGTTGGTTTCCTCCCACCACAAGGTAGTCTTTCCTTGTAATTGATAGATAGCCAGCCTGGCTTTCAAGTTACTTTCATATTTATAAACATGAAATTACTTTATCATGTGTAGAAGCCAAGCTTCTGCAATTTCCTCCTTCTCTCCATCATAGGAGAGAGGTTTTATTTCTTTGAATTTGCCCTGTAATTCCTTGTTTCTCCTAGACTGTTGTCTAGAGGCTTCATCTTCATGAGACTCTTCTAAGTGACTTACAATTCCCTTTCTCTTTCTCCTCGAACCTTCACCTTTGTGACTATTTTGCAAGGTCAATTATCTGATTAACCTTTCTTGATCTTCACTCACTAAAAATAGCCTTTCATTGTAGGTTTTAAGTTGCATCATTTCTCTTTGCATTCAATTCATCAAAGTCATCAATGGAGAATTTGTATCTACTACATTCTCTTCACCACCTAGATTCACATACAACTCATCCCCTTCACTCATGGTTTTCAGCTGTATGTATCTGCACTGTTTCATTGTACATAAAATTAAACATTACTGAAAAATAATTTAATAAACAATTTATAGCAACAACATTTTTCTTTCGTGTGAGCACATATTATGGCCTAGTGTATTAACATGGGCTCTGATACCATTTGTAACATCTCCATTTTCACAATGATTTTTCTTTCTTCTAAATACAGTACTAACACTAACTTTCTACTATAGTAGATCATTGTTCGTCACATTTTGATGTACAACCACCATCAAAAGTAATTTTTTGTACGGTAACCTCTTTTCATTGATTTATCTATTGATTGAACTCTCATTCAACCTAATCATATGATTACTACTCCATTCATAAAATCTCCATTTAGATTCTATGTGTGGGGATTTTTCCCTAACTTGTTCTCTATGGAAATTTTCATTTTAATAGTGAAATTTATTTCATAACTATTAACCACGATTGACCACTTATCATTAATATATAGGTTCCTCTCTTCCATTATTCCTCAATCCTAAACTACCTTACTCTACTCCCACTTCATAACTATGCTTTGTAACCTATATGTATATATTTCATTACCATAGTGACATAATCATCACATATGGATCGAGACCTCTATACGAATTTCATTAAGGTCCCATGGGAAGTAATTTTATCTTTGCATGCTATGTTATATCTAATATATAAAATTTATCCATCCACTTACCATGTGGAATCAAAATTAGGAACATGTTCACATCCATTATTACATTTAGTCTTCCATGTTGGATATTTATGTGGACCATTGATATGAAGAATCCAAGATTTAACCTATGAGTTGTAACATTTCATTTAATTCACTGATCATCAATCTTGGAATTTCATAATGGGCTTAGGATTTTGATGGTTAAATATTTAAATATTTCTTGGCAATTAAGTTATTGTACTTGATCTAATGGCTCGTTTGGCGAACAATTTAACTATTCCATCTGTAGGAAAATTCCGTTCAACCAAAGATCTATTCCACGTGGATGGAGAGGATTGAACCTAGATTAGGGTTTGACATTACATAAATATTTTAGTTTTTTGTGTATGCCTATTTTTTCTTGTTCATTTTTTTTTAACCTCTTTGGTTCCACTTTGACCCACCATACTTTACTTTAATTTGACCTCGCTCTATATTCTACATCTCATCATTGAGTAATGGAACCAGTTTCATAGAATTGAGGAGACAAATGCAGTGGCTACTCTGAGGTTTCGTTGAATCGGGGAGATGAATGTAGTGGCTACTCTAAGGTTACCTTCGCACTTCCTCGACGTAAGGATTCTTCACAGATAGATTGTTCTGAATTTAATTTTAATGTTTTAAAATTGAAATACACTATTCGAGACTTCAATTTATTGCTAATCGATTTCATGTGCCTAATTATATTAATGACACTCGAATCGTTCTCTTATTGGATTGATTATTGGTAAGGACTTCTCCCATTTCTACAATTATGGGTAAGCTCTCGGACCTGTGCCTCATTTATTTTTCAACTCATAAGATTTCTCACTATTTCATCTACACAATTTATGCATACCTTGTACTTCTAGTGACATACGATTGTTGGGTGCTAAAAGGTGCCTTTTAAAAATCCTATTTATCCCACATTAATTATCAACTTGAGAAAGTCCTCTTATTTTAAGAGTGTATACAATATGTGCACACTATAATCCCAGAGAGTAATGTTTATTAAAATGTAGTATAGATCCTTCAAATACAAGAATAAACGGATGCTATTAATAAATCCCACTAGCAACTAAAGGAAACTCAATGCTCTAAAACTAAATCATTCATTTAGCAAAGTAGCAGAAATTATCAGTCGAGGATACAATTGCAATAATTCATTCCTCTTTTAACTGATGTAAACTAATCAAGCATAAATAATATCTTCAATCTGAGATCTTTGACAGGAATAGCCAATGTTCTTTACAGTTGTTGATCTCACACACAACACACTAAATAACCAATTGGAAATGGAAATGAATTTAATAAATAATGCTATTGGAACTGATGGAAATGAGATAATTATGCTAACTGTAAGAATTCTAAAAGGTAATACTAAATGATTGCAGAAATTAAATGAGTAGCAACGCTATATAATATAAATAGACAACAATGCTTATGTGACTGAAATGAACAACAAAACTAAGTTACTGAAGTGAACAGCGAAGATCTGTAACTAGAATGAGCAACACAACAATATACTTGTAGAAAGCAATGATCTTGTTATGGTGGAAGGGAACGGCAACACTGTTCAATCACAGCTTATGCAATAAAACGATTTCATAAAATATTGAAATAGTTTACTATAAGATAGGGGACTTTGAAGCAATCAAGACAGAACCAATATCACTTCCAAGAATCCAATAGTGATAATTAGACTCTTACAGATGATCTAATTAATGCAATATGCTGTCTCAAATAACCCACGTTGTAAAAAATAAGATTCAGATCACACGATAATGAAAAACTCATAAACAAAACGCGTAATACATAAATAAAGTAAGATGATAAAAAAATAATGATATGAAGTCACAGTAACAATCATTTATCAAATCGAACACACTCTGCAAGAATCGAAAATATGACACAGAGGAGGAGTTCACGCTGCTAGGGGTCGGGCCCTTAACCACCAGCAGGTACTGCTCAAGCTACTTCAAATGATGTGAATAGAAACAACAACTTTAATTAATCATTAAACTGGAGCAGCATTAGAATGTAATTGTGTTTTTCAACAATGCAGCTTGTGATTAAGTTTACAATTCAAAAAGAAATAATGATTCCTCTTTCTTTTACAAACGTCTGCCTTTATAACCAGAAAAGGGAGAAAGCAAATAGTACATGTGATCCCTCATAACAAAATTGGATTGTTCCCAAAAACTTGATCAGCAAGAAAATATATTTTCATCAATCATTCAAGAGGAACAATTCGAATTTGGTATTGCAACTAGAAGAATTTGGAAAACTGCCACAACAATGAATCTAGGAAAATCGTCCTCAAAAAACCTTTTATTTCTCACGATACAGGCCAAATTTGGGCAAACTGTTTTTCACTAACTTAATTTGGTTCGTTCTGGACAAAACCCATGTTTGTATTTTCCATATTCTTCTCCATTTTCCCAATACGTCCAATGAAAAACTGTCACTTCTTATTCCAACGAATTTTTGAGTTGGCATATTTAATGATGAGCTGGAGATCAAGTCTGCAATCTGGAGAATATCTTGGAGGCTAAAATGGTGAGTGATGTTATAAAAAATTTATTAATAAACCATCATTGATAAAATCATGCATAATAATCATCAATTTATTAAAAATAAAGGAGAAGAAATAATATTTATCCATGAGAGCATAAATAATTATAAAATGGAATTATATGATAAACCATTATAAATGACGTGTTAAAGAATGGTAGAAATGGATGAAATATGCATTAAAAAGTGATGCTAATAATGACAAACTAGCGGCCCAACATACCGCCAAATTGAATATATTTCATGTCCTCATGCAACCCAAAGCCTCTTTATTAACCCAACAATAATACAAAAATTGTTCATCCCATATCATGAAATGGATGGAACAAATGAATTCTTCCTCAAATAATGAATATTCAATTTTAGCAATCTTGATGAAGGCGTAACAATTTTTACAGTTGATGTTCGACTATATGTATACGAAGTTGCAAAAAAATGTGATTTAAGTAACAACAAACTTCATTAACCATTTTCTCAAAAATTAGATCGTTTTGATGCATAGATCATGACATATAAACAAATGGCTGTAGGTGATAGTGCATAGTTTTTGAAATTTTATGAACTAATTTAGCATGAAATTATCTGGGTTTGTGTATTTTAATGATACCTCTTTTTTATCCAGAAATCACAAGAATTCAATTAATAGTTTTAAAGATATATGCAAATCAAGTTTTTCACTTTATAAAATTGAAATTGTATGCCTTAAAAGAGAGAGAAAGTAGAAAACATCCATCATGTGTAGAAATTCCTCCCCCAAACTGGAGAATTAGCATGTCCTCATGCAATGCTAGAAAACAAAAAGAGGTGTTTGCTACAATCTGTTGAAATCTATGCCCGGTGTTAAACAACATGGAATAAGGGAAGTATTGAGAATGAATAAGAATATCAATGGATGATAAAGAATATTACTAACATGGTCATAAGAAACAAATGAAGGAAAGAAATACTCCCCCAAACTGAAATATGACATGTCTCTAAAAAATAGGAAATGGTAAAGATGTGGAATGAATGATGATAAATAATGCTCAATGGATTTTCATGAAATTCTTCTAAATTCGTAATAAATTAGAAAATTATGCAATTTTACCTCAAGTGTTACCTTTGAAAAAAAATGTGGAATGACATGTAGGAACTAGCATTTGTTGAAGCTAATGTAGGCTGAGCAAATATTGAAAGTGATGCAAAATATGGAAGCCATGCAAGCACATCATGTCTGAATAATTGTGCGTCTTTGCGAGTTGCATGAGCTTCTGTGGCCTTGCTGCGAATAGAATTCCTTTCCATACTTGTTGTTCTCCTATAGCAAGTCATTATTTTGCATGAAAATTTCTTGAATCCACATTTTTAGTTTTGAATAGAACCAGATAAGATGCATGCAAAAATTTTAATCAGAAAAAACTTCTGTAGAAATGTAGTATGAATATTGTGGCAAATCAACAAATTATGGCAGAATTATGTACTTATATCACGTGCTATCCATAATTCATACATTCCCCCTTCCAATTGAAAAATGGATTCCATGACCATAAAACATAGAAAAACTGTTGTGCTGACAACAAGGCAAGGGAACGAACAATACAGTAGTAAATGAAGCAGAGTACACATGTTAAATGATATGACAGAAAGAGGTATTGTTATAATGAGGGCAGAGTGTATAAATATAGTTACGAATAAGAGATAAGATGCTCCCGTTGATGATAGGTAATGTGGTAAGTAAAAGGGACAACAATATGCAAGAAAAGATACCTTGCTGACGATATTCCATCTGGAAATGATATGATTGATTAAAAACATTAACTCATGCGTAAAGGTCCATAGTAGGGAGAAATTAAGGAAATAATCTCTCTGATAAAAATAAAAGTAGGAAGAGGGTATTATAATAATTATTGATGTTGAAAATAGAACTTCAATACCATAAGCATAGCCTTTGTTGCCATCAAGCGTCCATAGCCTCGGTAGGGTTGCTTTTTAACCCATACGAGCCAAGATCATCAATCTATAGTTGGAGAATTCCATTGTTGTTCTACAAAAGATATCAGTGTGCTCGCATGGTAACCAGATAACCACACTGCCATTCACTGGGAAGTAGCAAAAGTGATCAGGCCGGCTTGTGATGAGAACTCTTGTTCCAAGGATATTGTGGCTATCTAATGGATCAAAACCCTGGTGTGGTAGCCATAATGGGAATGTCACTTCGTTACAACCTTATGAAAATGGTAGGTTGGCTTTTTAATGAGACCCCCTATCCTCTATCTGTAGACAAGATTTTGTTGTTTTTATACCTTTTATGATAAATAGAGGGAGGCTTAGTACTCTTTAAGAGTGGGGATGGTGGAAGATGTTTTAACATGTCAGTAGAAAGAAAATATACCCATAATATTACCTATAATAGATAGAGAGAATTGTAGCCACGAGAAGTGGAACCAACATGGTAAAGATGATCAATCAGTATCATATACATCAAAAATCAACATAGTAAAGTAATATATATATAATTGTGTCCCTTTTGTTTGATTTTTTTTAAAAACCTATTATTAAGAAGTTGTCCTTTTAAACATCATAATGTCAAAGATATTCACCTGCTTCAATGGACTCCATAATTTTTGTCCTCATAAAAGTATTGTACTTCATGCGATGCAAGGGAATCAATAAAATGTGGTTGAGATGAATTAGGAATAATCACATAAGAGGGAGGAAGGGTTGTTCTCGAAAATATTCCCAAAGTGTTGTTCCCTTCAAGGAACAGTAAAAACACTCAAAAAAGTGTTGTTCCTTTTAAGGAACAACAAAAATACACCCAAAAAAAGTGTTGTTCCTTACAAGGAACACCAAAAAATACACCCAAAAAAAATTTGTTTCTTAAAAGGAGCATCAAAAAAATGCATGTGAAAAAGTGTTGTTCCTTTTAAAATACACAAAAAAGTGTTGTTCCTTAAAAGGAACAGAAAAAAAAATGAACACACAAAACTGTTGTTCCTTAAATGGAACAACAAAAAGACAAACACGCAAAATTGTTTTTCCTTAAATGGAACAGTTGTTGTTCCTTAAATGGAATAGCAAAAATACAAACACGTGAAACTATTGTTCCTTAAGAGGAACGACTACTATTCCTTAACAGGAACGAAATTTGTTCCTTAAATGGAACAGTAAAAATACAAACATGTGAAAATACTATTCCTTAAGAAGAACGACAGTTGTTCCTCAAGAGGAACAAAAAAAAGACAAACACACGAAACTTGGTGTTCCCTGTAGAGAACATCAAGGCAATCATCCCTACTGCTCTAAACAATGGAAATACAATCGTAAAAATAAAAGCAATATAAAAACAAGAAAAAACAATTGTA
Organism: Pinus albicaulis; assembly: GCA_034641835.2. Lineage (NCBI taxonomy): Eukaryota > Viridiplantae > Streptophyta > Pinopsida > Pinales > Pinaceae > Pinus > Pinus albicaulis. Next base: position 675,009,264 of record CM076575.1, read on the forward strand.
TTTACAGAAAAACGGAGAAAAAAATCATATTTATAGAAAAACAGAGAAAAGAAATCATATTTATAGCCGCAAACAAATAGATAAAAACACATAAAACAATCATATTTACAGTTTAAAAATAAATAACTTTTTACAGAAATGAAGTTGCTAAAGGATTTCCTTTTGCAATTGAAACTTGCATGGTGGGGTCCTCATTGTTCAATCGTCAATGTAGCAGAAACTGCAATTTGAAGAAATCAACACCTGAAACAAAAAAACATAAGAGAAATCAGAAAAAAAAAAACACTTTATTTAAAAATAAGGTATAAATAAATAAGTTAACTTACAACAGCTATGATGTTATTTTCTAAAGCAAGGAAAAAAAATGATCTCTTTGAAAAGAGTTTTGGCAGCGGTGACATGACATGAATATTCAAATGGAAATAAATTGTTCATTGCTTATGTTATGAATCCTTTGGGTAATGAATTGGATGAAATTTCATTATTTCATTATAATTTCTTTCAAGAATCTCTCGCCCATAAATTGACCTTCTTTATTCTCCTATGACTTGCAAAAAAATGAGTGTCTACCTACAATAAAACATTAAATCATGGAGAAAGAGAGGTGATCGGGCTCCCCTAATCCAAGTATTATGCAAAAAAAACAACAAGTAGTTACTCTATATAACAAATCCACAGAGAAAAAAACATTTTTTTTTTTGTCATGTGCGAGAGAGCAGTGGCCAATCATGCTAACCTGCAGTGTTTTAATCACAAATTCTTTGTTTTCCATTCAAATTGAGTGATTATAAAGCCATATGAGAGCTAATTAAAAGTTATATCTCCAATAGAAATAGGTTTTAAAAGTTCAATACTATGATATGTCAATTTTACTTAGAACGACCTACATAATAGAGTCATTTTGAATTTTCTAGCTCAGACCAACAGTTGATATTTCAAGCATAAATTTTTCATTTGATGATGGATTAAGCTGATTCAAATTGGAAATGAAAGTAGATTCATTTATTTATCTCCAATAGTAACATGTTTTGAATACAAGAAGAATTGATGGGTCAAATATGCTAGTGAACAGCCAAGAAAATAAAGTTTCAAGAGTCTTTATTTATGATAAGGAGTCAGTATTTTAGTGATAAATCCCTCATACGATATTGAATAGATACATATTATATTAGTGGTCTACTATCTATGTAAAAATGCTTAATTATTCTAGTATGCCAATTTATACCTCAATTTAGAAGTTCAAGCAATTTCTTTAATGGCATCGATCCACTCTGTGATCGATGCTAATTTTCTCAATCTACTCAATCTGATGATGTTGTTTGTAGTTTGCAGCTTATCTCCAAATTCCTCATTTATTTTCTCAATGGTAACCTTCACTACCTCAATTAGATCCCTTTGTTGAATAGTTATCTGAATTGAGGGCCATATATCATTTAGAGACTCAATTATACCAACCATATGATTTAATTGAATCTTCCCACCATGCTACCAATTGAGGACTCATGAAGAGACTTGTGCAAGCTCTAATTTATATTTTTTCTAATCTGCAACTCTGTGGCATGGGCAGATTCATTCCCTTTGAGTCACTCTAGTAGGTCACCGAGTTCATTCCGCAACCTTTTGATCTCTACTGACTGTAAATAAATGTTCTCCATCACCTTGGCTAGCTGCTCAGTACTTTCCCCTGGTGCTCTTGTGAATGTTGTGGAGGTCAGGATCAGTGTGAGAGGAACTTATTATAGGGGGATCATGGCCTTAGCTCGTTCTTTTTATTCTCCCTTCACCGCATCCCTTATTTATTTATGTCTTTATTTGATCATTTTATCCATCTCATCCTCTATTTTCTTGATCTACTCTGTTTTTTCAACAATTAATTATAGCATTTATGCTTTTTGTGTTTCAATCTCTTCTATCTCCTAGGCCATAGATTCTTCTATCACTGGCATCTTAAGCTTCCTCCTCAAAGAAGCTATGTATGCATTCTTCATCCTCACAAGGGTTTCTGCAACTGCTATGTTTGATGGATTGTACCTGAGGTGTATCACTATTTCCTCCAACGATTTTATCCTTGAGTATTTACAAGACAAAAAATCGAAATTACCCAAAGAATAAAGGTTGAAAGGATTGATATGTCAAACCCACTGAGAAATCAAACTCCCTTCAGTATTGAGAGAGAACTTGCGAAGGTAAATATTTTTATCCCTCTCATTGAATTGATCAACAAAATTTCCTATAGATCTCAGGTACTGAAAGTGTTGAATATAGGGGATATTATAGACACTATCAATTTGAGTGATGACCAACCTCAACTCTTGTTTGGGCTAGAGGTGGATGACAGGCCATAATAAGGAGGGCTTCCCCCTTTTTATGCCAATGTAAATATTAATGATAAAATACTTCATAATTCCATGTTGGATTCCAGTGCCTCACACAATCTCATGCCCCAAGCTGTCATGGAGAAACTCGGCCTCAAAATCACTAGACCCTACATGGATTTATACTCTTTTGATTCTAAAAAATTGAAGTGCCTAGGCCTAATCAAGGAACTCTTTGTCACTCTCGCTCAAATACCTGCAAAGAGTTTAGTGATCGATATTGTTGTGGCATACATTCCCCCAAAATATGGAATTCTTTTATCTCGCTCATGGGGGAAAAAATTGCAAGGAACTCTACAACTAGACATGACATTAATGTTGATTGAATATGCATCAATTGATTTGTTTGAATCTTCAATAGCACCTTTCCTCCTCTGCTCAATGGCTATACCTACTATATAAATTATGAAATTCCATCTATCTCTAAGTAAAGTAAAGTAAGAAAATGCTTCAAATTCTACTTACTCAGAGATATAGACTTCACTTTGTCAAGTAACACAAATATTAGGTCCTAGTTGGACCTCACAGTGTTGAATTTAATAATATATTTGCATTGATTTTTAATCTACAAGCCATTTGGGGGATTTTTTCTCAACCATTTATGAATTTCTGGGAATGGAGAAATGATAGCAAATTTTCATATATGACTTTTAAATTTTATTTGTTTTTTCTTCAAATTTATTATTTATTTTCTTTTATTGCAAGAACATGCAATCATTTTCACCCTCGGGGATCACACAACATTATTGCAACTACAAACCCTTGGCATATTATAATGTTATAAATCCATGAACTTTAACTGGTCTATGTTTTTCCTTTTCACAAAATAGAAAACATAAACACACTCAGATGCCTATCTTCAAAACTACTTACAAAGTGGAAAAATACACCAACAGTTAGATCATACATAGAAGACACAATTTAATTTCCAAAACTGATTTCTTATCAGTCTTTTAATAAGAATCCTATGGATCTTGTACTAGGAAAAATGACCCTTTGTAATCCCTAAAAAATATTCCCAAATACAAAACAAATGTGCCTTTTATTCCTAGGTTGAGGCTGAATCCTCCGAGCTCTCAACTTCCCCTCAACACACATTGTCGAGTTATTCCTCTAGTGGAATTTCCACACAACCTTCCCTTGGTTATGACACATACTTAAACTTGTGTAACCCTTTACACCTATTGTAGATGTCCTTTCTCTAGCATCCATAGCATAATTTTTCATAGGATCAACATCTTATATGTCTGAGACTATAAATGAGAAAACCCTATTATTTGAGCAGCCATATAACATGGAATGCCACTATCCGAAGTAAAATAGTTTTCATTCTCAATAATATTCATCAATGGCACACCAACCAACTCAATTTCTATTTTAGGGCCCTCTTCATCTAACAATGCAATAGATTTACACTCATTTGATTTTTTAGTATGCTTTTCTTTGGTCATTTTTTACTAAAAACAATGACTTTGGTCAAAAGGGAGCATGGGGGCATATGTCTTTTTGAGGGGGATGTTCCATGTTTTGTCTCCTTGATCTTCCCCAAAAGATAATGTGGGTAAGAAATACCCTTTGGAGCACCCAAGTCCTAGGAGGATGGGAAACACGTACCCATGTAACACTAGTTGTAAGAACAACACTATGGTCTCCAAATATCATTAATGTTTGACCTCTTTTGTGTGCACATTTATCAATGCAAATCCATAACAGATGCGACCCTGTCATGTTGATGCGGTCCCCTTTTGAATTAATTTTTCACCACAAACCCCTATAAATTTTCACCTTGCAATTCTTGAAATCATAATGGCTGTTGTCATGTTTAATCCATAATTATCATCAACAGAGAAATATACATAACTAGATAAGTTGACTTATGTCTACTCCGATTGAGAATATGTTGAGGTCATACCAGAAATTTATTGTTCAGTTCTACCTACAACAAACAAAACCTTTAATTATTTAATATAATATTTATCTCCTTTAGAGGTCCAAGTACCCAATTTATTCATGCCTGAGTGTTTTGTCAATGTATTACATTATTTGGATCATGCACATATCATTTCAATATTGATACATGAAACAAATTATGCACCCATATGTGACTTGGTAATGCTAATCGATAGGCTACTGGTCCCACTCTTTCCAAAAAAATTTAAGGTCCACAGAACCTGGGAGCCAACTCGGTGTACGTAGTCTTAGGTTCTATTGGATATACCTTTTTCCTATCCTAGGAAACTCTTAGGTTCTATTGGATCTTCCTTATTTCTTGTTCCATTTTAGCAAACATTTCCAGACCATGAATTAGTTTAGTTTCTGGACAGCTCCAATTAATGGGAGTTCGACAGTGCCTCCCATATAAGCCCTTAAAGGGGCTCATCCTAACAAATTTCTCATATCCACTATTATAGGCGAATTATACTAGATGTAAATAATATTCTCACCTCGTGGGTTACTACATCACATACATGTGTGGCATGTCTTCTAATATTTGATTCATCGGCTCAGTCTATACATCCGTCCATGGATGATATGTTGTGCTAAATTTTATTTGTGTGCCGATACCGGTAAATAGGGTGCTCCAAAAGGCCGAAATGAACTTTACATCTCAATATGAGATGACTGTTTTTGGAATGCCATGCAACCGAAACACTTCCCTCATGAAAATATTCAGAATCTAAACACTTTTGTAATTCAATTCTACTGGAATAAAGTAAGCTTCTTTTGTCAACCGATCAACGACCACCATTATAGAGTCATGAAGTTTCTTCTATCATGGTAGGCCAGTAATAAAATCTTACGATTTGACGTCTTGTTTCAATTCTAGTACAGGTATAGGCTGGAACAAACTGGCTAGATGTTGATGTTCCGCCATGAAATGTTGATATTGCAGAGATTTAGTCAAGTATTCAGCAATATTTTTACTCATACCAGGCCAAAAATAAGCTTTACTAACTAATGTTAGCATGTTCTAGTAACTAGGGTCTCCAGAATAAGTGCTTCAATGATACTCATCCAAGATCAACTCTTGTAAGCTCATTCGATTTTGGATGCATGTCTTTCTTTTTTAAGTCAAAATATGCTCACTATTAATCTTATAATCTCATTCTTATTTGTGATTTTTTTCTTCATATCCTTGTTTCCATAAGAATTGATATTCAGGATATTTTCCCCCTCCCTCCTTTACTTTCTCCTTAAACTTAAATTCCACATGGTTAAAGTAGAGTTCATACACATAATGTCATTTCCTACTTAATGCATCAACAACACGGTTTTCATTACCTTTAACATCATGAATCTCAAAATAAAATTCACTCAGGAATGAATTCCACCTTGCTTTGCAATCATTCAAATCAAATTGTTGAAAATAGATACTCAAAATTCTATAATCAGTTTTTAACACAAACATTTTTCCCAACAAGTAGTTCATCCATACCTTCAATGCATGCATTACTGTAGTCAACTATAGCTCATAAGAAGAATAATGATGTTTATGATCTCTTAGATTTCTTGACTCATAATAAATTACTCTTTTATCTTGTGACAATAATGCTCCTACCCCTTCCTTGCAGGCATCGATGAAAAATTCGAACTCCTTGTTTGGGTCGGCTACCCTCAAGATGGGAGCTACAGTCAAAAATTTCTTTAACCGTTTAAAAGTGTTTTGAAATTTGTTGCTGCATTTAAACATCTGTTAGCCTCTCTCACAAAACAATAATAAATCCAAAAATAAATTAAATATTACAAGTTAGAAATTTGTGCCTAACTCTTGGGTTGTTCCTCTAAGATAGGAGTTAGTTTAGGTAGCTCCTATATTGGTGTGTGTTTGGTTGAGAATTTATCTGAAACAAGGTGTCTATGATAGCACGCACTATCTTGAGACACTATCTCTTAATAATGAGAAAATATGTGAGGAAGCCGTGAGGCTGAAGCCTTTTCTGCCATTATTTGGTGTCTAGTTTATTATGTGTATTTTCTGTATTTTTCTGAGTTAATTTGATTTTCAATATTTGGTAATAGGAAAAATAATTTTAGAGAATCCCTAAATGAAACACCTATAATACCAGAAAATCCCATATAAAAACATATGTCTTCTATGTTTTTGGGTGCCCTCCATTCCATAATAGTCTTTATTTCTTCAGGATCCACTGTTATGTGTTCAGCGGAAACGACATGGCTTAAATGTTGAATTTTCTCTTTGAAAAATCATGCTTGCTAAATTTGGCATAATGTTGATGTTCCCTCAACATTTGTAGTACCTATCATAAGTGTTCCTTATGTTCCTCCATGGTATTTTAGTAAATTAATATAACATCCATGAATATCAGAACAAATTTATCCAAAAAAGGATGAAATATGCCATGCATCAAACTCATGATCATTGATGGTGCATTGGTTAACCAAAATGGTAAAACCATGAATTCATAGTGCCCATATTGGGTACGAAAAGCTATTTTATATATGTTCTCATCTTTTATCTGTATTTGGTGATATCCAAATCTTAAATCTATTTTTGCAAATATAGTCGCCCCTTTTACCTTATCGAAAATATCATCTATTTGTGATAGCAAGTACTTATTCTTAATAGTCAATTCGTTAAGTTGCTTGTAATATTTGCAAATTCACATGGTTTTGTCTTTATTTTTCACAAACAATACTGGTGCCCCCCATGGAGATACACTAGGTCAAATATATCCCTTGTGCAGTAGTTCTTGTAGTTGCATATTCCATCAACTCAGGGAAACTCATTCGATATGGTGCTTGTGACACCAATATTTTCTTCGGCATTAATTCGATAGTGAAATTGATATCCCTCTTTGGAGGTTGTCTTGGTATACTTTCTGAAAACACATCCATAAAGTCTTGTACCATGAGTATATTTTCTAGCACGGGGGTCTTATCCTTAGAACTAGTGAATCCAATTTGGATAGAATAAATATGGCATCCTTTCCTAATTAATTTACCCAGCTGGGATGTTGTGATAGGGTGTAATTGAAGTGGTTTCTTAATTCCTTGCAACTCCTAGCATGTTACATCTTCAGCCTTGAAGTAAATAATTTTCTCTTTACAGTCTACCATAGAGCAATGCCCCTCCAACCAATCCATTCCCAGTAGTATATCATAGGAGCCTGAGGGTAGAACATTTAGTTCAACCATTAATTGTTGATTTCCAATTTCTAAAGGAAAATTTGAGACTTTAGCATTAAATCTTCTCTTTACCCAAGTGACTAATTATAAAAACTAAGGACTCTTAAATTTTTGGCTCAGCAAGTCAAAATTTTCAACTATCTGAGGATTTACATAGCTTAAATTGGCACCAGGATCAGCCAAAATAGAAAGAGTTTGGGAATATATCTTACCTTTGAGTTCTACCACAGTTGAATGATAATCTTCCTATCGATCTTCAACTACCGCATTACTTCTTGGTATGTTTCTAGAAACATCCTCCACCATAGAAGCCTCTTGTAGTTTGTCTTTTGTTTTTCTTGTCCCATGATGAGGACAATTCTTATAATAATGTGCCTCACTACATCCCCAACACTGCAATGGTGGTTTTTGGATTTTCCCATGATTTGGCCTACTCGATGCTTCATAGGGTTGCTCCTCTATTGGCCATTAAGACTTCTGCTAGTTCCCCCCTATTGTTTGCTTGCTAAATTTCTGACAACATTCTCAAAATTGCTAGATCTATTACTTTTAAAGTTTCAAGTCTTTTTGTGCCCTTTTCTTGGTGACCAATTCCATACAGCTTCCCCTTTTACCTTCGATTGCTAATAACACATTCATTTTTTTTGAATCACCTCGTACATATTTTTTGGGTTCAAAATTTTATTATTTCCTTCATGTGAGTGGGAAAGCTACTGAAGAACTATTTCAATTTTTCCTTTTCATCTCCTAGGTAGCGTACATATATCAGCAAGGATGATAATTCATTTATGAATTCATCCATTGACATTTTTCCAAATCTTGAATCATCAAAATCTTGAGATTTTCCATCATAAAAGCACTATGTTAGGTTATTATCTTTGAGATACTACTAGATCTCATTTCAAGTCACATTTTGGTCTTCAATTTCTTGGACATTTTGTACTTCCTCCCTCCAAAAGGTGTTTTTTTCCCGAATTTTTTAGATAGCCAAATAAGCTTTGAGTGTTCTTGTATATTCCTAAAATTGAAAATATTTGTTCATGTTAATTATCCATGCCTCTTCTACCTCTTCAACCTCTGCAAAATGAAAATGAAATAACATAATGGTAGTGAAATATTATGTTAAAACTTAGCTAGAGAGAAATGCTAAGCTGGGTGAAAAGAAAAATAAAGCATTGCAGGAAGGAAAGGAATTATTTGAAGGAAAAAGAAAATTAATTTTCCTAATTTCAAAGAGAAAAAAATTTAACTAAGGGTTCCAGACACTTAAAGTAGGGCACTAATTAAGAAAAATATTTTCATAATATCTATAAGAAAGCTACTTAAGAACATAAGAAATTTTTTCATTCCTAGAGGTAGAATTTTGAGCCTTAGGAGGAATTATGAGGGGAAACTCATTGGTTAAGATGAACATGCTATCTCCCTCAATATTCGCAAGACTTTGGTTATGGTTAGATGATTTCATTTTACTATTTTAATGTTGAGCTAATTATTTATAGATTTGATTGTTTGTTGAGAGTAAAGCGGGACATATAGTAGTTAGAAATTTTGTCCTTAAATGAATAGACTCATAATAAATATTATGATCTGAATCTGAACTTGTTATTGAAAAAATTAATTATATTATTCTAAATAAACTAAGTAGAAAATGAATAGAAAAGCAGAACATATACATCTGATATGTTATATGTTAAGCTAGATAAATATATATGTGTGTGTCTGTGTGATATCAATAAATGTATATATTTAATTGCGCACTTCAATAGTACTTATTATCATGCATGTATAATTATGTTGTAGAATTGTAGGATAAAACTAATTGTTACGCTAATAATACATGCAGAGAAGGAAATATTTTCATATATTAACTTTTGGATATATGATTAGGTTACTAGAATGAATTCCTAACATTATAATGTGGATAGGGTGGTTATATATATATATATATATATATATATATATATATATATGAATGCTTAGAAACATTAAAAGTTTAAACCTTCATGACTACGATGTGTACAAAAATAATCTAATTAATGAGGTGGTTGTCATAGAAAACTAGTGCATATTACTAGGTAATGAAAATATAATATTTATATTATTCCTAAAAATTATGTAATTTATCGACTTTTTTTTAGTTCAGGGGAATGGAGTTAATATCTCTAGGAATTAAAAACTCATATGTGTCTCTATGTGTGCGCGAATACACACAATGTGGTGGTAATCTTTTAGATAACTTGGAATGAGTTAAACATAATGAAATTTCATACATAATATTGTATCCTTGAAAGTATGGATGATCATAGAAAACTATTAGAGTTTAATTTTGAGAAGTACCATAATGTTTGTAAACTATATGTTTGAGGATTTACTTACAAATTATAGAACTCTTGTGGTAAATTATTAAAAGGATGAGTAAGAAAGAAGGTATTAAAACTAAAATATGATGTGGGACTTTGATTTATTAACCATAGTTGTAGAAAATAATAACTATTTTAATCTAGTTGTATAGAGTTGTGTGAAAGGTAATTTCATTTTCATTTACTATTAAATAAGGTTATTTGAATAACATAGGAGGAGATATCACAAAAAATACTAACATGATCCTTTGTAAATTCTATCTGATCTGTAACAGATGAATATAGTTCATATATATTAAAAATAGAAAATTATTATATTCATAAACAATAAGGATATATACCAAAGAAAGGACAAATTCATGTTAACATTAACTATAGAGAATATTCACATAATATAAATGTAAATTAATAACATGTGTACATGCTATAATGTTGGAAAAGGAATTGTTAATTTTGGACCCAAAGTTCAACTGAGGGTGCCAACAAAGAGCCTGTGTAGTCTAAAGCTTCACTAGAATTTTCTCTCGCCCATAAGGAAGAAGAGTATTGCCCGAGGCAAGGAAAAACCATGAAAAGGTACAAGGGATTTAGATCTGTTTAATTATACAACGTTCACAACCTTACCTCACATTCAGTATCATCTATCCAACTTATTACCTTCATTCAAGAATTAAAGAGGAGATAATTTCTTTAAAAGGGCTCGTAAGTCACATAGATAAATATTATAATTCCTAGCCTCCTTATATAATTAAAAAATAACAGTCAATTAAATTTCATGGTCTAAAATTACATCTTCTAGCAGATACATACTTGTGTACGAAACCAAAATCAATAGATAACATACAAACAAAACACTACAAGCTCATAGCTCATTCAATACACTACTCTTGAAACTAAACTCTCATTGTTCTTTCGACTCGATCTAAACTTTGCATCGTTGTTTAATCTTACTTCTCGTTGTCATATTCATTCCTTTATAGCCACATTCACTTGTCCCAAAACTAAACTCACTTTCTTCATGGTTTTCTAATACCCAGTGCCATTACCCTAGTTTTTCATTGACTATATCAAAATTGACTCCTAGTTCTTCGACACAATCCCTTATTTTCTATTGTGTCACTTCCAAATCATTATGTTTTAATATTTACTTTTTGGGTGCTTTGTTTTCAACAGTTTCACCAAATTTTTCCTTCGCAACTATTATTCCTTAAAAAATGAAGGACCCAGCATGCCTTGACCACATTAAATTGACCCACCCACTAGTCCATGTACATCTCTTGCTTCTTATGAGTTTGTTACATGTGGGATTCCACTAGATTTAGTTATGACACCTTAAAACGAAGGACCCGACTCTAGAAAAATTTATATAGTATAATCCTTAAATATTTTTAATGTAGACATAGGAGAGTGTTAAGATTCCATGAGTGTAGAAACCTTGTCTGAGAACTTAGTGACAATCTCCTCATTAGGCTCATTGGGCTAAGACTCAACCAATTTCAGGATATATTGGTTGTAAATGGTATATAGTGTACTGAAGATCATAAAATGATTTTGCACTTCCAACCGAAGGACACAGAGAACTCACTTAGTGACTTCTGCGACATCTTCCAACTATTAATTTTAGCATCGACTGCATCGATTGGGAATATAAACTATATGTTATTATCCATATCAGAAGTCACCAGAGCTTAGTAATATAAGCTCTAAACATTTTAATACAGGGAATCAATGGTTTTTTTCTTCTTCACAATAGTGTGACTAGCATCGAAAGTTTGGTGGAACATCTACTGTGATTCTTTCATAACTTAAGGAAAATTAGCATGCAAAGAGGTGGAAATATGCATCTTCTCACTAAAATGAGTAATAAATATGGCTGAAGGATCTAAGGTACATTGTTTCAGATTCGTAACGGTGTCCTAAAGAACTGCATGTTTGGACACTAGTTCTGGGAAGGTCGCTTCAATTATAGTGCAACATTCGGTAAGTGATGAAACGATAATGTCTTCAGGTTGTTAGAAAAAATAGGGAGAAAGGCTAGGCCATAGAGAGTGAAATTGACATTCAAGAACACTAACCCAACCCTCTAATCCTTCTTTCTCAAGTCATAATTGCATTTGGACTACAAAGCCAACATGTAATTGATGTTTTTGTTCTTCACAGGTCACCTACAAATCAGTGCACCTAGTATTTTTCTGAACCAACTAGTGCTCCAAATGAGAAATAGAGACATGAATAAATTCAAATAGTTGAGGAGAGAACCAAGTACTGAGAGCATCAATAGAAATGGTATCAACAAGTTGGAAGTCTGGATTGAAGTGATTGCCCACTAGCAACCAACCACTCTGACTAATGTTTCAGTGAAGTTTCCTTCCGAATAACATCCATTTGGTTATGTGAAATTATATGAAAAAAAAGGTGTTATAAAAAATTTAATGAACTCATGTTGATATGTAGCGAGAGAAATCACTCAGTGGAACTACTTACGATATTTCATAAATTCAAAAACTTTTTCGACAGAAATGAACATGATAGTGGATGATGATGGATGAGATGGAGGGGTGACACGAAAAGAAACAGTTAATGGAGAGAAAGTGATGGTAGTAGGAATATGAGAAGGAATGATAATAACAGTCTCAATTCCATCTGTGCATGGCTAAATCAGGCGATAGCTGAATTGGGCAATCAGATAAGGTAGTTGCAGATGAATGACATGTATCTTAAAATATTGCATGCGGGGATGGAACTAATTATTCACAAATGGGCACTGTGGAATCCATGGATAATGGTTCAACTTCAAGGTTAATGAAATTTGAAGTAGAGGGAGAGCTATGAACTTAGCAGGGTGAAAGTAGAGTAAAAATAATAGCGGGAGAAATCGTAGATTCAATAGTAGGTGGAGAAGTGGACATAGGAGTAGGATGATATACCTGAATATTTCGCTGAACATATGAACCAACCTCAGACCAAGTTTCAAAGAACAAACTGACACACTCCATAGATTTCTTCAGAAGGGGTTGGATACCCTTGGGGATATCCTCAAAATGATCGTGGGAAGTGGACAACCACTCTTCAACTGGTTTAATATTGTTAAAACCATAGAAACTTTGGCCATCTTGTTGTCATGCAATGAACCGTGGCCAAGTGCAAACTTCAGAGTGGAGATCATGCTTACCAAGATAAAATGAAAATGGACACATGAACAATGTAGTTGAGGGAACATGCATTAGGTGAAGATACCATAAATCGTGACAAATAATAAGCCAAACAAGGGGAGAATATTGGTCTAGGAGATGAATCCATACCCACGAAAAAACATTTGACACAAAGACCATACTATTTTACCAATGACTGAAGGTGAGGTCGTTAAAATCCTTATTTATAATATATTTTGTGTCACATCAAGGTGCATACATATAAGAATGTGGCACATATTTTAAAATTACAACAAGTTCATGACCTTATGGAGGATACCACTTATAGATGGAAAGCAGAATAAGCAGAAAACAAAAGAACACATAAGTATACATAGTATAAAAATCATTAGCAGCTTCAAATAATTCCTGAAAAATATACTTGGACTAGTTAAGTTGATCACCATGAACACAAGCTTTGGGAACAAAAAGAGAATCAAGCGTATGTTGTCGTCTAGAATAGTGCCGCATAATTTTAGTGGCGATCATGGTGGTAGCGACCCAGACCAACATATCATTAATCATGTCTAGAATTACTCCTCGACCTTTCTCGCTGGTATAATACTTCTTAAACAAATTGTTTTCATTCATATTATTCCCCCACTTTGCTAGTTTTTGGAAAGTTGACTTAACATCAGTACCTTAGGTTGAAAATTGAGTGATCTTATGGATATCGATTGCATGGACGGTGTATTCATGGTCCAAATAAATAGAAACCTCAAGGTGATTTATTGCACTTCCCCAATAGATCATCTTGACAGTAGATACATCAATCAATTGGGTACAAACTGGTAGTGAGTTTAGTTGTACGAACCATGTTTACAGGACGAAGGGTGTAAACAAAACCTATTAATAAATGAATACACTTCATTTCCCACAACATTTTCGAAGACTTCATCATTGAAATGGGTTGGAAATGATTGATGTACACATGCATTATTGAGACTCTGATAATCAAGGCATACCCTGATGTCATACGAATCCTTATTATCCTAAATAACAATAGTGCTTATCCATTCATCCTCATGAAATAGGGAATATAAGACCAGTGACTAACATCTAATTGATTTCATTCTTGGATTTCTTTTTAACACGCGGATTCAACCTGTACGGTTGATGTTTAACATATTTTTCATTTGGGTTTAATGAAATTTTCATTTCTCCGAGATCGCCTTTGATTCCTTTCAATTATTAGAAAGAAGAAGGGAAGAGATCCTCATATTCCTTGAGAAATTTGAATATTTCTTAGGTGGTATGGTCATCCCAGTAGTCTCCAATAGAAGAAGGCTTTGATTTATATTCATTCCCAATATTAATCTTCTTCAACTTAAGCAGTTGTAGATGCAGAGCATCACAAACAATACCCTCTTTAATTTTTCATTCCCCTTGGAATCTTTAAAAGATAATTGTCTTAACTCCTCTACATCATCATATGAGTCTTTTTTAACTTTACCACAAATAACAACTTCATGAAATCGTGAATCATATTGATGCACAAAGTCTCCATATATGTTTCATTCTGCTAGTGCATCCCCTCCTAAAAATAAAACACCTCTAAAATTTTTATGAACCTTTGTCATTTTGAGATCGTCGTTAGAAAAAGAAAATTATTTACAAAAATTGAGTTGTCTATGCATCCTTCTATGTTTTCTATCATTTTAGCTCCTCCTGAAGATACCAAGCTTGCAGAATACTTCCCAAAGAATGAATAAATAAATGTGGGAACATCTCCATTTCTAGGCCATCAACATTCCACACAGAAGAGAAATGTGCAACATGGTCTTTTGGAGAAGTGTGACCACTATCAATATGGATTTTTCTGAAAATCTCAATTGGTGGAGAAAATCAATACAACAAAAAAACTTTAATTGTCTTCCATTCTTGTAACTGATCGCGGTATGCTTTCGACCATATTACAGGAGTTTCTTGCAAATAAATGCTCATGACACAGATGTTTTGATACTGATATGTGCAAGAATCAATTTCTCTAATAAAAAATTGAACAAAATTATTACCATAAAATATAGGCTACTTGCGTACCTCAGTACCAATACGCCGGACAAATCAAACCATTGACAATGTCAAGAGTGGATTTTATGAGCACCCTGTTTCCAATATTCCATTGCAGCTTCAAAATCTACTACATTAATTTGGATACTCCTCCAAGTTGTAAAGCCAACTGCTTCAAAGTTAATTTAATCTTTACTCTTTCCAACAGTCAACTAATATAATTGGTCTACTAAACTCAAGGATTCAAAATCATCTAAAGGTTCAGTAAACCTCAGACCTTGATATATATATATATATATAGGGACTATATAACATGCATACAATTCACTTCAAAGGTTATAGTCTCCTTCTTTTAATCAATGACTCCATAGTTCTCAAAATCCAAGTCAATTCCAAAAAACTTCGGATATGGTTCATTATCCCCCATGATATCAATCACCTCGAAGCCTGCATAATTTTTAACACTAGATATATCCACCTAAAAATCTTCTATTCTTCCAATGGGAAGAACACATTATTGGTTTTCCATACGCAAATGAATATGAGAATAAACCAACTTGGGTTTTCGAAGAGCTTCCAAAGTTTTCCTAGGAAAAATATTAACATATGATCCTAGATACATCATGTATTCCTTAATATACAACCCTATAATATGAGCATATACCCAAAACTCTCTTCCAATAATCTTCTTATTCCTCCCTACCCATCTGGAATTCCTTTGAGGTAGGTTTGTAGAAATCGATTCCTCACATAATACATTGTTCCTAACAATAGTATTCGACATCTTTCACAATCAGACAATGAGTTTCTCGTCACTCATAATTTTTAGGAATAACTTGAACCAGTCCATTATAGGTTGGGTATATATGTAGCAAATTTCTCCTAACGAACCTTTAGTTTCTCTTACAGCTCACTGCAGGGTCCTTGTGATTACATTAGTTGACAAAAAAGTTAAGTGGTATCCTTATAATACTCCTTTTGTTGGCTTGGATCATATCATCTCTTTGGAGATATAGGCTTTATAATAGCTAGTTGATTAGTGACCCAAATATCAAATCCCATCCTCTTTATTCCTCTCGTGGCAATATTGGTATTAGTTTAGTCTTGAAGGGTGTAAATGCACCACATGAATACTCTTAATGGATTATTCAATTTGTAATCCAATCTACCTTGTATAGTTACAAAGATGAGATAAACATAATTCTTCTAAAGTTCTCAAAACTTGAAATACATGTCACTATTTCCTTCATTTCAATGAGACATTTCCGGTGCTATAGACTTTTGTCGAATTTGAACTCCTAGATCCTAAATTCCACTTCTTTAAAGTTTTGTCTATTTTTAAATAACAATTTCTTATATTCACCCATGTGATGTCAATGTGCCTTGCATGTGGTGCGTATGTGGAGTATCATATTTACATACTTATGTTATGGGAGGGATCAATTTCATTACAACCCTTAAACACCCTCAACCACATTGCTACTTTTCATTATGGATCTTCATTCTATGCAGACCCATTCCATATACTATGTGATTATGTACTTACACATAACCCCTATGTTTTGGTTTTTACATGTTAGTAGTCATGTGTGTGTGTGTGTGTGTGTGTGTGTGTGTGTATGTATATGTATTTATATATATCCCATATGTATAGCTCATGTGGAACACAACCCACTTTTCCACAGTATGTGAAAAGTTAGTGAAATTCACATTCACTGTTCATATACACTACATATATGATATGTTGTGGTGGTAATAATCCAATGAGGCTCTACACATAGTGTCCAATGGAACATATATGCCTAATAAATCAAATGGTAGGAGGGTTCCATCCCCCCCCGCTAATTACACATGGGGTAACCTTTATGTTGTTATTTTTGTGACAACGACCCTCCAATATTTTTCCCTCATTCAATTTGGGAGCCTACATACATTTTCATGAGATGTCCATTCAAGCTATCTTGTGTGTTGTGTTATCATTTTTTCATGTTTTTCTAATTTTCAATTATCCTTTCAAAATTTCTAAGTGTCGCTTTTCCTCCTAGGTCTAAGTTTCCTAAGTGTCACTTTGTCATGTTTTCGAAGTTGTCTTGATGCCTTTCTAATGATAGAAGAAGAAATAAATTTTCTTTGACCTAGTCAAAATCTCTCCACTTAGTGTGCACACCACAAAAAAGCAAGAAATCTCACCTTACTTCCTTATTGAAAGTTCACTTTTGAAATATAGTGACTACACATGCCTTGTTAGAAATCGTTTCACCTTATTGAGCCATATCACACTACCCTTTCCTAATGGAGCACACCTCTCACTCATAGTGGGTGAACCTCCTTTTCATAAAGGAGAAACCTTCTCACCATAGTAGAGTGCACTTCTAACTAAGAATGAAGTGTGATTCCTTCTCATAATGGAGCACACTCCCTTCTCACATTGGAGCACACTTGTTTTCTTCCACAAGTCCACACTTATTATCACTAGCAAGTGCATACTCCTTTTTATCCACTCATGTGAACTCTTTGCTTGCATGAAAAGTGCAATACTAGAAAATAGCAACCTACTCTAATTTATCTCACCCAAATAACTCATCAAGCTACAAGTGGTGAGTGTGCATTGAACCCCTAATATTTCATCACATGTAGTCTTTCTTTATAAAGACCCCAATAAAATTTTCATTCTCACAATAAATATTAACTTTGAGCTACGCAAATTCTCTCATTTCAAGGAGTATTTATAACTCTTGTTCTCAAGTGCACATATTCTTACAGCATGTTTCACTCACTTTTACTGAGTTTTGACTTGTTACCAATCGTAACTTAGCCATTTTTTAACTTTCTATCCTCTCACAGAGAATTACACATTTGTGGGAAATAGTCACTAACCCTAGCTCACTATGATTTTTGCCTGAACCTAACTAAGATGAAGCCTTCCTCTATAGTGCATGGAACACATCTAGTACATAGTGATACATCCCTTTCCCATTACAACTATGACCTGCATCCTTGTTGAGCCTCCCTAACATACTACATACTTTTAGTCAACAATGTGCCTCACCTTTTCTCATTAAAACTATGATATTCACCCAAGAGAAGCCTCTTTATCTCAAAAGTGTACATTGTGCAGTTCTAATCTCTGAAATTCATCTTGTTCCACACTACGACCCCAAATTGTGCACTATTTGTTCCTCTCTCCTTCGAATCAGCGCGATGCGCACTTTCAATGTCTACTTGTTAATTTTTCGGCAACTAGGTCCAAAATTCATGTTTCACTCCTGATATGACGATGGTCTTATTTTTGTTGGATTCCTCTTTCAGAGAGGTGTAATATTGATCGAAAGATCATCTTTTTTGGATGAGAAGAAAATTTATTTTGAATTTATTTTCCACATGTGCAAGGTCGGTCATATCTGTAATGTAGGCTCATATCCCTAATAGATGTGTCACATGCACTCATTGATGGATATAAATCAGAGATACTTGGAGGTAATTTTCTCATCAACTCCTCACACCTTTTATCATTGTGATATAATTGGTTAGATAGCCTTTGGAGGCCTTTTTCCCCTCACACATGTGGAGCGAAGCTGCTATTTTCGGTGGATCTATTTAGGGCTTGTTGCTGCAGTGTTGACTAGCATTGACCATAGTCAACCCTTGGTCACTGGACCTAAAAATTATGCTAAAGCTCCAATTTTAGGAGTCTTAACTTCTGTGAACTAAAACAGAGGAAATCTAGGTTGTTTGACTGAAGCCCTAGTCTATTACGTTGACTTTTTTGTTTCTTCTCGTGTTGACTTTTCAGCATTGACTTTGGGTTGACTAGAATTGACTTGCGATGAGTTGTCTTTGATGCCTGTGGGTGTGACACATGGAAGATTGGATGATCGAGAAGATTTTTTTGGTTAAAGCATCCTGTTGACTGCTATAACGCAATAATATCTCATATCTTTTCAAGAAAAAAGGAATTGTAAATATGATTTGCATTTGGCTTGTCTTCTACTGATCTATTATTGTGTTATATCAACATCTTACTTTCATAGTGAAGTAAAATTGCATCAAGCATAGAACATCATGGTTATCTAAATTTAAAATGGTATCAGAGCTGAAGTGAAGACAAATTCCAAGAGTCCCAGCTAGTGTTAAAAGAAATCTCTGATGGAATAGACCTTATCAAGGACAAATGACCTCCTCAACCTACAAGGGATTTAAGGCTAATGATAAATTGATTGATAATTCTGATTATCATGCATGGAAGGTTTCCTTGGATTTGGTGCCAGAATATCAATATTTCAAGGACTATGTGCAAGAGAAGATCCAAGAGCCTCCATATAATGTTGTTGCTGCCATGAAGAAGAAGTCTAGAAAAGGGGAAATCAAAGAAAATATGATTATCCATGATTATAATTATACGTACTTTGTTTCATACATTTCTGAGCTGAATACATCTAAGGGGATGTATGATAAGATAGTGAACATGTTCAGGGCTAGCAATGCTAATCAAATCATTTTCTTCAGGAATAAATTGAAGAATATCAAGAAGGGTAAGGATGAATCTATTCGATCCTATTTTATGAGGCTCACTAAAAGGAGGAATAAACTCTTAGCTATTGAGGAAGAAATATCTTATCCAGAGATAGTTCTTATTGCACTTGAGGTATCCCCCGGATTGGCATGTATTTAATACCACTACTGTTATAATAATGTGATTCCTGATTTTGATGAAATATTGACAAGATGCAATCAAGAGGAAAAAATAATGATGGAGTATACCTCTAATGATAATGGAACTAACTCTGCTACCTTCACCTCTCATGAAAAGAAGAAAAACCATGGTGGTTGGAGAAATCAAAACCATGGTAGAGTGGGGCCCAAAGGAAGGAAGGAAAGATGTTACACTTGTAACAAGTTGGGTCACTATGTAAGATATTTCCCTAATAGAAGTTACTCTCCGAAGAATGATGACAACATCTCGAGAGGGAATGGCAGGAACAAAAGGTTCAAAGAAAAAAGGAAGGCTCCCTCTGATTGTAATGGAAATGGGCAACCTTTCAGAAGTTCAAGAAATTCTAGGTACAATGAGTCCAATGTTGTTCATAATAAAACAAATGAATTTATTCTTGTACATGCCCTCTCTATTGCATCTCCACCCGACACCCTAGATGTCTGGTTGATTGATAATGGTGCCTCAAGGTACCTAACTAGTTATAAAGAAGCCCTTTCTAATTTGGTTGAGAAGGATACTAATATGGAAATTATCCTTTGAGATAATGCCACCTATCCAGTGAAAGGGACAGGTACTATGACCCTCCATCTATCTCAAGGTCAAGTCCTCTGATTACAATATGTGTTTTATGTACTTGATTTGAAGAAGAACCTTGTGTCCATTTCGGTAATGGAAGACAAGGGGTTCAAGGTGGCATTCGTTGACGGAAATATACTTATATGGAAGAATAACTTCCAGTAATATCTTTCTATTTGTTTTAGATTTGATACACTCTAACAGGTTGGAGGAAGTCCATTGGGGCCTATGTCATGTGATACAAATTCTCAAACAAAGTTATGGCACTGGAGGTTTTCACAGCTTCATTACAAATCCCTTCCCGAAGAAAGGAATTTGGTGATAGGGATGCCTTAATTTAGAGATTATCATGGAGGTATATGACAAGCTTGTGCTGAAGGGAAGCATACAAGGGACCATTCCCCTCAAGTGTCACAAAGACAATTGATATCTTGTAGTTGATAAATTATGACTTATCTGGTATGCTGCCTGTAACATCCTTCGGAGGATGTTTTTAATACATGAATTTTACAGATGAATTCTCCTACAAGACTTGGATATATATTTTGAGGAAGAATTTCGAAGCATTCAAATGGTTCTGAACCTTCAAAGCCTTGGTTGAAAATCAAACCAATAAGAAAATCAAAGTTTTGAGGACGAAAAATGGGACCGAGTATGAGTTAAATGATTTTAATGACTTTTTAGAGAAGTTGGCATTAGGAGGCATTGGCTCTAGAAAAATTGTGTTGCTGAAAGAAAGAATAGGACCATTGTTGAATTTTCCCATAGCATGCTACGTGAGCAAGGTCTTCCGAAGTTTCTATGGGGGGAAGTTGCGAACACTATTGTATATGTTCAAAATAGATGCTTGTATTCCACTTTGGAATCCAAAACTGCTGAAGAAGTTTTCTTTGGTAAGGAAACTTATGTTTCTCATTTTAATGTTTTTGGTTGTCCTGTTTAATTTCATGTGCCGAAGGAAAAGAGAAGCAAGATGGATGCTTTTGGAAAAATATGAAATTTTGTGGGCTATAGTGAAACTTTCATGGGATATAGAATCTATGTGCCTAGTCAAATAGAAGTGGAGATATGCCATGATGTCACCTTCGATGAAGAAGCTTCCCTCAAGAAAGCGATAAATCTTCCTAGCTCCAATGAATACAAAGAAGATGAAGAATTATGGTTGTAGGAAGAGCCGAAGGATAACCTAAAGCTCGATGCTGAAGGATCTATGGATCCTATTGATCCACCTCCTTCAAATAAAGGAAGACCCTCATGGTTCTGTGATACTCTCATAGATGCCAAGAGAAATTTTCCCCCAAGGGGGACATTCTGTGAAAGTAAGAAGCCAAGGATATGCCAAGGCTATCTAGCAGCCATGAGTACCATAGTTCAATCTGAGCCTGGATCATTTGAATAAACCATAAAGCATCAAGTTTTGAGGATGCTATGCATGAATAATATGAGTCAATTATGAAAAAATATGTCTGGGAAGTGTTCTCTAGACCGGAGGATAAATTTGTTCTCACCTCAAAATGGCTCTATAGATCAATCATGAATCCGATGGAAGTGTTGAAAAGTACAAGGCAAGATTTGTTTCATGAGGCTTATCTCAAAAAGAAGGCATATATTATGATAATATATTTTCACATGTGGCCCACTATACCAGCATCCAAGCTATTATTTGCCTTGTTCCAATGAAATGATGGAGACTACATTAGATGGATGTGAAGACTGCTTTTCTGCATGGTTCTATAAAGGAAGAATTGTATGTGGAGCAACCTCTGGGGTTTCAATTCCTAGAGAGAGACACCCATGTATGCAGGTTGAAGAAAGCACTATATGGGTTGAAGCAAGCCCCAAGGGCTAAGAACAAGAGGATATATAGCTATGTGATGAAGTTGGGCTTAAATCAAAGTGATGTTGATCTGAACCTTTATTTTAAGGTTGATAGAGAAATGCCTCTCTTTCTAGTTCTCTCTATATGGACAATCTCCTGCTATAATATTCTGACCCTCTCATTCATTAGTGTAATAGGGAGATACCTTCCGAGTTTGAGATGAAATACCTACAACTGATGAATTACTTCCCAGGCTTGGAGGTCTGGTAGAGGCCAGGGGATATTTTCCTTTCTCAAGTAAAATATGTCACGAAACTGTTGGAGAGATTTGGTATGGTGTACTATAAGCCTGTGTCGAAACTGATGGAAATCAACTTAAAGAAGTTGTGTGGAAATGTTGCTCGAATCGTGCTATAAAATCCTACCGAGTATTGACAACTCGTGGGGGCCTTGATGTTCTTACTAAACTCCCATCTGAACGTATGTTTTGGAGTGAACACTTTAAGTAAACATATGGTTGATCCTCATCACCTTCACTGGATTGATGCCAATAATCTGTTCAGATATCATTGGGTAATAATCAACCACAAACTGAGATACACTGTTGGTAGTCTGAGACTCCATGGATATAGTGATGCTGATTGTGCTTACAGTGTGGTGGATTGCAAGAGAACATCTAGATACTTCTTCACCTTAGGTTCTGCTTTGATATCTTGTATGAGAGGGAAGCATAAGTCAGTGGATTTGAGAATCGTTGAGGCTGAATACATTGGAGCGAGTATGGCCTATTGTGAAGTTGTTTGGTTGTGAAAGCTCTTCAGTGAGTTGTTTGGGCATCTTCTAGATACCATTGTTATCCTTTCTGATAACTAGAGTGGGATTCCTCTTTATGAGAATTCCATGTTCCATGATCGATCCAAGCATATTGATATTAGGTACCACTTTATCCAGGATATGGTACAAAAGGGCGTGGTGAGGCTCAATCATATAGGAACTGATGATCAAGTCACGAATATTCTCATGAACCCCATGGGGAGGATCAAGTTCCTAACTTTTCGTGAGAAGATTTTTGGAAAGAACCTATTGTGAGGGTCTTGCCTGAGTTGCACTATGAGCTATGGGAGCTCCAGTGGGCTTGGGTATAGCTTCTTGGAGCTATAAGAACACATGGCACTAGGCTTTTTGAACCTTATTTTGTTTTTTCCCCACCTTTATGATATTGATTTGGTTCACCTCTATTTGATCTGTTCCCCGCATGCATCCTACCCATGGAGTTTCAGACTCATGGGAAGTACCTCTCATTTGACCAATGAGGCGGGAAATGTGGATAGAGACTAATAGAAAGACCAATTGATTCATTGGATATTGTGGTACTCTTTATGTCTAGGATGACACGTGTCCGACACCTGGATCTAGGATAAAGTATGATGATTTTCTTACCTCTAAACAAACATCAGGTCAGTAAACTAAATTTGGGTTAGTGTGTGACTGTTTATGTTTCAATTAAGTTTGTATCCTCTAAAATAACTTCAGGTTAGTATGAGACTCGTTTTTAGTCCAAGAGAGGTTTCCACCTCTAAGATAACTTTGGGTCAAGTGAGTGTGAGGTCTTTGTGACCCACCTTTTGCTATATCTGAGAAATATATAACAAATAAAGTTACAGCATGATGATGCACAATTTTTGGTGGATGTACATGTTGGTAATGACGGATGGAACTATAGGACATATGGAGTTCTCCCTAGTTGAGAGGGAGTGTTAATCTTTGTGCAACTAGGTCCAAAATCCATGTTGCATTGCTCATATGATGATGGTCATATTATCTTTGGATTCCTCTTTCGGAGACGTGTAGTATTGATTTAAATATTATCTTGTTTGGATGAGAAGAACATTTATTTTGAATTTATTTTCCACATGGCAAGGTCGCCCAAATTTGTAATGTAGGCTCACATGCCTAAAAGATGCGTCACACACCATCATTGATGGATGTAAATTAGAGAGAATTGGAGTTAATTTTATCATCAACTCATCACACATTCTCTCATTATGATATTATTGGTTCAATAGCCTTTGGAGGCCTTTTTTCCCTCACACATGTGGAGAGAAGCTATTTTTTTCTGCAGATCCATTTAGGGCATGTTGTTGCAACATTGACTAGCATTGACCGTGGTCAACCCTTGGTTGTTTGACCTAAAAATTATACAAAAACTCTCATTTTAGGAGGTCATACTATTGGGCACTATAATTGAGGAAATTCAGGTTGTTCGAACAAAGCCCTAATCTGTTGCGTTGACATTTCTGTTGGTACCTGCGTTTATTTTTTTGCGTTGAGTTTCGTTGACTAGTGTTGAATTTTTATGAGATGTCTTTGAGAGTTGTGGTTGTGAAACATGGAATATTGGATGACTGAGAAATACTTTTCTAGTTGAACGATCTTTTTGACTGTCGTAATGCAACAATATCTCATATATTTGCTGAACAAAATGAATGACAAATATGATCTATATTTGGCTTGCCCTATAATTATCTACTATTGTATTCTATTAGAATTTTACTTTCATATTGAATTAAAATTGAATCAAGCATAG
Source organism: Pinus albicaulis (assembly GCA_034641835.2). Lineage (NCBI taxonomy): Eukaryota > Viridiplantae > Streptophyta > Pinopsida > Pinales > Pinaceae > Pinus > Pinus albicaulis. Next base: position 675,034,044 of record CM076575.1, read on the forward strand.
AACACCATGGTTATCTAAATTTAGATATGGTGAAGCTACCTAGTCTTGTATTTTTAAGTTTGTGCTCCTGGATTGTGCAATCCTATCATTTTATTTTACACAGTTTTCATGCAATAGTTACGGGATTTTGAAGATTTTATGATTTTTTGCCATGAGTGATATTCCACTTTTAGGTGCTACAAATACATGATACATTAATCTCTCACCATATGTCAAACCAATGCTTCTAACCACTCGACAAGCTACATGAAAAGAGACTTTAGAAAACAGTACCAAGGAGGTACTGGAATGTTCCAAAGAAATTATTCACATCTTATTAGACACAAAATGTTTCATTGAAAAATATTTCGAAGTCTCATGGAAGGATATAAAATATGTCTTCCTTCAAACATTATTAACAGAAAATGTAGGAGAGGAGTAAGTATAGATAAACATAATTACATTAAAAATTCATAGAGTAGCATGTATATTAACGATACTACTCTATGCAGATGCTATTAAATGGATCTTGCAACATATGCATAACAAGAATTTGGCTCTTAGTATTTAAAATAGTAAGGATATTTCCACCTATGATCCACATGACCTACACTCCTATTATGGGATGGAAATTACCATGTAATATTTTAATATACAATTATATGCAACTTGGGATAACTTGAATACTAGGGATATTATCAAGTCATGGTGGCAAAAGCCTACAAAGTTTTGCCAAAATGCATGTGTAGTTTACAAGATGAAATCCTCGAAAAATATATATAAATATGCTATGGTTATGTTGTGTAGATTTCATGGGTATAATGAAGTAGAATATATTTAGGACATATCGATTTATCTACTTAACCTAGTCATTTCTAGAGGTAGGATCTTCAACTGGGCTGACTTAACGTAGTTATTTCCAGAGGTTGGATCTTCGAATGGGCTGAAATCCTATCTCACTAATTGCAAATCAATGTACCATAGGACAAGATACCTTTAGAAGCCAAATAACCACCATAATTCTATATTTCCACTTATTTTCTAGATGACTATTTTCCTTTCTTTGCATTCATAGGGATAAAATGGAATTGGCCCCCTCAAGAGAATTTGTCTACCTATTTTCATTACATACCATTGTTAGAATTCAATTCTAGAGTAGTATATAAGAGATTTGTTGAAAAATTATTCACATTATTATATCAAATGATATATGAGGTTGAACCTCCCTGCATGACATATGAGGTGAAGGAGGCATTTAGTGTTAGTATGAAATTTCTTGGAAGGTGTAGAAAAAATATCTCACATCAGTCATAGGTAAAAAGTGAGCCTAACAACATATATATTCGTTTATATTTAATATATACAACAAAAATGTGAGAAAAAAGTGCAAAAGAATAAATATATGTAATCCAAAATAGTAAACAAAAATGTAAACCTCATGTAATCACCAACTTATGGAAAGGTGTTTTAAATAAATAAAATCCTTTACTGATAGCACCTGGTGAGTGATATTACACAAGGTAGGTAAATCCCCCTCAATGCAATGGGTCCTTTGATGTCCTTGACATTTGAGCCATAAATATTCTTCTCCCAATGTGCAAAACCCCCAAAAAAAGTGAATAACTCTAATGGGAGTTAAAATGTATGGAGACAATGACAATGATAATGATCATGGTGAAGAATGAATGAAAACCCCTCTTATTTATAGAAAATTATTGGGTTGATCTTCAAATTGGGAAATAAAAACATATTTTTGACCAAAATCAAGAGCTAATTGCTAGGAATTCTTTGTTATATTTTTGGAGAGGTAAAATATACTCAAAATGGTCAAATAAATATATTTAGAAATAATTGAAAAATAAAATGTTTTATTAATTATTTCGCAAATATTATGAAAGCTATGAAAATGAAATATTTATTAAATAGTTATTTAGTAATTATTCCAAAAATGGAATTAAGGAATAATAAACAAAATAATGATTTATTTAATTATTCCTAGGTGATTTAGTCAAATGTGACAAGGAATAATTGTCAAGTAATGATTTATTTAATTATTCTCAAGAGATTTTTTAATGTTAATCCATAAATATTTTAATAAAAGGTGGTTTGCTAAATTATTTCCTATAGTGAAAGTTATTTTACTATGGTAAAATTGATCTTACATGGTGTATTTTGATCCACCTAGTTAAAAATGGCTAGGTCATTATTTTTTGGTAATAACATATTTCCCCCCAACGTATGAGTGTTAGGAGAAAATTTTATGACCGAAATACATTGAAAGAAACACTTTCACAAGACAATAAAGGGGATTTAGAGGGAGAGAGAGACATAGTTGAAACAATACAAGGAGATGCAAAATGGAGGGGGAATAACTACTTACTGATATAAGTCTACTTTTATTTTGGAGTACGTGACCTCAAATGATTCGGTGAAAGCATACCCATAGTGACTGAGATAAATGAGTAAAAATAATAACGATCAATCCATAAATTTTGGATTGAGCTACAAAATTCCATGATACATGATACATGACATGCTTCCATCAATAGGCGAGACGATAGTTCAATGGATCTGATATACATAATGCACCTAGAAATGCATGTGCAACGAATGAATACAGTAACATCTGAGTACATTAGAAATAATTCCCCTCGATCTAACATGGTAAGGGGGAATCAGAACCAAATAAGCCATGCTAAAAAGGAAAGGGATCTAAATATTTGAATTGATCATGTGAAGAATATGTGCATGTTGTGAGTGTTTCAAGTATCTGAAACTGAACCCATAAAATATACGAAACTACATCTGAGGTTGGATGTTGATTTGTGGACATCTATGAATGTGTGGGGATATGTGAAGGTCCACCCCCTTATGAGGTTAGGAACATCTAACACACATTTGAGAAACATTGGTACAATTTTTTGGATCACCGGACCATCAAGTGTACAATTCTCAATCATGCGATAATGAGTCGGAGTCAAGCATGTGAGAAATAACCAATTCAAAGGGAAATGATGATTTTGTTTGATAGATATGAGGCAAAAAATTTGTTTAAATTTGGAACCAAGGTACACCACCCTCTAGACCATACTTATGGAATGAATGTGCTGAAGTCGATGAAGATGGCCCACTAGAGGCAAGGAAATGAGGAACCCTCACCAAAGGCACGCGGGATCATAGTATACTGGATGATTTACTGAACCCAGGGTATGATGATGAAAGTAAAAAATATGAGTGGTGGGATGGTGACTTACCCTTTTAGAGTATAATATCCATGATAACCTGGAAGTGTCTGACTTGATTTTGGATGGAATGGTCAATTACATAGACGTTGTCTTGTTAGAGACGAAACAATATAGTTGGAGGAAAAAATGAGAAATATGGGGATGAGTATGATGCAAAAATGGATGGAATATTGTAATGGGGACTCGATGGGACTTGGAGGAGACACGATGAATGAAGGGGTGACTCATCTCATATGCTCTAAGAAAGGGTGACTCGATGATGCTGCCATATGGGAGAGGCCAAGGGGGAGCATGAGAACATGATAAAATAATGGTTACTCATGAAGAATATTAACACATTGGTTAAATAATGAAAAATAAAATTCGTAGTAAGGTACACCAAACTTATAGGGAGAAATTTGGTTTTAAATGGTGCTAAAGTGAAACTTGATGGAAAAAATGGCTTCTAGGTGGTGTCAAATTATTAAAAAACAAAGAGAGACCCATTATAAAACTCTATAAGAGCTTTAAAACAATTTCTATGGTTTGCAAAACTGCATTATGGTTTGGTCAAAATGGGAAACATAAAAACTAGGGTTTTTCCTATAAAAGGGCTTTGTACCTCCGTATCCAATTTATTTTCCAAGTGAGACGAGGAGAATTTGGAGAGAATAATTTAATAAAAAGAATATGACTTTCTCTAGAACATATAAAATAATCACTAATATCCAATATAATGTACAAAATAAGATTTCTAGCATGATAATCAAGTTTTATGCTTGGGCACTCTAATGTGTGAAGGAATTTTCGTATGGAGATTGACCATGAGGATGTTGACGCTTGGACAAGAAGGTCACCATGTCAAGATAAGTTTTACTTTAATGATTTTTGGCTATCCATTTAAAAAATTATTTTTCTACCTCAAACGTTTTTTTGGGAATATATGATAACAATTAATGAATTTTACACTATATGGAAGGAATGTATGAACAATGTTGAAGAAAGCTGAATATTTGATACTTGGCAGCTCTGAATTCAAGATACACTCGTATTGTGATTGAAAGGAAACTTGAAGGTAAATACAGGAGATTGCATTCATGCGGAAGCTATAATCATCTTTATGATTAGAAAGGCTAAATATAATTCCTTGAATGATGATGACGAGATGAAAGTGACAAGCAAGACATATGACCTCTGTCTTGTCACGAGATTTAAGAGTGAACATGGCTGCATGATACCTTAGAAGCAATGAAAATCGATGCAAGATATGTGAAGGAAAGTGGGATCCATGTATCACCTAGGTGGATATTGGTGACCACCATCCTATTCCACTAGGACCTCCAACTAGTTAGTTTCCTTGATTATAGCACATAACACTATTTTTAATAGTTTTTTGGGTCTTGAGCTTCTGGAGCTCCTTTGAGGTTTGTAGCATTTCCATAGCCATTGGAAAGGGCTTATCAGAAATCATCCAATACTTGGATATATCTCTCTAATGAGGTACCATATACACCAAACATAGATCATATGACCAAGTTATGGACCTACGAAGTTGTATTCTCAATTAACCCCAATCGGGCCCGCAAACCCTTAGAATTATATCTCCTAGGGTTAAGTTTTTGGTTTTTTATGGCTTGTGTTTCTTGTTAAATAATAAAAAGGTCCTTAAAACTCATTATAACATAGTTCAAATGCATGTAGCTACCACATATCTTATTATATATTAAGTACCATCTCTCAAGCTATTTTATTTCCATTTTCTATGTAAGCATATTTTAGTTCTTTCATATTAAGGAAATGAAGATTTATTTATATTGTATCTCTATGTTTACATTTATATCTATATTTTGTTTCATTTATGATAAGTCCAGATCAATGGTATCAGAGTGGTTTTCTTTTTCCTGTTCTATGTGCATGTCCCTAATGAGGTAAGTGTCTAGGGATTTTTGGCTTGAATAGGTTGAATCTTTGCAAGACTATACTCGTTGACCCCAGAAACCTCGCATGATGGAAGAAAAGAAGTGTGAGGGAGAAGGAGATCCTTTCAAGATATTGCTCGAAGATCCCCTTTAGTGGCAAAGGAATCTAATGATGGAAAACATTTTTCATATCCTTTGGTGACTATCCACAGGTGACACATTTTTAGCCAACACTGACAGTAGAGGCTTCACTCCCTTTAAGGTACAAGTCAAATTTCACATTCCTATATTTTAGGGTTAAATAGATGTATATGTTGTAATAAATGGTTAAATATGTTGGAAGGATATTTTCTAGTTCATGAATTTTCCAATAGGGAGAAGATTACTTTTTCGCTCCCCAAATTCATCGTCCATGTCAAGGAATGGTGAGAAACTTCTTGTGAGAAGTGGGATGAGTGGGAACCCTTGTTTTTCTCAAGTGAACCAACTTAGAATTATTTTTGAGATGCCATAAATTAAAAATATTACCATCTTATGACCTATTAATATAATTACAAATAATGGACTAAACTATGACACCAAAGGGATCAGGATGTGCATGAGCTACTCAATATTTTCCATTCACTGCACAAAATGTTGGGTAAAAAATATTGTGAGAAGCATGTGGTGCTCAAGTACCATGATTTCTTGCACAAATACATTCAAGATGAAATGGATTTACTAGACATATTCACTCTTTATGCAATGCACCAATATCCTGCCAAAAATGAGAAAAAATTAAAGCAGAAGAAGCGAGACTTTGGATTTATGAATTGAAAGTAGAGAAAATGCACCCCAAAACAACAGAAGAAAGAGCCGAGCGAGTACAAAACCCCCCATGATAACTCCTCCAAGTGGCATGCCAAGAATAATGGGAAGGCAAAGAAGTACACAAACAAGTGGTGTGAGTTCTATAAAACTCCATCTCACAATGTGAGCAAATATTACAAAAAAAAGCACTAGTGTCCAAGCTAAAATAATCTAAGACATCTACATACTCTGATTCTGAGATAGAACCAAACAAGGGAAGCAATAAAATAAATAGGGTCATTTATGAATAATCCACTATTATGGTATCTTCTATCACAAAATTGGATCTGATAGGCTGCTTGATCAATCAATTTCATGTAATTATATCAAACCTAGTCTTTTCACTGAGGCTTAGCCTCCCCAACCTGAGAGGGCTCTCTCAAGGGTTAATGATTTGGATAAAAATATAGATGGCTAACTCTATTTATACGATAAACATATAAATGATATATTTAGGTTAAGAATCACATCAGCATGAACAAAATAGGCTTATGGGGTCAAAGAAGCTCAGTAATTCAGTGAATCTACTTAACATGGAAGTTGAGGCATATAAAAGTTTTAGTCATAAGGTACACACACATGAAACTTTAAAAACACAGTCAGTTCACTTATATAGGAAGTCAGAGCATATAAAAGATGAAATATGAGTAATATATATGAAAAAAACTTCAATGAGATATATAAAAGATGCAAATAGAATAGGAAAACACTAAAAATCCTTCTGAATCTCAAGTTCGTCAAGTACAAGATCTCTGTACTAGCTGAAAACCAGTCAATTCACAACAAGCCCGTTTTGCCAAAAATGTCCAACCCTTTACAAATTAGACCTCTTGGTCTTTAATAGACATATTACAACATGGGATGATATTCCTTTAGGCTAGATACATCGAATTTATAACTACTGACACCTTGCATAACCATAAGACATGGAATTTATTACAAAAAGACACCTAATTTATTTAATAGTCCTATTCCAAAAATGACTCAAACTTCTTATTGCTATCTATAACAACCTTATATAATTAAATTTACATAATTTCCAAGTGTATCATCACATGGTCGAATCTGGATAACGAGCTTCATTTCTTCTTGACCATTTTGCTGGCCACCACCAACATAGGAAACGGAACCACGTTTTTTAGGCATACGATCTTTTGGCATTCTTTGAAAATTCTAATCATCATGTACCCTACATTTCATGTTACTTTGGTGTTGGAAGTTGGAATAACACGTCCCATAAATCCTCCCTAGCCTCCAGCGCTCTAATACCACTTTAAACACTGCTCAAAATGTTGTAATGTTCTGGGCTACAAAAACACAGCAATTTCGTAGCGCCTTTTGTAGCGTTGTTATTGCAACCTTTATTTTTAAAATCTTTGACTTGTTTCCTCCAAGATTGCTTTATTTACGCTTTAATACATCCTCTATAGAACATTTAATTCTTCATTCATTCTTCAACCCTCCAAAAACGGATCAAAATAAGCAAGAGAAGCAACTACAGATGTTTCGTAATGCTTTTCTGCTTTCTTACATTGAATTCGCTACGAAACTGCTGAGTATGCAGTTTTGTTAGAAATTTTCGAAATGAAAATTGTAGTTATGCCAAAAACTCAAAATATATCTATCTTCATCATTTAAAATCCATCTCAACTGTAAAAACATAGTCATTCTAGCTTTCTCGAGGTCCCTTCTTCATTTATACTTGGTTGAACTATGGGTTCCTCTATGACTATCATTTTAATGCCTCTGCTTTTTAACTCATCATGAATCAAATCCAGCTACTGCTCTAAGTCCTCCACCTGATCTTTAATTCTTATGTTAGTAGCTCTCAGATGAGTGTTTACTATTCTGACAAATTTAGCTTCTTTTATTGCTAGAACTGTCCATTTGAAAAATTGCTCTGTATTACTTAAGTTTTTAGAAGCAGAATCAACTTGTCCTTCCCACATTTCCTTCATACATTTAAACTGTACTTTCTCGACACTGTGCTTTATAGCTATCTTCATGACAGGAATTTCTTGGTTTTCTAACCTCAATTTCTCCTCAAGGCACTGAAACTCTGTTTTCTCTGTCACTTTCTCCTTTCCCCTTTTTGTTTTGCTGATTGTATCCTTCAAGTGGGTGATGAGAGGTAAATTATATTTTTGGATGCTTTA